>JAJHSJ010000002.1:78647429-78871458 GCA_021015155.1 Magnolia officinalis | reverse complement strand
CACATCATCTCTGTCCAATTATACCACATCAATATCAACATTTGGATCAGTCCCTCTATCCCCAGATGGCATGTCTTCTTGATATGCTTGTTCAACCCTAGACATTTCGTTTCCCCCATCCTCGCTATCTTCAACGTCTGGTTTGGGAACGTCAAATAAGTTCCTGGGCTTTATTTTCTAGACCACGTGCTAAGAGCCACCTAACTTAGTGTCAGCGAGGTAAAATACTTGTTCGGCTTGGCTGGCGAGGACAAATGGGTCGTCCTTAAACCACTTCCGAGATAAATTTATGCTCGTAAAGTAGTTGTCAGTCTGTATTCTCAACTTCTTATTTCCAATGTTCCACCAATTACATTTAAATAAGTACACCCGCTTTCTCATATAATAACTCAGCTTAATAATATTCTTCAAAACACCATAAAAGTCAATTTCTACCTCCTCATACGTTCCATTCACAACCACCCCACTATTTTGTGTGGTCCTATACTTCTCACGCTTTTCGGTGTGGAACCGAATCCGTTTATAATACAACTTGCATATCTAAATACACGTCTATCAGGGCCACAAGCCAGTGAGTAGAGTGCATCAAACGTCTCCACAGAGTTGCTAGCGCGCAACGTCTTCATCTATTATCACGTACAAAATATAATTGTTGTAACGCCCTGAAAATCGGGGGTCGAGCATAAACTCAACTCCCGAGTTCCAACGCATCACTTATGCAACAAAATGAATAATGATTGAATGTTATCTGTATTATTGAACATGAGTGAGATTAAGCCAAAATAGCATATCATACTCCAGAGACAAGTGAGATTGCAAGCGGAAGACTGTGATAGATATATAAAATATAAAAACTGTGGTGAGTCTCCAGAGTGTGATAACATTACCAGGTTAATAAATTTCAAGTACATTTCTAAATTATACCAAATGTGTAAATGTAATGTCTTCTATCCCAAGTATTATAGCCCCGTCAATACAATACCAGGTCTTCATAGACCTGTTAGAGAGTTACATGTAGGAGAACTCCTCCTCAACGTCATAGTAGTAGTCTGGCTCTGCTTCATAAGCATCGCCATCACTGAAACTCAATAAATCTGGTTGATGTGTACAACACCGTCCCGTAACGTGGGAGTGAGTGATCAACTCAGTGGAACAATAAAGCATAGGTTAACATGTTATCAAAATAGTCACACAGTAATGATAAAGTAGTACAATCAAACAATTCTAAATACTCTTGTTAATGCAAGTATTAATGCAGTCATGATGTATGCCCTCACCACACACTCCCTCATGCGACACCATCTTACGTTCTCAGCATGCTTGTATTCCTCAGTGCTCCACATCTTCCAGGCACATGCAATGCGATGATGAGCATGATTACCGAGTTGTTATTAGTCCATTTCAAATAGCAGTATGGGGAAACTAAGGTACCTCCCTTGTATCATTCCCAAACATGATCCATTCTAGGGTCTTCAGTCCTAGTTAATCTCATACGATGGTGTGTTTCTAGGTTGCTGCAAGGGCTATTACACGGAATCGTTACACCACTCCCCCATCACCCTTTTAACGGTTCATCACTAAATTGATACAGGCCTAGTTCATACTCTATTCACCGCAGCAAAACTCGTCGCCTCACCGCAAATTCAGAGTATGCTCGAAGTCACTACAAAGGGTTGTCAGGGTTGTTACACGCATTCGTTGCACCACTCCCCCATCACCTTATCAATGTAGGCCGACAACACGAATATAGTGTCCCATACCACCATAATCAGCTCACGAGTCTGGTTGCTCAATGGACACTACGGGGAGGCATGTGCCCCAGCGTAGGCCGACAGCTCGACCACGGTGTCCCATACCACCATGCCCGGTTCATGAGTGTTAGCGGATCGAGGTACCATGGTTAACGGGATTTCACTGGTAAGTGGTACCCTAGGTTCAAGCAGTAGCGTCCAAACATGGTGAACATACATTAGACAGATCAGGTTACTTGACAAGCTCGGCTAGCTCGAGCACACAACAAGTTGAACGATATGAAGCGCATAAGCACTTCGTGTGGCCAACCACTATCGCCAACCGAAGTACGACTCGGGTTCGTCGAACACACCTCACGACAAATGAATCACAGCCATGAATTCAATCCCGTTACTGATTGCCTGGACTATAATCATAGCCCCAAACACAATCAATCCATGACCAGAAGCATGTAGAGTAAAGCAGAATAAACAAGTAAAGCAGAATAAACAAAGTAATTCAAGCATGTCGTAAAACATGTAATAAAGCACAATATAAACAGGAAATACAAACACCTATATTTTATAAGTGATTAAATTAAATAAGCAGTATGGAGGAAATCATATACATCTCAAAGGTAGCTGAGAATCCTATCTCAACACCCTACTAAACTTAGTTCGTCACACAATTTCTCACACAGGCATTTTAGCAAACACTTAAGCTACACCGCCCCAACATACATGGCGTATGTTGATCACATAGGTATTAGGCCAAATCCTTTCACTAGGGAGCTGCCCCATTTGTAACACGCGCGCACCCACGACGGATAGTCATGGCAAGAAGGAATCCAAGTTCCATGTTCATTTAGTCATTTCCACAAACACTTGGGCTACACATTTTAGCATATATAGTGTATATTGGCCGTGGTGTGATTTAGGGCAAATCCTTTCGTCAAAGGGGTATCGCCAATACAACAATTATATATCCATGACAATTAGTCATGGCAAGCACGAATGAGAATTCTATACTCATTCAGTCATTTTCACAAACACTTAGAAACACTTTTTTCAACATGCATAGTGTGCATTAGCAAAACATGTATTAGGGCGAGTTATTTCACCAAACAAGTATTTTATCCATATATAATATATCAATACAACAAATAATCATGGCAAACACATTTCCAAAATTTATACGTATACGGTACTTTCTACAAATACCTAGAGTATGTAAAATTCCATATTCTTCATCTTTAATCGAAACGAAAAACAGACAGCACTTTGTACATGTTCAATTGCATGTAGATCATAAATCTATCATTATTTGACATTGAAAGCGTTGAAAACCATAATCTATACATCTAAAGTCCGTACCTTTAAGCCGTAGAAGCGAAATAAACTCGCTAGACTGGTTAGGCTTCCTCTTACAATGATCTAGCAACCTATTACATGATTCAGGTCAGTTATTTCATAACTTACAACTACCAAAGCCCCAAATCGGATTAAGGTTAGGGTTTCTTACCTGGAAACGGAGCTGAAATCGCCGGAAAAGCGAATTAGAAATGAGTGGTGTGTAGCTTGTGTAGCGGCAGGGTAAAGTGGTAAGGAGATTCCCCCACTTCTCTCACACTTTCTCTCTCTTTTCTCTCTTCTCTCTCCTAAGTTTTCTCCTAATTTCGTATGGGCTGAATGAGAGAGGTTTTAAGGTCCTTATATAGGCTAGAACATTACCAGAATAGACTCCAGGTCAAGGTATATTTGGGTTATAGCCAAAGTGCCCTGTTCTGTCTCAACGGAGCACTTCTGGAGGCCCCTTTTCAGTGTGCGGTCAGACTTAAGCTCACCAACATCGGATCTAGGTACCATTATGTTTTCGTTCCAGTCGGATACCTAAATCACAAATGGCAGACCAGTTTCAGTTCAACGGTCAGCGGATCTCGATCGGAGATTCCAAGTACATGGATATGTTTAGGGAAATATCCCTGATTCGAGGGTGTAATTTGGTCTGATTCTGATGGTCTGGTTGCTTAATACTGATCCGCAAGCGTGAGGTGCCAGATTTCATAAATTTCTATTTTTTTTTGAATTAATTTCACATTTCTCACACTCTTCACTCCGGGCTCAAGCGAATTACACTGGGACACTATCTGGATTTGATTTCTAAGATGGTTGTCAAGCCTAGCAAGGTGGTCCTAATTCTTTAACTTTGTGTTAATCGGACTTCCGACGTGTGGTCTAAATCTGATATGGAGTTTCAAGATGCTCCCGAGAGCAGCCGGGTAATGAGATTAATCCTAGATTTTAGGGTAACCTAGCGTCAATGATTCTACAAGTTTTGGGTCTTGCAGATTGTATTAAAAGTGATTGGTGCTAATTTCACAGGTACTCTAGTTTAGCACTAGCTAATTCTCGCCTAATTTCTAAAGGATTTAGTCCTGTATGATTTCGTCTGATGGGTGGTACCTAGTCCTTTGTAGCAATGTTTAGTTTAAGTATTTTTCTTCATTACCTAAAATTTAAGATAGTGTCTAATGTGAAAGTACTTAGAAAATTTAAAGAACAAGGTGGTGAAGGGTGGGATTTGTGAAGGAAATGGGTTCAAAAGCGGTTTTTGACTTAGGGAATGAGTTTTGACAAGTTAATAAGGCGTTAGGAACGACCCATTGCCTAAGGACGTCTAATTCCAGGTTGGCAAAAATCCGGGATGTTACAATCTACCCCCCTTAAAATATAATTTCATCCCCGAAATTGGATAAGGGTAATAAGGAAAGATTTAATTATTTTCCTTGCCTAAGTTTTATTGATTTCGAGTTTCTACGCGTGGTAGGGTATATACAAGCTGGTTCATTTTAGTCTACCCCCTTTAAAACTTATTTTTTTATCCATTTCTCATACCTTGATGGTTTGCTACAATTTATTTCTTTACCTATTTGGAGTCTCGACGACAATCCCCAATTATTTAGAGTAAGATAGTTGTTTTTATTGTTTGACCGACACGGAGAGACGGTTATAGTGGGCTTGATCCCGATACATTGATCATCTACCTGACCAGGGTAGAAGGCTCATCGTATCCCTTCCTAGTCCTAGTGGCTCCTGGTCTTCTGCTCAGTCAAGCAGTGAGTCCATTGGTAGTTGCCAAGGATTGAGAATTGAGTTAAGCCGCGAATGCTTCGCAGTTTATATTTCAGTAACTCCGTAGTCCGATCACTCTAAAAAACTCAGGGAATGTCCATCATTGAAAGGCTCAAATTTTCTATTTCTAAGGTTGCCTGTTGGGTCTTGGTCTAGGAGAGTCCTCATCTTAATTCATGTCTAAGGTAGTAATTAAACTCATACTCATTATTAGGCTCTTTCTTTAATATGAATTGGTTTAATACTTGAACCCTAATTGCTTTACATTTTAAGGAAGATTCAGATCCTAGTTAGTGACCTATCTTTACGTACAGTCTGGACAATTCCATTCGATCCTGGGCCAGTGGGACAAGGGTCCACTACGCTTCTGCTGCGCCACCCAGATCAAAGAGGCGTATTGATTTGACCTAGCTACATCTATCGGTCTCTGACATTCTTAAACATGAAAAGAATCGTAACGAATCAGATAGGTTTGCTAAGCTTCCGTATTCGGCAGTTTGGTAACCTATATAATGAAATAGGTTAGCTATTTCATAACCTACAACCATCAAAACCTCAAATCAGTTTAGGGCTTAGGGTTTCTTACCTAGAAACAGAGCTGAAATCGCTGGGAAAGCGATTAGAAATGATTGGTGTAGCTTGTGTAGCGGCAGGGTAAAGTGGCAGGGAGATTCCCCATTCTCCCACACTTTCTCTCTTTTCTCTCTTCTCTCTCCTAGGTTTTCTCCCAATTTCGTATGGGCTGAATGAGAGAGGTTTTAAGGTCCTTATATAGGCTAGAACATTACCAGAATAGACTCCAGGTCAAGCTATACTTGGGTTATAGCCAAAGTGGCCCTGTTCTGTCTCAACGGAGCACTTCTGGCGGCCCCTTTTCAGTGTGCGGTCGGACTTAAGCTCACCAACATCAGATCTAGGTACCATTATGTTTTCGTTCTAGTCGGATACCCAAATCACAAATGGCGGACCAGTTTCAGTTCAACGGTCAGCGGATCTCGATTGGAGATTCCGAGTACATGGATATGTTTGGGGAAATATCCCTGATCCGAGGTTGTAATTTGGTCTGATTCTGATGGTCTGGTTGCTTAATACTGATCCGCAAGCGAGAGGTGCCAAATTTCATAAATTTCTATTTTATTTTGAATTAATTTCACATTTCTCACACTCTTCACTCTGGGCTCAAGCGAATTACACTGGGACACTATCTGGATTTGATTTCCGAGATGGTTGTCAAGCTTAGCAAGGCGGTCCTAATTCCTTAACTTCGTGTTAATCGGACTTCCGACGTGCGGTCCAGATCTGATATGGAGTTTCGTGATGCTCCCGAGAGTAGACGGGTAATGAGATTGATCCTAGATTTTAGGGTAATGTAGCGTCAACGAATCTATAAGTTTTGGGTATTGCAGATCGTATTTAAAGCGATTGATGCTAATTTCACAGGCACTCTAGTTTAACACTAGCTAATTCTCGCCTAATTTCTAAAGGATTAGTCATGGGTGATTTCGGTTTGAGGTGGTACTTAGTCCTTTGTAGCAATGTTTAGTTTAAATATTGTTCTTCATTACCTAAACTTTAAGATAGTGTCTAATGTGAAAGTACTTAGAAAATTTAAAGAACAAGGTGGTGGTGGTGAAAGGTGAGATTTGTGAAGGAAAATGGTTAAAAAGTGATTTTTGACTTAGGGAATGAGTTTTGACAAGTTAATAAGGCGTTAGGAACGACTCATTGCCTAAGGACGTCTAATTCCAGGTTGGCAAAAAATTCAGGATGTTACAATTGTTTAGGGATTTTCTTGGGTTTAAATATTGTGCAATACAACAAAATTCTAACTATGGTGAGATACAAGGTGAAATCTTACACGTTTTGTGAACCATTCTAAAAACTGATCCTGATGCATTTGTCATAATTTATAGGGTATTGGGACTTCATCTCCTCGATGTGTTCGCTACACATAATTGACACGTCATCAGCAAGAAACATTAAGATCATCGTATGTAGAGATACAATTATCGAGGGATTTGACTTACTCTAAATGCGACTATACTTCTTCACAATTGTGCAACACATACCACTGTGCTTTTGCTTGATCCCCAAGGTCCATATCCTGAAACGTCAGGGATCTTAAAGAACGGACGTTATGTGCAAATACAGATATGAGTCCTTGTTCATGCTCATGCCCTTCGTCGGCATTCCGATATTCTCGGTTGAATTTAATCTCTATGCCACGAAGATACATGGAGCAAAATGTCAAGCACTCATTATTAATGTACGCCTCAACAATGGATCCCTCTGGATGTGCCTTATTCCTTAAAAATTGTTTTAGTGTGTGAAGGTATCTGTACACAAAACCACTATGTTATATGTATGAAAACATGGATATATGTAGTTTATGGAATAAATAAATATTTTAATAGGTTCTACTACATTTCGATCGGATACATCTAACGATATTGTACTGAGCCTGCAAGCTTCGCCTCATGCGGTAAGTGAATCACTAAGTGTACCATGACATCGAAAAATGCAGGTGGAAATATTCTTTTAAGTTTGCAAAGGATTACGACAATGTCCCTCTTCAGTTGTTTAATAACCTCTACATTCAATGATTTGAACAAAAATCCTTAAAGAATATCCTCAACTCAATCAGCGCCGCACTGATATCCTTTCTCAGGAATCCACAAATCGTAACTGGTAGTATACGTTGCAGAAGGATGTGACAATCATGATTTTTCATTCCTGTTATTTTACAGTCCGTAATGTTTACGCACCGAGATATATTTGACGCATACCCATCGGGAAACTTCATTGATCTCAACCATTCACATAAATGGTTTTTCTCTAATTTTTTTAATGTGTAACAGGCTGCTGGTATAGTATATGAATTTCCATGTGGTTGCAAGTACAACTGTTTCCTTAAACTCATTGCTTGTAGATCCAATCGAGCCTTGAAACTGTCTTTCGTTTTCTTCTTTATATTCATCAATGTTTTGAAGACATTGTCATATATATTCTTCTCAATATGCATGACATCCAAATTGTGTCGCAATTTCATATCACTCCAATAGGGCAACTAAAAAAAATGCTCTTCTTCCTCCAGTTATACTCCAATACTGTATGTTTCCTATTTTCAAGTGTGGTGCCTTACCAAATCTAACATATCCAATATTTCTCAGTTGTTGATCACATCTTCTCCAGATAGCTCTTTTGGTGGTGGCTTGTTATCTTGTTTGCCGTCAAAGATCATCATCGTCTTCGTGCACCAACTATGATCGCTCGGAAGGAAGCGACGATGACTCATATAATATATATTTTTGTTTACTATGCTTCAATGATAATGAACAAGTCTAATACTACATGTAAGACAAACCAACTTTCCCTTCGTGCTCCACCTAAACAAATTCCCATACGCGGGGAAGTCATTTATTGTCCACAAGACCGCTGCATGCAATCAAAATGTTTGTCCTGCAAATGTGTATACGTCTGTACACCTTGACTCCACAAGTCGTTTAACTCATCTACTAACGGTCGTAAATACACATCAATGTCATTCCCGGGTGACCTAGGTCCATGAATAAGCAATGACATCATGAAAAATGACTCCTTCATACATAACCAAGGAGGTAAATTGTAGGGCATAAGTACCATTGGCCATATACTGTACAAGCTAGTCATATTACCAAATGGATTAAAACTATCACTTGCAAGACCTAGTCAAACATTGCGAGAATCCTCTGCAAACTAATCATATTGCTTGTCAAAATTTTGCCAAGTTTCAAAGTCCGCAGGGTGCCTCAGTGTACTATCATCATGAACGCGTTTCTCCTTATGCCACCTCATATCTTCAGCCGTCTTGCGAGACTTAAACAATCTTGGTTTCAATGGGAAGTACCTTCACACCTTTTGCGGGATTTTCTTTCGTTGAGCTTCGTCATACTTCCACCTATACTCTCTACATTCTGGACACTCTTCAACATTTTCATGCTCTTTCCAATATAATACACAATCATTTATACATGCATGTATGAGAATGTAACCAAGGCCCAAGTCTTGCATCAAAGATTTTGCTTTGTAATGAGACTTAAGCAATATCTCACCATCCAGTAATGCTTCTTTCGACAAGTCAAGCAATATGTCGAATGATTTGTTACTCCAACGATTTATTGTCTTCAAATGAAGTAATCTTGTAAGAAAATTCAACTTGGAGAAGTTCTCACACCCCGGATAAAGTGGACATTGTGCATCCCTCAACAATCTACTAAACTTTTCTGATTCGACATCACCCATAAGAGGAATATCTTGGTTATACTTATTGCCGCAAAATCAGTATCCACAATTGTTCCCCTGAACACATCCCCTATGATATCTTGCATTTCATTATTGTCTTCATCCTCGTCATCCGGCACAATTAGGTCAACAAGGACTTCAGTGGCCTCAACTCTTTGGTAGATATCTTCATCATGATGGATCCACCAAGTGTAACCCTGGTCAATCCCAACTATGAACAAATTGTCTTCTACTTTGTCTAAAGTCTTATGAACCATGTTCTTACATTTTCAACATGAACACCTAATCTTATTGCCTGAATCTGCCCCCATTTTACGCAAATTCCATGAACTCTTGAACCCCTTGTTTATATTCTGGGCCAAACCTGTTCTTAGCTCGCATCCAACTATTATCCATCTCTATAATGAAAAGATTAGAGTCAGTTTACGGAAATAGGTTTAAGATTATATTAGGGTTATAGGTTTAGGTTATAGATTTAGGTTATAGGTTATAGGTTATAGGTTTAGGTTTAGGTTTAGGTTATAGTTTAGGTTTAGGTGTAGGTTATAGGTTATAGGTTATATGTTATATGTTATAGGTTTAGGTTTAGGTTTAGTTTATAGGTTTAGGTTTAGGTTAAGGTTATAGGTTTAGGTTATAGGTTTAGGTTTAGGTTATAGGTTATAGGTTATAGGTTTAGGTTTAGGTGTAGGTTTAAGTGTAGGTTATAGGTTATAGGTTTAGGTTATAGATTATAGGTTGTAGGTTTAGGATATAGGTTATAAGTTTAGGTTTAGGTTATAGGTTTAGGGATTTGAGAATAGGTTTAGGTTTAGGTTTAGGAATTCGGGTTCGGGTTCGGGTTCGGGTTCAGGTTCGGGTTAGAGTTATATGTTTGGATTTAGGTGTAGGTTTAAGTCAAGTGAATTAAGTTTAGGTTTAGGTTTAGGTTTTGGTTATAGGTTATAGGTTATAGGTTTAGGTTTAGGTTTAGGTTTAGGTTTAGGTTTAGGTTTAGGTTTAGGTGTAGGTTATAGGTTATAGGTTTAGGTTATAGGTTATAGGTTATAGGTTTATCCATTTAGGATATAGGTTATAAGTTTAGGTTTCGTTTATAGGTTTAGGGATTTGAGAATAGGTTTAGGTTTAGGTTTAGGAATTCGGGTTAGGGTTATAGGTTTGGATTTAGGTGTAGGTTTAAGTTAAGTGAATTAAGTTTAGGTTTAGGTTAAGGTAAGGTTATAGGTTATAGTTATAGGTTATAGGTTATAGGTTATAGGTTGAGGTTTAGGTTTAGGTTATAGGTTTAGATTTAGGTTTAGGTTAGGTTTAGGTTATGGGTTTTAGGTTTAGGTTTAGGTTATATGTTATAGGTTTAGGTTATAGGTTTAGGTTTAGGTTTTGGTTATAGGTTATAGGTTTAGGTTTAGGTTTAGGTTATAGGCTTAGGTTTAGGCTAAGGTTTAGGAATTCGGGTTCGGGTTATAGGTTATAGGTTATAGGTTTAGGTTTATGTTTAGGTTATAGGTTAGGTTTAGGTTTAGGTTTAGGTTATAGATTTAGGTTTAGGTTAAGGTTAAGGTTTTAGGTTATAGGTTTAGGTTATCGGTTATAGGTTTAGGTTTAGGTTTAGGTTACAGGTTTAGGTTAAGTTTAAGTTTATAGATTATAGGTTCAGGTTTAGGTTATAGGTTTAGGTTTAGGTTAAGGTTTAGGAATTCGGGTTTGGGTTATAGGTTTAGGTTATGGGTTTTAGGTTTAGGTTTAGGTTAAGGTTGTAGGTTATAGGTTTAGATTTAATCTTAGGGTTTAGAGATTCAGATTCGGGTTCGGGTTCGAGTTCAGGATTGGGTTTAGGTTTGGGTTTTCAAGTTTAGGTAGGTTTAGGTTAGGTTAGGGAGTTGAGATTAGAATTAGGTGTAGGTTAAGGTTTAGGTTAAGGTTTAGGTTATAAGTTTAGGTTAAGGTTAAGGTTTTAGGCTATAGGTTTAGGTTATAGGTTTAGGTTAAGGTTATATGTTATAGGTTATAGGTTTAGGTTAAGGTTATAGGTTATAGGTTTAGGTTAAGTTTCGGTTATAGGTTTAGGTTTAGGTTAAGGTTTAGAAATTCGGGTTGGGTTATAGGTTTAGGTTATAGGTTATAGGTTTAGGTTTAGGTTTAGGTTTAGGTTAAGGTTATAGGTTATAGGTTTAGGCTATAGGTTTAGGCTATAGGTTTAGGTTTAGGTTTAGGTTTAGGCTTAGGGTTTAGGGATTCGGATTCGGGTTTGGGTTTGGGATCGGGTTTAGGTTTGGGTTTTCAAGTTTAGGTTTAGGTTTAGGTTTAGGTTAGGGAGTTGAGATTAGGATTAGGTATAAGTTAATGTTTAGGTTTAGGTTATAGGTTATAAGTTATAGGTTAAGGTTATAGGTTTAGGTTACAGGTTTAAGTTTAGGTTTAGGTTAAGGTTAAGGTTTTAGGTCATAGGTTTAGGTTTAGGTTTAGGTTATAGGTTATAGGTTATAGGTTTAGGTTATAGGTTTAGGTTAAGGTTAAGGTTATAGGTTATAGGTTTAGGTTTAGGAATTCAGGTTCGGGTTATAGGTATAGGTTTAGGTTTAGGTTAAGGTTATAGGTTTAGGTTTAGGTTAGGTTATAGGTTTAGGTTAAGGTTTAGGAATTTAGGTTCGGGTTATAGGTTTAGGTTTTAGGTTGTAGGTTGTAGGTTGTAGGTTGTAGGTTATAGGTTATAGGTTTAGGTTTAGGTTAAGGTTATAGGTTATAGGTTTATGTTTAGGTTAGGTTTAGGTTACAGGTTTAGGTTAAGGTTATAGATTATAGGTTTAGGTTTAGGAATTCGGGTTGGGTTATAGGTTTAGGTTTAGGTTAAGGTTATAGGTTATAGGTTTAGGTTTAGTTTTAGGTTTAGGCTTAGGGTTTACGGATTTGGATTCGGGTTCAAGTTCGAGTTCAAGTTCAGGATTGGGTTTAGTTTTAGGTTTTCAAGTTTAGGTTTAGGTTTAGGATTAAGTTAGGGAGTTAAGATTAGGATTAGGTTTAGGTTTAGGTTATAGGTTATAGGTTTAGGTTTAGGTTACAGGTTTAGGTTTAGGTTTAGGTTTAGTTAAGGTTTTAGGTTATAGGTTATAGATTTAGGTTTAGGTTTAGGTTTAGGTTAAGGTTTTAGGTTATAGGTTTAGGTTATAGGTTATCGGTTTAGGTTTAGGTTAAGGTTTAGGAATTCGGGTTTGGGTTATAGGTTTAGGTTTAGGTTAGGTTATAAGTTATAGGTTTAGGTTTAGGTTAAGGTTATAGGTTATAGGTTTAGGC
Organism: Magnolia officinalis; assembly: GCA_021015155.1. Lineage (NCBI taxonomy): Eukaryota > Viridiplantae > Streptophyta > Magnoliopsida > Magnoliales > Magnoliaceae > Magnolia > Magnolia officinalis. The sequence continues at coordinate 78,859,024 of JAJHSJ010000002.1, read as the reverse complement.
TTAAGGTTTAGGGATTCAGATTCGGGTTCGGGTTCGGGTCGGGTTCGGGTTCGGGTTCGGGATCGGGTTTAGGTTTGGGTTTTCAAGTTTTGGTTTAGGTTTTGGTTAGGTTTGGGAGTTGAGATTAGGATTAGGTGTAGGTTAAGGTTTTAGGTTAGGTTTAGGTTTAGTTTTAGGTTTAGGTTAGGTTATAAGTTTAGGTTGTAAGTTATAGGTTTAGGTTTAGGTTAAGGTTATAGGTTATAGGCTTGGGTTTAGGTTATAGGTTTAGGTTTAGGTTAGGTTTTAGTTTTAGGTTTAGGTTTAGGTTAAGGTTTTAGGTTTAGGTTTAGGTTAGGTTTAGGTTTTGGTTATAAGTTTAGGTTTTGGTTAAGGTTATAGGTTATAGGTTTAGGTTTAGGTTATAGGTTTAGGTTTAGGTTAAGGTTTAGGAATTCGGGTTCGGTTTATAGGTTATAGGTTTAGGTTTAGGTTTAGGCTATAGGTTATAGGTTTAGGTTATATGTTTAGGTTTAGGGTTTAGGGATTCGAATTCGGGTTTGGGTATGGGTTCGGGAATAGGTTTAGGTTTGGGTTTTCAAGTTTAGGTTTAGGTTTTGGTTTAGGTTTTGGTTTAGGTTTAGGTTAGGGAGTTGAGATTAGGATTAGGTATAGGTTAAGGTTTAGGTTTAGGTTATAAGTTAGGTTAAGGTTATAGGTTTAGGTTAAGGTTATAGGTTATAGGTTTAGGTTTAGGTTTATGTTTAGGTTTAGGTTTAGGTTAAGGTTATAGGTTATAAGTTTAGGTTTAGGTTATAGGTTATAGGTTTAGGTTATAGGTTATATAAGTTATATGTTTAGGTTATAGGTTTAGGGATTTAAGAATAGGTTTAGGTTTAAGTTTAGGAATTTGGGTTCGGGTTTAGGTTTAGGGTTAGAAAATCATTATACCCACTGTAAATATATGTAGTTTATCTACACCGTCCATCTGCTTTTCCAGATTATTTAAGGGGTTGAAACCAAAATTGAATCATATCCAAAACTCAGGTGGACCATACCACAAGAAACAATAGGTATAATGATTTTCATCACTGAAACCTTTTTAGGGCCTGTAGTGATGTTTATTTATCATCCAACCTATTCACAAGATCACACAGACAGTGATGAATGGAAAAAATAAATATCAGCGGTTCCCACCTTCCACGGATCCCCGCTCACATCCGGATAGCTCCGACGCACATCCGAGTCTGCTCCATCAATTTCGAGCTAATATAAATAAGGGCTTGTCCAAATAGCCAGGACACCCATATTGCTATCTATAGAAAATGGACAGCTTCATCATGGTTATAACAGCGATTCTCACCTTCAAAGGACCCCCAATCAACATCCAGATAACTCTGACGCACATCCGGGTCTGCTTCATCAATTTCGAGCTAATACATAAACACGGGCCTGTCCAAATGGCCAAGCCACCCATATTGCTGTCCATAGGAAATGGACAGCTTCGTCATGGTCATAACAGTGGTTCCCACCTTTCGGGGACCCCCGCTCAATTAAATCATAAATTAGTTACCCATCCAAGGTTGGATAGATTATAATACTTTCATATTCTCATTTCAACGTCCATGCCGAAAATTCGGTAGCATCTCCCCATGCCTCTCCAGATAAGTTGATCTTACGTTACATTCCAATGCCAAATATCTAAAGTAATGTAAAGATATTTGGCATTGGATATGGAACAGAAGAAACATATCCAAAGAAAAATGAGGAGATGGACCGCGGATCAGGCATAAACATTTAAATAGATTATATGAAAGCATATTATCCATCTAACCTTGAACTGTCCAAATTAGGACAATTTGAGTGATTTTTATGCCACTAAAATACACCATATCTATGTATAGCCACATAGAAAGCCTCAAACGAGTAACTAATTATCTAACTTACAAATCAAAATCACAAGTCACAACTATAAACTAACAAGTCACAATAATAATTTAAGAAAAAATGTAATACATATTCAGCATTACTAAGTGAAAGTATAATAGTTTCTTGAAATAATAAGAAAAGATCAAATACAACTCCCACAATCTGCAAAGTATAATAGTTTCTTGTAAAGATCAAATTACAAGATTATGCCTCTCACAATCCAACCCATCCATTATATGTCTGGAAATATCCTAGTATTTTGACCGTATAATCTAGCATTCGGGATCGAACTCTTCCGTCGGGAAAAATATTGTATTATATAAAACTAGTATTTGGTGAACATCAGAATTATAATCAACTTTCTAATTTTCGTAATTGATGTTAGTCATCCATATTAATATGAAACTCGAGTGTCACATTTAAAGGGTGCATATATATGGATCATGTGGATAAAACATATGCATTAATGTGGGGTTAACAGATGTAACGGATTTCTAAATTCACTAGAAATCTCGTTGTATTTCCAATTAGAACTAAAATGTTAAGTACATGGATTAATCTAATCTTTTTCATTGATTCTAAATACCGGATAGAATTTGCATCCTACCTAATGTAATGCAATACAACCTAATCATGCATTCAAACATACTCTTAGCACCCTAGGTGTCACATGGGTCGATGTGCCATTATTCATAATAACCTCCTATATGTGCTACAATTAATTACTACTATTTTAGGTATTTGATGAACAAGGAATAGAATAGCTAGTTACCATGACTTGTAATGAACAACTCATTCTCATAGAACTTTACTTAAATAGCCCTAGGTTATTCAAGGGTTTGATGTCCCATCAAAAAGAAAATAAAATTCCAACACTTCAATAGGTGGCCGACAAATAAATGACTAAAAAAGAAAATACAATGCACCCATTTGAAGAAAAAGGATTCCCCCAAAATAGTGCCTACACAATATCATTAGCTAGGACACACCATAAAAACAATGTACAATCATTCAAAAACCACAGCCAATTCACATGGTGCTCCATTTAACGGTTGGATGGCCTTGATTAGGTGTCCAGATTTCATAAACAAGTTGGATGCCATAAGTAGAATCTTGTGAGCCCACCCTCCGTCCAACCTTGGTCACGAGTCAACATATGTGGGCCTCAATGTGAGGTTTGTGGGCCCCATCTTGGACGGAGCAATGGATGAGCTTACTCATCTAATCCATCTTAGCCACCCCCACTAGGGATTGATACCAAGACCTCGAGTGTTGAAACGAGGTATCTCCACTCAGTCCCAGTTGAGCTATGGATCTGGGTGTCGGTTCAAAGCTTAAAACATGATGATTTAGGGTCGGTTTGTTAATGCTGAATTTTTGCACTTAACGTGGAATTGGGAAAATGTTCCATGTTTAGTGGTGTTTGTTAATGCATCGTTAACATGGAAGAAGGAAAGTGCTAAGTGGTTTTTCACTGAATTCTTTCCGTGATACTTAATGGTGAATGTGGAATGCGCTCAATGAAATTTTCATTAAACAAAAATTTTTGCTTCCAAAATTACCCCTTTTTTACTACGACAATTTTTTCTCTTTTTATTGTTTGCGCATTACAAAAGCAACTTTTAACTTGTGAAACTTCTCTATGCCCCACCATGATGTATGTGTTTCATCCATTCCATTCATTCATTTTTAAAGAGCATTTTAGGACTTGATACCAAAAATGAGAGGAATATAAATCTCAGGTGGACCATACCATAGGAAAACAATAGTGATTGGATATCCACCATTAAAATTCTCCTAAGGCCCAATGTACTGTTTATTTGACATCCAATCTGTTGATTAGGTCATATAGACCTAGCTGAATGAAAAAAAATTAAAAAAAAAAACAAAGATCAGCTTGATCCAAAACTTTTATGGCCCCCAAAAAGTTTTTAATGGTCAACGTTCATTCAACACTGTTTTCCTGTAATGTGGTCCACTTAAGATTGAGATATACCTCAATTTTGGTCTCATACAATAAAATGATCTAGAAACATAGATGGACGGCATGGATGAAACACATACATCATGGTGGGGCCCACATAACACCAACCATCAGCCATTGGCTGGTGGCAGGGGAGTAGCCAATCTATTTCCGTGGACGCGGATTGGATACTAACAGCTAAGTAGCGAGACTCGCTACTGAATATCTCGTCACCAAGTTATGTGTGCCCCATCATGATGTATGTTTTGTATCCATGCTAGATTTCAGATTCAGGCTTTAGAATTCAGATTTAGGCTTCATATTTCAGATTCGGTCTTTAAGCTCCAGATTTAACAAATGGGGCCTTAGGCAGTTTCAATCAGTCGTTAGGATTGGACTGCATTTGCAGATCGGGCTGCATGATTGAATCAAGAAAGAGGAAAAGAAGAAGAAGAAGAAGAAGATGCACTCACCTTGTCGAGCGAGATCTGTTAGCATTCGGGGCGTCGAGGAGGTAGTCCTAGGCCGTAGGTGGTGGTGGCCCACCTCTATTTGATGTTGGTCGGTGGACCGGTGGTGGTCGTCTAGGGGATTTCTAGTGGTCGGGCGTGCGGCGGGTAGAGAAAGAGAAGAAAGGGAAAGGGCCAGGGTTGGGTGGGGTCGGGTGCTAGATATATAGGGAAAAGGTTCTATACGATCGAGCTCATGGCAACTTCCCATGAAGTCGAGCTGTCAACCATCAACACCGTGCATTTGATGGGCCCCCTTTAAATTATGGGATATCCTAAAAATCAATCTAATACGGATCTTAGGTGGGCCATACCATCTAAAATCATGTGAAGAAATGCCTAAAACATATAAAAGCACTTGGTGGGGCCCACCTGAAATTTTGATGCATATGAAACTTGGTCTGACTCCTCATCCAAGTAGGACACACATAATGGATGGGCTGGATTTGTGAACCACATCTCAGTGGGCCCAACAAATGATTATGAATATTTTAATGGAGGGTAACCCCTCTCAACTTTCGTGTGTGGTGTGGCCCAAAAAAGTCACGGATTAACTTGATTTTTAAGCCCCAGGCTCACCATGGAATGGTGCATCTGACTGATGGGGTAGATGTTCGACACCCATCATGGTGGGGCCCACACAGTTCGACCTCAAGAGAAGTTCCCATGAGTTGGACCGTGTGTATATATATATATATATATATATATATATATATATATATATAATAATTATAAAATTAATAACGAGCCGAGTCGAGCTCGAGTTTGAGCTTCGAGCCGAGTCGAGTCGAGTTGAAATACCACCTGGTCGAACTCAGCTCGAACTCAACACGAGCTACAAAAAAACAGCTTGACTCGGCCCGAGTCGGCCATTCAAGCCGAGTCAATCTGAGCTGACTCGAGCCGAGTCAAGCGAGTTAGTCGAGCTAGCTCGACTTGTGAACAGCCATAACGGTATGGGTTGATCCCAAATTTTCAGTAAATGCAAAACTCAAGTCGACCATGCCACACGAAATAATGTGGAATAACGATTTCCACCGTTGATACCTTCCTTGGGCCCACAATAATGTTTATTTGCCATCCAACCTGTTCATAATATCAAAAAGATATGATTGAAGAGAAAACACAAACATCAGCTTAATCCAAAACTTCTATGGTCTCCAAGAAATTTTCAATGGTAGAGGTTCAATCACACTATTTCCTGTGGTGTGGTCCACTTGAGCTTTGGATATGCTTCCCTTGCATTCTTTAGACCTCAAATTATCTGTTAACATGGATGAACGGAGTGGATAAAATAAATAAATAACAGTGGACCCCATAGAGTTTACTTTGGTTAGGGTAATGAGTAACTCACCTAAATGTAATGGAGAGGGGTTTCCTTAAAACATTCATAATCATATATTGGGCCTGCCTAAATGTGATTCACATATCCAACCCACTCATTATGTGTGTCCCACTTGGATGAGGGGTCAGACCAAGTTTCAGCCGCATTCAACACTCATGTGGGCCCCACCAAGTGGTTTTATATTTTTTAAGATGCCTTCACATAGTTTTAGATGGTATAGCCCACATGAGTTTCATATACGGATGATTTTTGAGATATCTCATAACCTAAAGGGGACACATTAAATGCACGGTGTTGATATTCGACACACGAAACTTACTAACATTAATTCTTAGGTTCTCAGGGGGTCAATAAGTTAGGTCACAATTTTGACCAGAATATTTGCATTTTACATGTCTGGTCCATTCACTCTATTTTACTGATCATTACCCTCAATTTGACTAGTTACTCTCCCCGATCATGCTACATATGAGAAAGATATTGGTCATATAAGATTGATCTACAATTTGAGTGAATTTTGATTTAAACATCTGAAGTTATTTACTCTTCAATCTGGACTGATTTAAACACCTGTTCCCAAGAAATTAGCGATATACCCAAAGGCTCAGATTGAGTAGCATAGAACACAACAAGGACCTTGGTACTTATGTATACATGGCAAAGTTATGTAGGCCCACCATGATGTATGTGTTATATATACGCTCTCCATCTATTTTTTCATACCATTTTATACCATGAGTAAAAAAATGAGTCATAGGAGGCAATGAGGATTGAATGCTTATTATTGAAAACTTCCTGAGCCCTTTGAAGTCTATGTGACCTTATAAACAGGTTGGATGGAAAATGATATCATGATGGGCCTTATGAAGGTTTCAATGGGGGACGCCATTGTTCCCAGTGTTTCCTTGGGGTGTGGTTCACCATAGATTTGGAACTGCTTCATTTTTGGACTCATGATCTAAAATGATCTTAAAATGAACGGATTGTGTGGATAAAATAGATAGATCATGATCGAACCCAGACAGCTTTGCCATGTATACTCATTAATGTATAATGTATAACTAGTTGGTAAGTACTCTTCTTTCCACGAAAGACGCCACGAGATATGTTTTAATTAATTATTTTTATTTAAAAAAAGGCTCTGACAAAGCGAGTGACTCGGGCTGGACATGAAATCCCACCGAAATAAGTTGAATCGAGCCTACATTTTGGGGAGCGGATTAGATACTGACCGCTTGATTGGCTACTGAAGTGACAAGCGTATTAGATATTAAACACTTGATTGGCTATTGAAGTGACGTGGTGAAATACAATTAATTGAATGCCAAAAGTCTGTTCCCTTACAATTAAAAAAGATATGAAATAAGGTGAAGCATAAATATTAACTTGATCGAAAGCCTCTGTGGCCCAAAGAGGTTTTAATGGTAGGCGTTCAATCCCCATTCTTTTCTGCAGTGGGGTGCACTTGAAATTTAGATCTTTCTTACTCTTTGGATTATGCCCTAAAATGATCTCACGAAATGGATGGACGGTGTGGATACAATACATTCATCATGGTGGCACCCAGGGAAAGTAGTGATGTCACTTCATTAGGGGAGCCAAGAAAAGAGATGATTTGAGAATGGCGTTTACCATTACCATGCCCTAAAATAGCCTCTATGATCCTGTTTACCGACAATTTTTAATTGTCAGTAAAAAACATTAGGCCAAAATTTTACACTTAAAATATATAACATTATTACTGACGATTTTTGTTCGTCAGTAAAAAACATAAACATTATTATCGACAGTTTTAGTTCGTCGGTAAAAAGCCATTATAACATTTTTACCGACGGTTTTTATTCGTCGGGAAAAAAGCACATTATTACTAACAGTGGTTATTCGTCGGTAAAAAACATTACGCAAAATTCTTCAACTTAAAAATGTATAGATTATTACTGATGGTTTTAATTCGTTGGTAAAAAAGCACATTATTACCAACGGTTGTTGTTTGTCGGAAAAAACATTAGGCGAAAATTTCCCACTAAAAAATATAAAACATTATTACCGACGGTTTTTGTTCGACGGTAAATAACATTAGGCGAAAACTTTTTGAGAAAATTTTCCACTCAAAAATATAAAACATTATTACCGATGGTTTTTGTTCGTTGGTAAAAAAACATTAGGCAAAAATTTCCCACTCAAAATTTAAACATTATTACTGACGGTTTTTATTCGTCACTAAATAGCACATTATTACTGACGGTGTTTGTTCGTCGGTAAAAAACATTACGCCAAATACTTCTACTTAAAAATATATAACATTATTACCGACGGTTTTGATTCTTCGGTAAAAAAGCCACCTTTACCGATGAAATTAATTGCGTCGGTAATAACATTTTATCAGATTGTTGCTGACGATTTATATGCCTCGGTAAAAACACCTTTACCGACGAAATTAGTTGTCGGTAATAACATTTTATCAGATTGTTGCCGACGGTTTGTCCGTCGGTAAAAAGACCTTTACTGAAGAAAATAATTTCGTCGGTAATAACATTTTATCAGCATTTTCGCCGACGATTTATGTCCGTCGGTAAAAACATCTTTGCCAACGAAATTAATTCCATCGGGAATAACATTTTATCATATTTTTGCCGATGATTTATTTCCATCGGTAAAAACACCTTTATCGACGTAAATAATTTTGTCTGTAATAATATTTTATCAAATTCTATTTTATTTTTATCAAAAAATTCAATATGCCGATTTTTACCAACGGTTTATGTCCGTCGGTAAAAACATCTTTGCCGGCGATTTATGTCTGTTGGTAAAAACACCTTTTCTGATGAAATTAATTTCGTCGGGAACAACATTTTATCAGATTTTTGCCAACGATTTATTTTCGTCGGTAAAAACACCTTTACTGACGCAAATAATTTCGTCGGTAATAACATTTTATCAAATTTTATTTTTTTAATCAAAAAATTCAATATGTCGATTTTTACCAAGGTTTGTGTGTCGGTAAAAACTTCTTTACCGATGAAAATAATTTCATTGGTAATAACATTTTATCAGAGTTTTGCCGACGGTTTATCTTCATCGGTAAAAACACCTTTACCGACGAAAATAATTTCATCGGTAATAACATTTTATCAGCATTTTCGCCGACGATTTATGTCCGTCGGTAAAAGCATCTTTACTTAATTTCATTGGTAATAACATTTTACCAGATTTTTGCCGACGGTTTATGTCCATTGGTAAAAACATCTTTACCAACAAAAATAATTTCATCGGTAATAAAATTTTATCAAATTTCTTTTTTATCAAAAAATTCTAAACACCCATTATCGAAGAAAATTTTCGTTAGTAAAATAGTTTTTACCTACAATAAATAATTTCGTCGATAAAAGTATCTTGGCGGGGATCTTTTTCTGACGAAATCATATTTCGTCAGGGAAAGTCCTTTTTACCGACGAAATTTTATTCGTCAGTAAAAGGCCAATTTCTTGTAGTGTATTCTGAAAGCATTTCCACCAATGTATTAAGTGGAGCTTAGTATTTACACAAGCCTTCAATCACTCTGCCTTTGTGCTAAGTGTGCACCAAAAGATCTTGACTGTACATCTGGCACTTATATCCAATGATTAAGGCCATTGGTTTTCTGGACCTTAGCCCATAAAATCAGAGCAATCAGAACATGGCATCCATCCAATGGTTGGCCACACATGTACAGTCACATTAAAGTTGAGCAGAAGGATGGGCCACAATCCCCACTAGAAAAGCAGAATGTCATAATGATCTCGTGGTCAACATCGTCAAATCACTATGATTGTGCGGCCATCAGTTCGATGGTCATGATCATTATTGTCAAATCACTTAGCACAAAGATGTTTGAAAGATCATTGGATTTGAGCTTTGGGGGGGGGGGGGGGGGGGGGGGGGGGTTGAAAATACTGAATTTAACAAATTGCCAGATTCTATCATGGAGAATTTATGATTTTTTAATCATGGATGTATCAGCGAGCTCTCGGGAAAGCCCATGATTCCACACCAAGGGTTGATGAGATTAGATGGAAGCACTTGGGGGGAACTTGTGGTAGCCTTGGTGGTTGTTGGGTCTTCACAACCTTTCTTGCATTTTGGAAATGCCATTTCCCTTTAATTTGTATAAATTTACTTACCTTCCTAAAAAAAAAAAAAAAAAACACTTGTGGAGGCTTCTTCTAAGCTGCTCCAAACAAATGGTGGAATGGATACTAGTCCATTCCAGCCATGAAATCCATCTCACCCACACAAAAGAAATGATATGGATGACATACATGGAACATTTGAGCTTGTCCATCAAACGGACCTTGCTGCAAATGCCCTGAGTCCAAAACCAGAGTAGCACACTCCTCAAGTGGGCCCTAAAGTCAAAAATACTCTTGGGGCTATTTGGATGCAAGAAAAGTTGTGTCTGCATGTCTTAGACAGGCTACCCAAGTCATGCTATCCTAAACTGACTATTATGTTCACTGTGTTGAGCACCAATCCCCTTGAGCACGAGTAAAGATAAATTGTAGCGCATGTGTGGAGCTTAACGTGAATGGTGGCATATGTAGCATTTATAACACATGCACATATTTATGCATGTGGCAAATGTTGGGCACTTAAATATTGCAACTCACTAGTTTTCATAGTATTAGTATCTTTACATGTATCAATATCATTGATATTAAAAAGAAAAACATTAAAGAAGGAAAAATGTTGGGATTTTTTCAGTAAAACTTCAAGAGGTGTTAAAATTCATATAGTTGTATATTTAAAAATATTTTTAAAAAAAAATGTGGAAAAAAAAACATGCATAACAAGCTTTAATTTAATGGGGGCTTAAAAAGGCATCAATAGTTATTTCTGTTTGCAAGAACTCAATCTATAATGGACCAAATGGATGGCTCAGTTTCAATCTCGTTGCTAAAAATGAATAGCCATTGATTTCACATACATGTAAAGTACCATTGTGATTTCTCATCCTTGATGGTATCCAGGATTATTAAAAATATATATTTTTTTTCTTTTTTACTAAAAAGATCTAATTATAGGAATACTAGGAATCCTAGTACCAAAGGATCGCATTTCCTAGTTCTTATAATAGAAGAACAATCTTTTCATAATCAGCCTTGTAATGATAGTTGCTGTTGTTTCCAGCAATGCAGGGACATTAGTAAGGAGCTTTGTTGGATGATTTGGTCCCTCCAAATAGCACACATGCACAGATGGATGGAGAAAGTCAGGTAGACAGTCATGAATTGTCGTGGATTGATTTGGCAACCATACGACTTGCCATCAATAACTTTTCGGAGGCAAGTAAGCTTGGACAAGGTGGATTTGGCCCTTGTTTACAAGGTAATAAAAATTTCAACCTAACTTGGAAGGACTGGTTAATACCATCATTGGTGGACAATCTAACTTCCCTAATGAGGAATTATTACATGAAAATTCGAACAGGGTGTGTTACCTGATGACAAGAAAATAACGGTAAAAAGGCTTTCAAGAAGCTCTGGACAAGAGCTGGAGGAGTTGAAGAATGAAGTTAGATTGATTGCAAAACTTCAACATAGTAATCTTGTTAGGCTTTTGTTTTACTACATTGACGGAGTGGAGAAGCTGCTCATCACGAATACTTACCCAACACCAGCCTTGATGTCTTTCTCTTTGGTTTGGATCTCTCTCTCTCTCTCTCTCTCTCTCTCTCTCTCTCTCTCTCTCTCCATAACTATTTGTAACGGGGCTATGGGCCCGGGCTTGAAATCTAGGGTTGCTGCCTATGGTGAATTGCCCAATCCAATCATCAAGTGGGCCACCATTATATGCAATGAGTGGTTAATTTAAGGGCACTAACAACTCCCATTCAATGCGTTGGAATTAGGGTCATGTTTCAATGATCCAAACCATTTATGCGAGGGACTCATCACCGATGGATGATGAAGATGCTGAGCATGATAGTGGATGGAGAATGCAAATAAATAATAATAATAATAAATAAATAAATAAATAAATTTTAGTTTAAACCATTTCAAATTTTGATCATTTGACTCTTTTAGATGTATCTGGCCCAAGCCCCAGTGACTTTTCAGTCCTCTGAGGGCTAGGACCTAGACATGGCCAGGGCATTTGGGAGTAGGCCAGTTATTCAAACATCATTTACAACTGTACTATAGTTATATGCCATCTGTTATATGATGCTTATACTTACCTCTGCTTTGTTTTGGATTATTACAAACACCTCTCCTCTGTTTGAGATGCGTGGCAGTGGCGTCCACTATTAGGAATAAATGGCATCTAACTTGTCCAGCAGTGTCACACCACCATTCAATTGGATTTCTGAAAGATTACGTTAAATAATTAGATCTTTTTAGCTATTCTATCATTGTTCTCAGCATTGGTTGTTGGAGTGTCACAACTGTCATCTTCCCTTTTCAGTATTAACTGTTGTGTTATAGTTCGAATGATTTAACCACATAGTATATCTATGTTGTGTCTGCTGACTTTCTAAACTCCCGAGTGTTTTTTTTTTCTCTCTGGCATCCTGCTGTGAATCATATATGTTGGGAAGTTCTCCAAGAGTAAGGGTGTGGGAGTTTTTGGCAATGATGTAAAAGATACAAACATTCCAACAGAAGTATGGCGGTACTACTTGCTGACTAATAGGCTAGAGGCAAGTTCTATCACTGAACTATACAGTTTGGTTTGCCTTTTACTTGTTTGCTGACATTGCTGTATGTGTTGGAATGATGGAAAATGCTTACTGCTTATGTGTGAATCAGGTTTCAAACATAATGTTTACATGGGCAGACTTGTAGGCCAAACTAAACAACGAGTTGCTGAGTAACTTGGAAAATTTTGTTAATCAGGTCCTGAGTTTCATTGTTAAACCTCCAGGTTGACCAGTTATGTTTGAAAGAAATGTGTTAATTTGAATTATCTGCATTTTCTTGAACATGCAAGTGCTATTATGAAATCTAATTTAATGAATTTTGATATTCCTACAAAAAATGAAATGCTTCACTCTCCAAGTGGACCAAAAAATGATGGGAGCCAGTGGCAGATAATCTGAATTTTCCACTACCATGAAAACTGTTACATTATTGTGTAGTTTACGTTCTCGACCATCAGAGCATCATGGTTTTGTTGCGTTAAATATAGTTTGCATATTATTATATTGACAAGGAAAGAACCCCAGGTTGGGAATCTATAGCTTATTCATGAAATTTAATTATTCACTCGAGGCATCCCAGAGAAGAAGGGTGTTTAGAGACAACAAAAGGTCCTAGATGTATTTGACTTGGACTGAAAAAGATAGCTTATCGAAAGGGAAAATAGCATGCTGGTATCATCCCGTGAAAAGATGGCACTCTTTTTCTTTCCCAATAAAGTGCACACTAATCCTTAACGGGGATGTGAGAAATGCCCCCAAAGCTTTTAATGGACACATAGGAGGACCAATCATCGATTTGAACTGACCACTCTTTCATACAACTAACCATGTGAAAAAATCACGCCATAGGAATGATCCCAAGCATCTAATCAATAACATGGAAAATGGATAGTCGAGATTGAGCAGATAAACAAAATAAGTCCAATTATCATCTTGAACCATCTATTTGATAGATCCTACTTTGTATAAGTTATGATAGATTGTTCACTCCCCAAGTATAGGGTTGTGATGTAGTAATAATCTCGGTAAGACCGAGGTCGAATCCACAGGGACTGAAACCTGTACGTAATCTGAAGTTAACCAGAACTAGAACTAGCCTAATATGAAATCTAAATCAAATAATTTTTTGAGGAATAATGGTGGAATAATAATCTAAAATTTAAGAGAATTCAGAAGTGGGAAACTAGGGATTCGGAGGATCCACTTGTAGAGATCAGGGAGATCTTATGCCTGCTTGACGAATCATGGAAAATAACTGAACCGCTATTGATATAGTTCTCTAGAGATGAAGGGTATATGAATTAGAATGGATTCCATCACAAAACCATGCCCAGGAGACAAAGTAAACAATAGAATTAAACTAATTGATAACCAATCAGATGATTATGAAGGTTAGGAAGGGTACCGTCATCCGACCATGCCCAGGAGGCGATGGTGAACAATAGGGCTTCCTGACGTCATAAACATAAAAAGGGAAGGGAAATACTCAAAGCCACCGCAGATCTATTGTAATTTCAGTCACAACAAACCATTGAAAACTAAAAATATCCCCTTAATTAAACTAAAATCAAATTTAGTTCATAAATCAAAATCCCATTAAAGGCAAAAATTAGAATCTCCCATCTCACTACAAGCTTCACCTCTTAGCCCTAGCTAAGAAGTTTAGCCTAGCATGGATAGAGTAGAATCCATGAAAAAAAAATAGAAAATAGAAAATGAAATAAAAAATTTTGAAACCTTTTTGTCTCTCCCTGTGCTCCACACCCAAGCTCCCAGCTCTGCTGCTCTCCCCTGGCTCTCAGTTTTCTTTTTCTTTTATAGGCCTGAACATCCGTTGCTGACCTGATGTGAGCAGGAATTCTACCCATCTTTCCGCAGTTAAAACGCACAACACCCTTACGCTGATGGTTTGTGGGCCCTCAGATCGGAATTCTCTGAGAAATCCATTCCGTCCATTGGGTGTAGCTCGAAAAACCAGTCAGGAATGCCGTGGATGGCTCGAATTCGGTGTGGCTAGAAATCCTGATAGGCCACCGTTCATCCTCCGTTCAGATTATAAATTCTCGTGATTGCTTGCATGGGACCAAAAGGTCAGCATGGTCGTGGTCGTGGCAATCCCCTGGATCATTTGATCGGATAAGATTGATCAAACGGATCATGATGGTGGCCCACGGAGATCCTCTGTGTGATCGCTGGCGGATAACGTGCGAAAGAGGGGTCCTGCGCTGGGGTTAGTGACGCCATGATTGGCTCCATCTCCGAAATCCAGTCCGTTCATTCGGTTTCTTCTCAAAAACCGGTGGGAGCGGATCGGTTTTGGATCAGCAACGTTGAGAGTATCGCGAATTTTCTTGGAACCGTTCAATTCTGTGTCTACACCTCCGTGTTCATGCAGCCTTTGAGAAAAACAGAAAACGGACCAAGGTACGGTCGGTTTGATCTCCTGATTCCACTGAACGGTGTGGATCATCAATATGTATGATGATGGTGGCCCACCAGGGGTCGCTCGCAAGGTGCCGTTGCGAACAGCGTCTTCGCTGTTTTCTTTTAAAACACGAACGTCGGGTCAGCGCCTGCTGACCGACTTCGTCTGTTCGATGTCGGCGAGTGTACGTGGGCTGTACACACGCACTTGCAAGGTGGGTCCCATTTGGATGTATTTGCAAGATCCAATCCATCCATCTTTTTCTCACCTCATTTAAACAGTTGAGACCAAAATTGAAGCATATCCAGTGATTAGGTGGGCCCAGAATCATGATTCTGAGGGCTGATCTGTCCGTTAGGCTACTTCTAGGGGGATCCGACGGCTGAAATTTGATGCGTACGGTTAATGTAGGGCGTTCAGGCCACGTATGAAGTCTCGTGTCAATCGGATGGCGAGAACCCTGTGATCTTGCATTCTGGATGTCCTTCGGGCCACTTGAGCTTCAGTTTCTTGAATTCCTTGAATCTTGGGCGTTGATCTTGGTTCACTGGGGTCCGTCCCTTGCCTTTGGTGTCATCAGAGCGTTAATTCCATGCTTTTAGCACCCTTTTCAATCCACGCTCGTAATTGCAATCCTGCAACAAAACACCATTAACATATGACATTTAAGCACTATCATGTACATAAAATCTGGTACTAATCGAGGTCTAATATGCAATATTCGACCCTCAACATAGATCATCTTGAATCATCTTGAACCATCTCAGCTCAGCTGTTTCCATCTCTAATCTACATGAATATTGAGAAAAAAAGAAAGAAAAAAAATGTTAAATTCAATTTTCAGTTTCTCAGTTGAGTTGATGAGGAACACAAGGTTTTTGTAAATATGGAGTTTGGGTGTGGTACTTGCAGGCCTGCCCTGAATTGCATTTCATTCCTTTACCATCTCCCAATAAATCCTTACTGAAGAGGGTTCCTGTAACACCCTGAATTTCGAGGGTCGAGCAAAGGCCCAACTCCTGAGATCCGTCGCATCACTTATGCAACATAGATAATGATGATTAAATGTTGTCCGGTTAGAGCGTTAAACATGAATAGGATTAAGCTAAATCAGCATATCATACTCCAGAGACAATTAGATTATGCAAGCGGAAGACTATGATAGATATATAAAAACACATAATTTGTTATTAGTCTCCAGAGTGTGAACATGATACCAGGTTAATTAATCACATGTATTGTTCCAAAATATACAAAATAAGAAGAGTATAATGTCATCTAATCCATGTCCCTGTAGCCCCGATGACGCAACTCCAGGTCTACATATACCCGCCAGAGAGTTGCAGATAGGAGAATTCCTCCTCATCGTCATAGAAGGCAGGCTTCGTCTTGTAAGCCTCGCCGCTATCTGAAACTACAACAGAGTCTGGTTGGTGTTTTAAAACACTGTCCCAGAGTGGGAGTGAGTGATCAACTCAGTGGAGCTATAAGGTAAAGGTTAACATGTTATCAATTCAGTCAAGCAGTAATGATAAAGCAGTACAACAATCATGTCCTAAGTACTCTTGTTAATGCAAGGATGGTATGCAATAATGATGTATGCCCTCACCTGCACTCCCTTAGCGACATCATCTCACGATCGCACATGCAACACTCCCGGTAAACGTACGCTTCCACGCCAAAGCACATGCAATGCGGTGCATGATTGTGTTAGCCAAGTTCTTATTTAGGCTTATTCATACCGAAGATTCGGGAAGCACTAACTCCCTTATATCATTACCCAAACAATGATCCATCTAAGGTCGTCAATCCTAGTCAATCACATACAATAGGCAAGTTCAGGTTACTACGGGAGGCTCGTCACCATCCGCGTAGGCCTGTTTATACTCGAGGTTACTACGGAAAGGCTCGTCACCTTAGCATAACCCTAGTGTATACTTAAGGTCACTACGAGAGGCTCGTCACCTGCTTGTAGGCCGACAACGCGAATACAATGTCCTATACCACCATATTCGATTCACGAGTTTGGGTTGCTCACTGGTCACTACGGGAGGCTCGTCACCCCAACGTAGGCCAACAGCTCGACCACGGTGTCCCATACTACCATGCCCAGCTCATGAGTCTTGGAGGATGGTGATACCAAGGTTAAAAGGGCTCACATTGGTAAGTGGTCCCTTAGATTCAAATAGTTGTGTCCATACATGGTAAACACACATTCAGGCCAATCAAGTAACTTGACAAGCTCGATTGGTACGAGCGCACACTAAATCAATCGACATGGAGCACGTAAGCACTCACATGGCCTAACCGCTGTCGACAATCATCGTACGACTCAGATTCCTCGAACGTATCCAATGTGGCGAATCTAATTCGGCCACTCAACTGGGATCCATTACCGATTGCCTGGACTACGTAGTAGTCCCAATCATACTCAAGTACACTAGGTAATCACATGTGATAGTCAAAGAAGCATTTAGCAAAGCATCAAAATATAAAACTCATTCGAGCATTTTAACAAACACATAGTGAGCATATTACCATACATATGTATTTCATCCACAAATCACGTAGTAGTAAGGTAAGTTACATGAAAGAATTTATACACGTAAATAAGGTAGTTGAGAATCCTATCTCAACACCCTTAATAATAACAATTCAACAAACAATTACTCATTCAGGCATTTTATCAAACACTTAGCCTACACATTCCTACGTACGTACCCTAACTTAGTTATAGCTTATATTATAGCAAATCCCTTCACAAAGGAGTTGTTATACATACAACAAACATGTATTCAAGATTGATAGTCATGGCAAGTACAAATCATGATAATAATTTCATTCAAACATTTCAACAAACACATGGAATGCATTATATTCAATGTAGTTCATATATATGTGTAATATGCAGGAAACATCGCATCTAAGTGCATGTGACAGTAATCAAGTCAGTCATAAATCATTAACTGACATTGAAAGGCTTGAAAACCATAACCTAAACATTTATAGTCTGCACCTTCCATCGGTAAACACGAATCGAACTCAGTTGAACGCTATGCCTTTGTCTACGGCACAACGACGCCTAAATCAATGAAATAGGTTAGCTATTTCACCAATTCCTTTATTTGAATTCGTAAAACAGATTAGGTTTAGGATTTCTTTCCCAAAAGTGGATTTGGATTCACCGGTGTGTAGCGATACAGGTAGGATGATTTGGCACGTGGAACGGTAGGATAGGATGAATCCCCAACTATCCCTCACTCTCTCTCTCTCCTTTCCTCACTTTCTCCTTCTCTTTTCTCTCTTCTCTCTCCTAGGGTTTAAAAATTCGTATGAAATGAGAGAGGGGTGGGTTGAGGGCTTATATAGGCCCAGAAGTGATGTCAATGCCCCATGGCCATGGTATACTTAGGTTATAGCCAAAAGTCGACTGTTTCGGGCCAACGGAGCTCATTTGGAGGCCTATTACCTACATACAGCCCGGGAAAAGTCTCCTGACAATGGATCTAAGTCAGGTTAAAGTTTCTGTCCGATTGGTTTTGTGGATCGGCCGCGGCGGACCTGTTTCAGTTCAATGGTCATTGACTCTCGATCAGGGCCACAAGTACACTGACCTGTGTAGGAAAATTTTGCTGATCCAAGGGTGTATTTGGGTTAGAATCTGACGGTTTGGAACTATAAATTTGGCCTGCAAGCAAACGGCCCAATTCACTTAAGTTTGAGTCTATTTTCTAAAGATATTCGCATTTCTCACACACTTTGCTTCGGGCTCAAGTTGTGAATTTCGGGATACTACTTGGACTTGATTTTCGAGATGGTTGTCAAGCCCAGTAAGGCAATCATAACCATATAGTTTCACGATAATCGGACTTTTGACGCGCGGTCCAGGTCCAGTACAGAGTTTCAATGTGCCCCCGAGAGCAACTGGGTTTTGAGATTGATCATAGGTTTCCAGGTAATGTAGAGTCAGCGATTCTACTGGTTTTGGGTCTTGCAGTTCGTATAGAAAGCAGTTCGAGCTAATCTACCGATTAATTCAGTTTAGTACTAAATAAATTTTCATCTAATTCCAAATAATTCGATCCTTAGTGATTTCTGCCTAAGGTGGTACTCGTGTCTTTGTATGGATTTTTCTAAGACGTTACAATCTACCCCCCTTAAAGAAAAATTTTATCCTCGAAATTAGTACCTTTTCGTACTCCTCGGAAATCTGAGGGTAGTTCTTACGGACCTCGGCTTTTATTTCCCAAGTAGCCTCTTCCTTAGTGTGATGCGTCCATAGTACCTTCACAAGCGGGATAACCTTACTGCACAACATTTGTTCCTTCATGTCTAGGATACTCGTCGATCGTAGTACATAAGTAGCATCCTTACTTAACTATACCTACTCCCATTTGATAATATGGAAAGGATCAGGAATGTGTTTCTTCAGCATCGATATATGAAATACGTTGTACACGCCTGCAAGTGGTGTGGGCAAAGCAAGGCGGTACGTTACCACACCCACTTGATCTAAAATCTGGAATGGGCCAATAAATTGCGGCGTGAGTTTCCCCTTGCCAAATCGAAGGACTCCCTTCATGGGGGAAACCTTAAGAAACATATGGTCCCCAACCTCAAACTCTAGCTGTTACTGCCTCGTATCGGTGTAACTCTTCTATCTACTCTTAGCTGCTAGGAGTCGGTGCCTGATAATGTCAATCTTCTCTGAGGTCGCGTACAATAACTCTGGGTCAATCAAACTCTTCTCGCCAACCTCTGCCCAGCAATACGGTGCTTTACATGGATGCCCATACAGTGCCTCATAGGGAGTCATGCCAATACTTACCTGAAAGCTGTTGTTATAAGCGAACTCAGCATAAGGAAGACAGTCATCCCAACTGTCCTTGAAATCAAAGACACAAGCTCACAACATATCCTCTAACACTTGATTCGCTCATTCTGTCTGCCCATCTGCCTGTGAGTGGAATGTGGTACTGAACTTTAGCTTCACACCCATCGCTTCCTGGATGCGAGTATAGAAGATCTCGCGTGTCTCGGTCCGACATGATTTCCATAGGCACTCCATAAAGACGAACTATCTCCTTGATGTACAACCTGGCCAACTCATCTACTGAGTTTGAGACTATAATCGGGAGGAAATGAGCAACTTCATTAATCGGTCCATGATCATCCAAATGGAGTCATGCCCCTTCCTCGTCTTCAGCAATCCTGAAATGAAGTCCATAGAGATGAAATCCCACTTCCATTCAGCTATGGGCATGGGCTGAAGCAGTCCAGGTGGTCGGCGATGCTCGGCCTTGACCTGCTGGCACGTAAGACAACGGGACACATAATCTACTATGTGGGCCTTCATGTTGTCCCACCAGTACGATCACTTCATATCTCGATACATCTTCGTACTCTCATTATGCATCACCATCTTTGAATTGTGAGCGGCTTCGAGAACTTCTCTTCTCAAGTCATGAAGATTTGGGACGTATAGGCGGTCACGATAACGTAAACCCCTATCCGTACCAACTCTCCATTCCGAGTCTTCACTGTCGCTCACCTGCTCCCTCATCTTCGCCAATAGTTCATCGTTCTTCTAAGCCGCAATGATCCTGTCATCAATGAGTGGCTGCACACGAACGTGTGCGATGCTCTCGAACGACTCCTCTACCGTAAGCTTCTGCTCGAAGTCTCGCACAAATTCTATCATATTCCACTTGTCTATCATTAGTGGAGCCGTAAATGTTATCGTCTTCTTGCAGCTCAATGCATCTGCCATAAGGTTGGCCTTGCCAGGATGGTAGGAGACCTCGAACTCGAAGTCTTTCGAGGTTTCCATCCATCGTCGCTGCCTCATATCAAGTCTCTCTGTGTGAATATGTACCTAAGTCTCTTGTGGTCGTAAAATAGCTCGAACTCCTCTCCGTAGAGGTAATGTCTCCAGAGCTTTAATGCAAAGATGATGGCCGCTAACTCTAGGTCATGTGTAAGGTAATTTTTCTCGTGTTTCCTCAACTGTCGCGATGCATAGACAATCACCCTGTCCTTCTGTATAAGGACACAACCTAAACTAACACAAGACGCGTTGATGTATATCGTATACTTGACTAGCACAGGGGCAAACATCAACTTGTCCTTCAGTTCCCGAAAAGCTGCTTTTGCCTTCTAATTCTAGGCAAACTTGAGATCCTTCCGAGTTAGCTGAGACAACGGTCTGGCTATCTTGGAAAAGTCCCTAATAAATTGACGATAGTACCCTGCCAGGCCAAGAAAGCTCCTCACTTTAGTATCCGAACAGGGCTGCTCCCAGTCCTGAACTGTGGCTACCTTAGCAAGGTCCACAACTATCCCTTCCTTGGATACCACGTGTCCTAGGAACTTGACTTCTTCCTTCCAGAAGTTGCACTTCTTGTACTGCGTAAACAACTGGTTCTTCCTAAGAGTATCAAAGACTGCTCGCAGGTGCTCCTTGTGATCTTTCCGACTCTTAGAATATATCAGGATGATGAATCGGAACAGATATGGCCGAAACACCCGGTTCATCAAGTCCATGAACATGGCTGGTGCGTTTGTGAGTCCAAATGACATCACAAGGAACTCGTAATGCCCAAAGCTGGTTCTAAAAGCTGTCTTCTACACGTCCTCATTCCTGACGCGCAACTGGTGATACCCTGACTGCAAATCGATCTTAGTAAAGTATTGTGTCCATTTCAACTGATCAAATAGATCATTTATCCTGGGTAAAGGATACTTGTTCTTCACTGTCACTTGGTTCAGCCTGTGATAATTAATACACAATCGCAGTGATCCATCCTTCTTCTTCACAAACAACGCAGGTGCTCCCCAAGGAGACACACTTGGTTGTATGAAGCCTGCAACAAACGGATAGTCGATCTGTCTCCTCAGTTCCTCCATTTCACATTGAGTCATGCGATACATCAGTAGTGAAATGGGTGTCGCACCAGGCACCAGATCAATGGTAAAATCAATCTCGCGCTGAGGAGGCAATTCAGGTATTGTCCTGAACACGTCCGTGAAATCCCGAACTACAAGCATGCTCCCAAGTGTCGAGCCATCAACATTCTCTAGCAGGGTAACATAACAACTAATGCGGTAGTACCAACTGACCTGCACTGGGAATGTAAAGGTCGTGCCCTCAGGTACATGGGCTGTCACCACCCTAGCATCACAATCGATCTCTGCCCTCATCTCGGTGAGCCAATCCATGCTGAGGATCACATCGTAATGAAATAGCGGGGCAATAATCAGGTTGACGAATACTGTTCTGCTTCCTAAGTCTATCGAATAACCCTTACACACCTTGGTAGTATCTGAGAAGGTCCCCATGGTGGTAAGGAGTCTCAACCCAACCATAGGACTAGTTTCTAACCCCAGTCGTTTGATTGCTACACATGATATTATAGAGATAGTAGACCTGGTGTCCACCAATAAGAAGACTGGTGTACCTTGAATATGCGTTGTGACCTCAAAGGCTAGTGGTGTTGTAACTGCTGTCTCAGATGCCTCAGCTGCAAGTGAGTGCACCCAAGCTTGTTGAGGTGATTCGACTGCGGTACCGTAGGCCGTTGAGGCTGCCTAAATCGAGGTGCAGGTGGCCTGTACGAAGGATATGTGGGTAGTACAGAACGTAGAGGTGAAGCTGAGATGGCTAGTGGCATCTGACGGTTGATCCTCTGAGGGGGCATAAAGTCGTTGTCCCTCATCCTGGTAAAGCAATACGTGTCAGCATGACTCGACCTCTTATAGTAAGTGCACTACATGTCAGATCACCTCGGCTGTGTCGGTGGAGCCGTAAGCCGAGGAGGTGAATCTGCACGTGGCTTCTTGTCGAGGAACGGTCGGCTCGACAAATCCGGTTGAGGCCTTGGACCCATGGGTACGCGTGTATGGGATAACCTATCCCCATCCTGCTCAGCTCGTAGGTACATGCTCACTAGCTTAGTATAATTGTTAATGCTAGCGCAACACATCCTCAAGCGGATCTCGGGCCGCAAACTCTCAGAAAATTGTCACATCCTCATCGGCTCGTTCGCTAGGATCAAAGGAGCGTAGCTGGCGAACTCCATGAACCTATTCTCGTACTCTAACAAGGTCATTCCTCCCTGACAGAGGCGAAGGAAGTCACTCTCCTCATTAGGGTACGTGAGGGGGAAGTACTTCTCATGAAAGCGAGTCTCAAAGGCTTCCCATGTCCATACGTAACCAGGAGCTATTGTCGTAAGGATGTTGTCCCACCAGAGACTGGCCTCCTTCTCAAACATGTAGGCGACCAACTCCACCTGTTCTGCCTCAGTGCAGTGCAACGGCTTCAGCATCTTAGAGATGAGATCAATCCAATATTCGACCTCCTCGGGTCTGTGATTACTCGCAAAAGTAGGAGGTCGGAAGCACTGGAATCGCTCGAATAAGCCGTTGGCTGTCATCTTTCCAGCAGGCTACACAGGTGGTGTAAGTGGGGCCGCGTGCATGTTTTGGCAATGGCCCCCACAATGGTGGCAATAAACTATTGTTGCTGCTACTGCATCAAGAGTATCATTTGCTCTAACCTATCAGGAGGAGGAGTCGCCTGAGGTATGTGAGGCGTCGAGGTAAACTCACGGTTCTGCTCGGGAACCGGTGGTGCAGAAGGTGTTGGCCCATTCGTGGGGCCAGTGGCCGGCTGTGAATCTGTCAGTCTCGTGATTTGAGCCCAAACTGGGGTCCGTATGGGTATCGCTTAGGGGAGGTGCCCTATCACTTGATTCACCAAGTGTAAGATGTGTCGTACTCCAAGTGGCCTTAGGTGGCATTCCCTATATACAACATAGGGTGCAACCCGCGTAAGAGTTAGCATAAGCACATAACTCATCCACGCATCATTCACATTCCAAACCAAAAGAAACTTCATGCATTTCCTTTACCAAAATTGTCACAATACATGAGATATAGTCTTACATGGATCATAATAGAAAATACATGTGAGATAATTTAAACAAAGTTTTAAACACCAAACATGCCAACAACTCTACCATACTACTAAGCCTATCAAGGCTATACCATAGGAAGCAAGAAAACAAAGAGAACCTAAAGGCGACTACAACACATGACTAGTCGTCTGACTCTGGTGATGGAGGAGGAGCACCCTTGTCCTGCATGTAGCACAAGAGGGCCTTTAAAGTACAGGACATCTTCTTACATTTTTCTTCAAATAGGCCTGACTCTCCTTGACCTCATGTCTTAAGGCGGCATGGCTCTCCTCAATCTGAGCCAAGCGGGTCTCTATGGCAGCCTGATCACGGCGGTGCTTAGGTGTAGCAGGAGGAGGTCCCTCATCCGACTCTTGGGCCTCCACTTCTTCATCCTGATCTCCCCCTTCACCACTGCCCTCATCTTCAATGCCTTCCTCACCACTTTCTTCTTCCTCGTCGCCACTTTCTTCTTCACCTTCACTTTCCTCGACATCTTCACTCTCTTCTTCTGTATCATTGCTCAGCTCCTCAAGGCGGGCTTGGCGTCGCCTTTAGCCAATGCCCATGCTGTCGAGCGTGTTCTCGCTAATAATGTGGATCGGGGCGACGTCCTCCATATAGAGTCAGAAACAGTAGTAGTGGGCTATCTTGTAAACAAGTCAACTAAAAGGTAGAGAGGAGCTCTCCTTAGTAGACCGTGGAATGCGGACTATCTGGGATAGGACAAAAGTGGGCAGGCATACTTTCTCTCCTTGCCCAACTCTATACAAGAAATCCACCTTGTACCTTGTGCATTCGGTGCGATTACTCCACCTAGGGTACACGTTATACGTGCATATGTGGTGGAGCAGGTAGAAGTCGGCCGTCATCTTAGATGAAGGGAGGCTATTTCCCTGCCTCCAATGCTCGAGTCAGCTGCATAGGAAATGTGTGCGGAGTCTCTTCTCTCGCTCACTAGTGAGGTTCTTCTCACTGGCGTGCACCACACCTCTTTCGACTCCCATAATGCAGGTAATCTCGTCCACACGAACTATGATCTTCTGCCTTCCCAGAGGGATAGTAAACTGGAGAGGCTTCAATAGTGGATTCTGAATGAGGGCGTAGAAGGTGCGCACAGTGCCTTCGCTTGCATGAGTGTTCCCTTCAAATATGGGACCCCACCCATTGTCCAGGAGAAAGTCGATGGCTGGATACGTCCCAAACATCTTCTCATCGACATGTGCCTCAAATACGACCTTGCGGTTGCAGAACTTACCCAGGTTGATGTTCAGCAGTAGCGATCTCTCTAACAAAATGTGAGGATTGAGGTCCCGCTTGGACCTCCGTTCACGCTCGGCACTCATACTGGCTTCGGTGTCCGCCCTCCTCGTAGTACGGCGTGGTCAGCTCAGCCCGGCCTCATCCGGGGCCACTCTCTTCTTTCCCATGAGAGAAAGGAGTGTAGAGATTGAGAAGATGGCGGTAACAATTTTAAAGAAAGCCATTGGAAGTGGAAATGCTTGAAGGATGTGATGGGTTGATGGGTTTGAAAGGTTGTGAGCCACAAAAGAGGACTTTTGTGCTCAAATGGGTGGAAATAGGGGAGGTAGAAAGATGAAAATGATACTTTCAAGGCAATGGAGGTGGGTAGATACAATGGGTAGAAGATTTGGAGAGTTGTGAGACACAAAGAGGACTTTTATGCTCAAAGGGGTGGAAATGGTGAAGATGAAGAGATGAAATGGAGGAATAGTGGAGCAATGATGAATAAGGAAGAAGATTTTAAGGTTTGAAATGTATGGGAGCAAGGATTTGAGGGGAAGGGAAGGTTTGAGGGATTTGGGAGTGAAAATGGAGTGGAGGAGGCTTGAAATGGGTAAAAACAACCCTAAAAAGGATTAAAAGGGTTGGTGGGATGGCCCCACACGGGTGACATGACCCACCTGACCGGCGGTGGGTGACGCGCCCCCGATCGGGCAGTGCGCCGCTGACCAGGCGGTGTCACTGCCCAGACTCTGGTCCGTCTATGGTAGCTCTGCCTGGGGGCAGTGTCCACCCTTCCCCGGGGTGCCGAAAACACGTAGGGCCCCTCTTGGGTCCCTCTATAAATTATGGTGTGGCCCCCACAACCGTTTGAGGTACTTTCGAACTTCAACACACACATATTCACACTTTTTGGTGTGTTTTGAGCGTGGAATTCACTGAATTATCACCTAAATCCGTCGATTGACGGTCTAGGAAAGGGTTGGGAAAATTTTTACATGATCTTATACGCATACGGGGTGAAATTCAACGGTAAGTTTCGCCCGTCGGTGAAACTAGGAATCCTACGTTCGTTTCTAAATGTTATCGCCCCCTCCTAAGTCAGAGTACGTCAGTGTGCATCATGTTACCATAACCCAGGTCCAATTTAATCCAAATCATGCTCTGATACCAACTTGTAACACCTCAAATTTCGAGGGTCGAGCAAAGGCCCAACTCCCGAGATCCATCGCATCACTTATGCAACATAGATAATGATGATTAAATGTTATCCGGTTAGAGCGTTAAACATGAATGGGATTAAGCTAAATCAACATATCATACTCCAGAGATAATTAAATTACACAAGCGGAAGACTGTGATAGATATATAAAACACATAATTTGTTGTAAGTCTCCAGAGTGTGAACATGATACCAGATTAATTAATCACATGTATTGTTCCAAAGTATACAAAATAAGAAGAGTATAATGTCATCTAATCCATGTCCCTGTAGCGCCGATGACGTAACTCCATGTATACATAGACCCGCCAGAGAGTTGCAGATAGAAGAATTCCTCCTCGTCGTCATAGAAGGCAGGCTTCCTCTCGTAAGCCTCACCGCCATCTGAAACTACAATAGAGTCTGGTTGGTATTTTAAAACACTATCCCAGAGTGGGAGTGAGTGATCAACTTAGTGGAGCTATAAGGCAAAGGTTAACATGTTATCAATTCAGTAAGCAGTAATGATAAAGCAGTACAACAATCATGTCCTAAGTACTCTTGTTAATGCAAGGATGGTATGCAACAATGATGTATGCCCTTGCCTGCACTCCTTCAGCGACATCATCTCACGATCGCGCATGCAACACTCCCGGTAAACGTGCGCTTCCTCACCAAAGCACATGTAATGTGGTGCATGATCGTGTTAGCCAAGTTCTTATTTAGGCTTATTCATACAACAGATTTGGGAAGCTAAGGTACCTCCCTCATATCATTACCCAAACAATGATCTATATATGGTCGTCAATCCTAGTCAATCACATACGATAAGTAAGTTCAAGTCACTACGGGAGGCTCATCACCATCCGCGTAGGCCTGTTTATACTTGAGATCACTATTGAAAGACTCGTCACCTTAGCGTAGGCCTAGTGCATACTCAAGGTCACTACGAGAGGCTCGTCACCTGCTCGTAGGCCGACAACTCGAATACAGTGTCCCATACCACCGTATTCGATTCCCGAGTTTGGGTTGCTCGCTGGCCACTACGGGAGGTTCGTCACCCCAGCGTATGCCGACAGATTGACCATGGTATCCCATACCACTATGCCCGGCTCATGAGTCTTGGCGGATCATGGTACCAAGGTTAAACGGGCTCACATTGGTAAGCGGTACCTTAGATTCAAATAGTTGCGTCCATACATGGTAAACACACATTCAGGCCAACCGGGTTACTTGACAAGCTCGATTGGTACGAGCGCACGTTAAATCAATCGACATGGAGCACGTACTCCACATGCCCTAACCACTATCGACAATCATCGTACGACTCGAATTTCTACAACGTATCCAATGTGGCGAATCTAATTCGGCCACTCAACCGAGATCCATTACCGATTGCTTGGACTACGTAGTAGTCCCAATCATACTCAAGTGCACTAGGTAATCATATGTGATAGTCAAGGAAGCATTTAGCAAAGCATCCAAATATAATATCTCACAAAAGAGTTGTTATACATACAAAAAACATGTATTCAAGATTGATAGTTATGGCAAGTATAAATCATGATAATAATTTCATTCAAACATTTCAACAAACACATGGAATGCATTATATTCAATGTAGTTCATATATATGTGTAATATGTGGGAAACATCGCATCTAAGTGCATGTGACAGCAATCAAGTCAGTCATAAATCATTAACTGACATTGAAAGGCTTGGAAACCATAACCTAAACATTTATAGTCCGTACCTTCCGTCGGTAAACGCAAATCGAACTCAGTTTGAACGCTACGCCTTTGTCTACAGCACAACAGCTGCCTAAATCAATGAAATAGGTTAGCTATTTCACCAATTCCTCTATTTGAATCCATAAAACAAATTAGGTTTAGGACTTCTTACCCAAAAGTGGATTTGGATTCGCCGGTGTAGCGATACAGGTAGGATGA
The DNA here is from genome assembly GCA_021015155.1 of Magnolia officinalis. NCBI lineage: Eukaryota > Viridiplantae > Streptophyta > Magnoliopsida > Magnoliales > Magnoliaceae > Magnolia > Magnolia officinalis. The sequence goes on along the minus strand of JAJHSJ010000002.1, from coordinate 78,830,846 downwards.
TTTGGCACGTAGAGCGATGGGATCGAATCCCAACAACTATCCCTCACTCTCTCTCCTTTCCTCACTTTCTCCTTCTCTTTTCTCTCTTCTCTCTCCTAGGGTTTTAAAATTCGTATGGAATGAGAGAGGGGTGGGTTGAGGGCTTATATAGGCCCATAAGTGATGTCAATGGCCTCAGGGCCATGGTATACGTAGGTTATAGCCAAAAGTCGACTGTTTCGGGCCAACGGAGCTCATTTGGAGGCCCATTACCTGCATATGGCCCGAGGAAAGTCCCCTGATAATGGATTTAGGTCAGCTTAAAGTTCGGTCCGATTGAATTTGTGGATCGGCCGCGGTGGACCTGTTTCAGTTCAACAGTCACCGACTCTCGATCAGAGCCACAAGTACACTGACCTGTGTAGGGAAATTTTCTTGATCCAAGGGTGCATTTGGGTCAGAATTTGACGGTCTGGAACCTTAAATTTGGCTTACAAGCAAACGGCCCAATTCACTTAAGTTTGAGTCTATTTTCTAAAGATATTCGCGTTTCTCACACACTTCGCTCCAGGCTCAAGTTATGCGTTTCGGGATACTATTTGGACTTGATTTCTGAGATGGTTGTCAAGCCTAGTAAGGCGGTCATAACCGTATAGTTTTGCGGTATTCGAACTTTCGATGCGTGGTCCAGGTCCGATACGGAGTTTTAATGTGCTCCCGAGAGCAACTGGGTTTTGAGATTGATCCTAGGTTTCCAGGTAATGTAGAGTCAGTGATTCTACTGGTTTTGGGTCTTGCAGTTCATATAGAAAGAAGTTCGAGCTAATCTACCGATTAATTTAGTTTAGTACTTAATAAATTTTTGTCTAATTCCTAAAGAATTCGATCCTTAGTGATTTCTACCTGAGGTGGTACTCTGGTCTTTGTACGGATTTTTCCAAGACGTTACAGTTCCGGTGGTTCTGATCTTCTCTCCCCTTATTTTATGCAATATGCTAGCTACTCATCACATGGGCCCACCATGGAGGTGTCCGTATAAAAAAATTAGGTCGATTTGAAAATCCTTGCCATTGAATAAGAGGTTTAAGATAGATGGTTAAATAAAATTAGTTTAACGGATTTAGCCATAACGATTGTTTAGTCTTTACTGGCGTATTAGATTAATCATTAATCATTAGTTCTCTATCGAATCTATAACCATTCTGTGATTCTCATGCTTGATTGAGTTCTATTTTTGAACGTATACTTGACCAAATTTTTTTTAGGTCTTCTCTTCATGGGAAGGGATTAAACAGTTCTGGTCTAACATTGAAGGTTACTATGGAAGCTCTGCATATGTCTATGTTATAAGCCCAATTTTTCACGTATTTCCACCTTCTGGTACGTAGAACAAATTCTTTCTACCTGTACTGGTTGTATCTCAACTGAGCATCTATTTTGTCACTGTACAAGGAAGGACAGGAATTTTGTATATAGCCACATGCATCCTACAAGGAGATATGAAGCATATCCAAAGCCAGTGGGTATCATGTTTGGAGGAACTGTTGGAAATGAGAGAATATTTATAGATGAAGATTTGGCTAGAGTTACTGTTTGTCATCATGCAGTTGACAAAACTTACCAACCTGGCTCTCTAGTTCCCAATGAGGTAAACTTAGAACCACCTGGCCCTCTAATTCCCAGTCAGAGTGAAAGAAAAACATCGCTACCTACCTGAGTATGTTGTGCATTGGACTCTGGCTCCTAGTCCTGCTTCCTACCTATTCTTTTTCTTTTTTTCCTGCCATCTAATTACCTAAATTTCCTTCTATGCAGCTGTATTTTAATCTTGCTACTGTGAAAATGCTGAGCAACCTGAAGGTATATATTATTAACATATGGATTGTCTTTGACATTTTGCATTTTGCATTTTAGTATAACTGTTGTACACTTGATGTATGTTGATGAAGTTTGGTTTTGTAGTATGAAAGCAATGCGCGGTTCGTGAGGTGGTCAGATAGCAGTTTACAACTACAGGCGAGGATCTTAGCTTTAAATGCTTCATATTTTTTGAAAATTGGAGGTCATTTTGTGATATCAATTAAGGTATGCTGCTGTAAAATTTATTTAGCCTTGCTTTGTAGGATGGGAGTTAAACTGCCTTTTAAATGAAGACTGTGGCATGAATGTTCTCAAGTGTTCTCAAATGTCCCCTAGCTTTTCTTTGTAAGATATGTTGATTGGTGGACCATTTTTATGAGGGTTCATTCCAAAATTCCGATGGACCAAACCTAATCATTAAATGGACTGTCAATATGAAAAGATTTACTACAATTCAAATACAGCAAACAGATTTTCAAATATCAGAAATACTTTATTATTTTAATTTTATTTTACCTATCTCCCCGATACTTTTGCTGCTCTCTCACACTCTTTACAAAATTTCCTTAGGGACTGTCTTCTTTACACATTTTGTTGAACTTTTATCCATCAAGTGAACTGACAAATCATAGGTTGAGTGAAATCTTAATTTAGCTAAAATGGTTGATCTATTCTGTTTTCGCAATTTTAGTTGGTATTGTTATACCTATATTAGTTAGTATTTTGAATAGCTGAATGTTTATTTTGTCTTTGGCTGTTACAGATTTTGCTTGTTCAAAAATGAGAAGATCAGTGTATGCTCACGAGTATTGTCTTTCTTTTTTATGTCATCTCGTCATCGTCATTCTCTATAATTTAGTTCTTCAGTTTCGGGGCATAGCTTTTTCATATGACTACATTATTTGTATGATGAAATTGATTTTCAGCCATGTGCAGTAAGCTTTCGGATCAAAGCGAAGCTGAGAATAGGGTGTTAGTTGATGACGAATTGATAACCAGTAGAGGCACATCCATGGAGTTCTCACTTGCGATTGTTGAGAAGCTATTTGGCTGCGAGAAGGCATTGGATCTTGCTGTCAATGAGAACCTTAAATAGACATATAACTATTATGTTAGCATTGTACTTTTGTGAATATATTAAAATGAATGATTGTATTTGATTGAATGAATGAATGATTTAGCCATGAAGTATTTATATGTATTAGCTTATATGAGTTTATCTATCAGGGCATGAACTTCAATGGTAAGGGATGCCATTATTATATTAATTTTTTTTTTAAAAAAAAAGGCAGTAGTTACGACTATTAACTGTAGCCCTTTATTTGGAAACTGTAGCTATTGCTAATTTTAGCCTATTGCTATGGTTGTCGCTCCACTTTTAGCTACAGATATAATCCGAAGCTATATATACTTTAGAGCTACGGAAAGTATGGCTACGGATTTAATCCGTAGCTATTGTTTCTATGGCTAAGGATTTAATTCGTAGCCATAGCTTTAAGACCTATGGCTATGGTCGTGCTACAGACTTTAACCGTAGTCATAGGTCTTTAGCTACGGCTTTTATCCGTAGCCTTTTCCCATTTTTTCGGTAGTGCGCCTTTTGCCGGATAGGTGGCTATTTCTGGAAATGATAGGCGTGACGAGGACTTCATTGTGTGCGTGGAGGGTTTCCGACATTTTCGAACGGTTGGATATGCTAGCGTGGTGACATGACGTGTTCTCTTCTCTCCATTAGGGCTCCTTGGTACAATGTTGAGTTCATCCTCGATTTGTGGTTACAGGCGCCTCTAATTCTTACAACTTCCACCGTGGCTGTGGTCTGTGGCCTCTGTTGATCATGATGGACGGCTCAAATCGAGGTGTGACAGTTGTGATAGTTCTCAATGGTGGGCCCAAACGAACGGTCTCAATTTGAATCCGTGCGTGGCAGGAAGGCGGGAGAAATTTCGCTTTTTGGCACTCTCTATCGGGTCAGACTTCAGTTGACCCGATACTCAGTTCTGTGTACGGCGGGTGTATGCATATTCGTGCACAAACGTGGATTGAAAGTGGGGTCCACGTGAGGACCTGAGAAATCTGCACCGACCGTCGATTCTCGTAAGTTGACTAATTGCTTTTGGTTGAGGGATCAACTGTATTAAAGGTTTAAATGGACTGATTTGGTTTGATTCATTATTGGAAAAGGTTGATGGTGTTGATTTATTAGTAGGTTGGAGTTTTAGAATTTTCAAATGCGAGTTGTTACAATCTCCCCTCCTAAAGGATAATTTCGTCCTCGAAATTCAGCAATCCTACTTATACTGTGAGCGAGAATATCTTCTTTACAACGTTTCTAATTATTCACTACTTTCCATGTGAAGCGCATTTGTAGGTACCGACGCATGCAACTACCATTAAAACTAGGGTTGTTACATAAATTGAGCAAGAGAGATCATCTACGTAGTCTACCCAAATTTTAAAAGGTAGAAAATAAAGTATGTGGTGCATGTCAAATACACAAACAAATCAGGAGTAGTCACAAAAAAGTGAACTCGTTGGCCACTACAAGACCTCTTGAACTACTCCATATAGACTTAATTGGACCAACTCGAATAGAGAGTACAGGCGGAAAGAAATACTTTCTAGTTGTAGTAGATGACTACACTAGATATTCATAGGTAGCCTTCTTAAGAAAAAAGTCGAATGCTTTGACGAAGTTAAAAAGTTAATTAAATACGTTCAGACTGAAAAAAAAAAAAAAAAAAAAAAACTATCTGTGATCAAAATAAGAAGTGATCATGGTACTGAATTTGAAAATAGCAATTTTGAGAAGTACCATAATGACCATGGAATATTACATGAGTTTTCTACTCCTAAAACCCCTCAACAAAATGGAGTTGTTGAGAGGAAAAATAGAGTTCTTCAAGAAATGGTAGTGTTATGCTTAATAGTTTAAAATTAGCTAAAAAATTATGGGTTGAAGTTGTTAATACCACCTGCTACACTATTAATCGTGTTTATGTAAGAGCGGGTAAAAATAAAATAACTTATGAACTTTGGTTTGATAAAAAAAACCTTATGTTAAATATTTTCACACTTTCGGAAGCAAGTGTTTCATTTTACGAGACAGGGAAAATCTGAAAAATTTTAAAGCTAAAAGTGATGAGGGAATATTTTTACAATATGCTCTAAATAGTCGATCATATCGTATTTTAAATAAAAGAACTACGATGATACAAGAATCCATAAATGTTGTTATCAATGATCAAGCTATCACACTCAAACTTGATCAAGATGATGAAGTTTCTATAGTCAATCAATCTGAATTATCATCAAAATCAAATTCAACCGAGCTAAGATTAGTCAAGGATCATCCAACTAATTAAATACTTGGTAACCCTCACACTGGTGTTCAAACCAGAAGACAGTTGGAAAACATATGTAATTATGTTTGCTTCACCTCCCAGGTACAACTGACTAATGTAAATGAAGTCCTAGCAGATGAAAGTTGGATTTTAGCCATACAAGATGAATTAAATCAATTTGTTAGAAACGATGTGTGGCATCTGGTTCCTAGACCTTCTGACAAATATGTTATTAGAACTAAATGGATTTTCAAAAATAAAACTGATGAACTAGGAAATATTATAAGAAATAAGGCACGATTAGTTGTGCAAGGTTACACACAAATTGAAGAAATTGACTACGATGAGACGTTTGCTCCAGTTGCTCGCCTTGAGTCTATCAGATTGTTTATTTCCATTGCATGCCACAAAATTTTCAAAATATACCAAATGGATGTCAAGAGTTCCTTCTTAAACGGTGACTTAAACGAGGAAGTTTATATTGAACAACCTAAGGGCTTTGAAGATCCCAAACTTCCTAATAATGTATACCGTCTTACAAAAACTCTGTATGGTTTAAAACAAACCCCTAGAGTATGGTATGAAAACTAACTAAATTTCTACTTAGTCAAAATTTTAACCTGGGGAGTGTCGATAAAACTTTATTTATCAAAAAAATGTAATGAAGACATGTTGATTGTTCAGATATATGTAGATGATGTTATTTATAGATTAACTTGTACTGACCTCTACTCTAAGTTTGCAAATTTAATGAAATCAGAATTTGAAATGAGTATGGTTGATGAGCTAAATTATTTCTGGTCTTCAAGTGAAACCACTTAAAGATGGGATATTTATCTCTCAAACCAAATATGTTATGAATCCAGTGAAGAAACTTGGCTTTGAAAACGGTAAAAAATTTCATACACTCTCGCCTACTAAACGTAAACTATCTAAAGATGAATCAGGTAAAAGTGTTGATTCTCGTCTTCATTGTAGTATGATTGGTAGTCTATTGTATTTAACTACTAGAAGACTTGATATTTCCTTCAGTGCAGGCATATGTACTAGATATCAATATAACCATAAAGAATCTCATTTATCTGCGGTTAAAAGAATAATCATATATGTTGCTAGCACGGCTAACTTAGGCTTATGGTATCCTCATGGTACATCATTACAAATTGTTGGATATACTAATGTTGATCGGGCATATAATATTGATGATAGAAAATCCACAAGTGGTGGATGCTTTTACATTAGAAATTGCCTTGTTTCTTGGATGAGCAAGAAGCAAAAATCAGTATAATTATCTGTCATGCCCCAAACTCGGGAACCAGGCTCACAAAATTTACAATCACTGAATCCAGTGCTGATAGCCTCTGTAGTACCCCATTCTGGGCTCCTAGCGCCCATACGCCAAATTTCGATCTTGGGATCCTACAGGGAGGATTTTCAGTATGATATTTTTTTGTAAAGAAGCATAACCACAAGAGTACCCATATCACAAGAACAACATCATCACCACATATCCATTAATATAAACATTAGATTTCAGTACTGAAAGGGAAATACATAAATAACAAAATCCCTAAAGTGATCTGCCACAAGCCCCTGCCTCAATGCTGCTGCGACCTAACGTCACCTACACGCAACGGTCGTGCATAAGCTTACTAAGAAGCTTAGAGGGTGGTGCGTGTGTGCGCAATACATGTGTCAAGCACACAAATATCATAGTAAGCGGAAATACTAGCAAGCCCATGAATACTGTCAACCATATCAAGGCTCTGTGATACAAGACATTATGTCAAATGTCATATGTTGAGGATGCAATGCAATGTGCAAATCCTGACAAGTCCACGAATACCATTAGCCTTATCTAGGTCATGTAATACAGAAACATAGTAAACCAAATGTCATATACAGAGGATGCAATGCAATATGCAATGCTAAAGAAATGACAAAGCTAGAGTGTGTAGTCGGGATGATAGTATGTGGTATCGCAAGTTGTGGGGTTCATCACAAGGGACTTCTATCCAAACCAACCCCATACCTAAATTTGGATAGCTAGACTCAATGTGATATACTCTTGATCTCAGGTTGGTCGCGCGTCCAACCGAAATCCTGGCCATTGCAAAGGTACACATAATGATCTGGTCGCGCACCACTAGCCCGAGTGGATGTGAATGAATGAATGAGTCAAGTGCTGAGTATGCAACTCCTGCTCAGCAAGTCCACATATGATAGCCACAGCACTTCTGATGTGGGACAAGGTTCTGCCTCACTGTATGCACAGTAGCTTGCCAACCACTGGTAGCTCGCCTAGGCCCTTAGGCCCCGCCCACATCAGCGTCCGCCCACGTGTGTAACAGTGACGGGGCGTCACAATATCAGTACCATACATCTCTAGGATATCACCAGGGTCTAGTACACTCCACACTAGCTGCCACCTCCCTAGCCGCATAACCAGCGAGTGGAAGAGACCTCATTACCCGCCTAACCAATAGTTTGTCAATACCTACCCGACACGTCGATAGCGGACCCATTTACGAGCTGGTCATACTCAACCTAGCTTATAGCCCCCTCACTCGGGCAGATAAGGCCATACCCCCTTCCAACCGACTACGACACAGTGGGAGATGCAGCCTACTGGTATTCGACACTTGAGCGCTCATGTATCCACTCGGTTTAGACGTTAGAGCATCCCCTGGCCATGGAGGTTTAAAGATTTTCACCCACGGACATCCAAAGTGCCCATATGCTAAGTCCCAAACATTTTCAGTGTCCTATCTGGTCATACACAATATGCCTGTGAAGGCCACAGCCCTAGTGTCGCTAGGACGCACAATGATCATGTTACAAAAAATGCGAGATGCATGAGTCATACCATCCAGTCATGCATCAAACCTACACGTACCGCGCGATCATGTGGGGTAACTCCGTCTCACAGGGAGTCCCATAAACATCTCAGCCCAATGCTATGACCAATCACTCCTCATAACATGCATACAAATGATGTGTATGGGCATGTATCATGATGTTATTCTAAGCATGTTCTCAGTGTGTCCTACTAGACTAAGTACACTAGCATGTTATCAACTATAGCAGACAACAATCAGCTTTAACTAGTATATCACATACGAAGAGTGGGAGCTTAGCAACATGCCCCATTGGACATATAGAAGTCCTCGTGGTATGTCCCACGTTAGACTAACATTAGCTACTCAAGAAACTAATATAACTTATATCCTAAGGCGGGGTCCACTAGAAGGACGATGAATCTAACCCATACATCAAGATAGGCTCTATACAGTGGATATACCCAATCTGATACCACGTATTCTTCCATCTACGTTAAGGGGTGATGATGTTCTAACGTCAAGGATGGGCCTCACACTTGTCCCAAAGAAGTAAATGGACGGTGTGGATGATATATATGTGACACCGAGGTCCTAACAACTGGATGCAAGGGTAGGATATGCCTCATGGGGTGAGTCAAGCAGGTATACAACAAGGTGAGTCCACAGGGCGAGTTAATAGGGTGAACAGGTGGGCTTTCTCAATCTCTATAACATGAATAAACTGGGCTTTCCTATGGGAAGCCCAATATGAATACAAGATGGGCTTTGGTGGGGTCCATACATCTAGGACTATGTGTCCTTCCACACCGATTGGGTAGCTCGCTCGACATCTAAGTGGGCCTTGGGTATGGTCACTAATCTTGGGCAAACAGATATATCTAGGTGGGCCACATTTCCTATGGAAGGCTCGGTATGAACACAAGGTGGGCTCTAAGGTCTAAGATGGCCCTACAAGGTATGGCGAAGATCGCTATCATCAATGGGGGCCCAATGGTTTAGGGGTAGCCCAACAAGGGAAGAAGGGTATCACTAACATCAATGGGGGCCCAACGGTTTGGGATAGCCCAACAAGGTGAGGTCTATCTGCCACACATGTGGGACCCTATTCAAGGTTGGGTGAAAGAAGAAAGATTGGGAAATGGGTTTAACAATGGGCCCTAGGGAGGTTTACAATGGTGGACATTTAACCACCACTGCTGCTAAGGTGCGGTCCACTTGGAATTTGAATATAACCCATGATGGGGCCACAACCATTATACTATCTGGGAAAAATGGATGGACAACAGGTGTATCATATACATCAAGGTGGGCCTTACAAGGTAGCCCCCAACATGATGGACGTTGTGCGTATAACATATACATCATGGTGGGCCTGCATAAGGCAGCCCACAACCTAGGAAGAATGGATGGATAGTGTGCATAACACATGCATTAAAGTGGGCCTGATGGGGCAACCCATGGCCCGAAAAAGTGGATGAACAGCATGCATACAACACATAAATCACGATAGGCCTCATACATCATAATAAGCCTCACACGCGGGCCTCATATGTCACAATGGGCCCCATCACATGGGCCTCATATACATCACAATTGGGCCTCATCTCATGGGCCTCATATACATCACAATGGGCCTCATCACATGGGCCTCATATACATCACAATGGGCCTCACATAGAGGTGTACATGAGTCGAGCCAAGCCGAGCTTTGCCCAACTCATGCTCAGCTCGGCTCGGCCTTAGAGCTCGGAACGATAGCTCATGCTCGGCTCGGCCGAGTTTGAGTAGAGTTCGAGCCGAGTTCGAGCCGCAATGGCAGACTTAAGGTTTAGAGAAATGGTCAGACAATGGCCGTGCGGGTAAGGGAGGTGGGAGAGAGTAGAGAGATCGGACGGCAGCCATGCGGGTAAGGGAGAAGGAGGGAGAGAGACGTGTAGAGAGGGTCGTGCAGGTAAGGGAGGAGGGAGAGAGTAGGGAGATCGAACGGCCGTGCGTCGGTGCGGCCGTGTGGGTAAGGGAGGATGAGGGAGAGAGTAGAGAGAGAGGGGGGGAGAAAGGTTAGCTTAGCCGACTGAGAGAGAGGGAGGAAGAGAGGATTAGGGAGGAGAGTCTAAGGTTCGAACGAGCTGGGATGGTTTTTGAAAATGGGTAGGTTTTTTTTTAAGGGTATATATACCCTGTACCGAGTCGAGCCGAGTTCGAGCAGTATTCGAGTCGAGTCGAGTCGAGCTAGGGCAAGATCGAACTTGGCTCGAACTAGTTTCGAGCTCTAAAAATCAGCTCGACTCAGTTCGAACTCAGCTTCGATCCGAGTCGAGTCGGGCTTTTTTGAGTCGAGTCAAGCGAGTTACCGAGCTAACTCTGCTCGTGTATATCCCTAGCCTCACATACGGCCACAACGAGCCTGAGAAGGTTCAACGATGGGCTTTAGCCCGCTGCTATCCAGCAGTATGGGCCTGACCCAACTGGACAGCATGGGCCTGCTAGATATGGGCCACCCACAAATAGTAAGTGGGCCCGAATAATTTCAATGTGGGCGTTAGCCACAGCTGTCCAGTAACGCCAGACCTGGCCACTGGATGGTGTGGATTAAAACACATTCATCAAGGTGGATTCCCACCATCCATATTGGATGGTGTGGATAAAACACATACATCACGTGGGCCCACAGCCGCTGGACAACATGGGCAGCGCACACATCACGGTGGGTTCAGTCCACGTCCAGGGACTGGAAGGCAGGGATAAAACATTACATCATGTGGGGTCCCCACCATCACAACCTGATGGACAGTTTGGAATACAACACATATATCATGTGGGCCCCACGTCCAGTGGATGGACGGCATGGATAAAACACTAACATCATAGTGGGTGAGACCCATATCCTAGACCGTACCATTCCATAGGATTCCGCGGTCCTTCCGGTCAAATTCTGGCAACCCGCGACCTATAATTGGCATTTGCGCGCAGCTGAGTCATGTCATGTATTCTAAAGTCGGCTCAACCCAAGACTTGTATCCTTGCGACTATGCCATCGCCGTGGTTCCTATAATGCATCTCGCGCGCCGATGCGATACCCGAGCCAGGAGATGTGGACCCGCGTTCAGTTTGAGGAAAACGCCACACGTTGCAAATCCCAAGAGAACATATCCCATCAAATGTCAAGTACACACCCAATCACTCCCATCACTCACACCCATCCTCAAGTACAATACCCATCCCCAAAGTCAACTATGTCAAGTACATCCATCACCTTTCACCCATCACACCCATCTCTTACAACCTCTCTCTCTCTCATTCTCCTAAGCAACCCAACATCCATTCTCCATGAGAGAGAGCTAGTATGGCCCACCTTCCTACCACCCAATCCCACTATCCAAAGTCCATCTCAACCGTTGAAATTCATCCATTGGAGCTCTAGGATATTTTGGTGGAAGAAGGAAGAGGAGATCTAAGGTGGGTGTTTTTATAGGCCTAAATTTCATGTTTTGATGATGGGCCAAGTGGGGCCTACCGATTGATGGTATGGATCCCACTTTGGTCCCTAGGTGTGGCTGATGGCCCACCATGATTTACATGATCATTCCATGATGGCGCCATTCTCCATGGACCCCATCATGATGTTTACTTTCCTAGTATGAAAAGGTCATCTAAACCTTGCATCTTGGTGGGGATGGGATCTCCACCATTGAGTTTGATTGGTGGGCCCACATGTAATGGGACCCACTTGATGTAAGTTGTAATGCATGGAAGGGAGGGCCCATAGTGCCGGTGTCCCTCCATCGCACGCCATTTCTCTCTCTCTCTCTCTTCCCTATTTTTGCGGCCCACCATGATGAGTGTATCTTTCACACCATCCAGTTATTGGACGTCCAGCAGCCGACGCTACTGGACTATATGCAGGGAAAACACAAGTAGCAGCTTAATGCTGCAGCTAGTGAGCCGCTCACGTGGACCCCCACCTTGCTGCACGTGCGTACCTCACACTGTCCATCCTCTACCCAGCAGAGGAAGATCCGAGCTCAAATGGGCCACGCTGCAAGCCAATGAGGATTGACGTCCACCGTTGAAATGGTGGGACCCACCCCACATGTGGGGTCGCACTTGATGTATATGCCTTGCATCCAGATCGTCCGTCCAAGATGCTAGATGCTGGCATACGTTTTTTTTTTAAAAAAAAAAGTAAAAAAGAAAAAAATGATATCATATAATATGTTATATTATATATATATATGGTATATATATAACATATATATCCGGTGGGCCCCACGTGGGACCCACTTGCTTTTGAAATGGATTGGCTGGTGTCTGCGCACTGTCCAGATGGTTAGATGGTGGGACCCACCTGATGTATGAATCACATCTACATCGTTCATCTCTCTCTGGACGGTGGGTGACCACCATGATGTATGTGATCTGCACCGTGCATCTGGACGGTGTTGTGTGAGCAGGCCACCGTGATGTACGTGTTATTTGCACCATCCATCTAGACGATGTTGTGAGGGGTACCATGATGTATGTGTTGTACATACATGTTGTCCAGCATGTGGAGCCCATGTGTGATGTATCTGTTTTATCGTAGTTGTCCATCATTTGGACGGTGGGACACCATCATGAGGTATCTATTTAATCCATACCGTCCACGATGTTTGGACGGTGCTAGACATTGTTTGGATAGTGCTGATTTAGATTGACTATGTTTGGATAGTGCTGATCATCATTACTGAGCCATGTATCCCATAGAATGATAGTTTATAGTGATACACATGTTACACCTGCAACTATTGAAATGATTTTTAGTGCAATCCAAGCTCTCACTTGAGGCCCATTAGTGCAGCTCATCCTTGAGGCCCATTTTGATGTATTTGTGGCCCATCCATTAAGGCCCACCTTGATGCAATTACGACCCATGTGATGAGGCCCATTGTGGTGTGTACTAGGCCGTGGGACGTGACCCATTGTGACATATTTCAGTCCCATTTGGTAAGGCCCATTGTGATGTATTTCCAGCCCATTTGGTGTCATGCCCCAAACTCAAAAATCGGGCTCACAAAATTCCCGATCGCCGAATCCAGCACCGACAGCCTCCGTAGTACCCCATTCTCGGTTCCTGGCACCCATTTACCAGGTTTCGATCCTAGGATCTTACAAGGAGGATTTTCAACATCAGTTTGATTCGTAATAAGCATAACCAAAAGTATAACCCACGAACAATAACTACAAGAACACCATTGTAAATCCACTATGACCAAAAACTTATAAGTACAATGCGCTTAAAGAAAAATACAATGATGATAGACAAAAGCTCCAAGATGATCTGTTATGCACTCCTGCCTCAGCGCTGCAGTGATCCAATGTCACCTGTACGGAAAGCTTAGAGGGTAGTGAAAGTGTATGCGCAATGTAGTAATACAATTATGCAATATCAGAGTAATGCGGAATATGCTGATGAATCCATAAATACTATTGGCCGTACAAAGGCTATGCGATGCAAGGCATGAATGATGTCGGCCATACCAAGGTCATGCGATGCGAGATGCAACTCAAGCATACCAATCCTCATCTGAGTCCACATATCAATACAACTCAACTCTGGAATATCACTGTGGTCTAGTACACTCCAAACTAGATTGCCGCCCATTGCGCGCAACAAGGTGAGTGGAAGAGACCTCACTATCCGTCTGCCAATATCGGGCTCGACTCATCGATAGCAGACCCATTCCTCGAGATTGTCAAACTCAGCCTAGTTTTGCCCCCTCCTCTGGTGCGGGTAAGGCCGCACCCCCTTCTAACCGACCACGACACAGTGAAAAGCGCGGCCTTTTGGTATTCGGCACTCGGCGCTCATGCATCTACTCGATCTAGACATTGGAGCAACCTCCTAGTACCATAAGGATTTAGAGAATTTCACCCAGGGACATCTATAGCACCCCATGTAGAACAAGATTTCCAGTGTCCAATCCTGCCAACCACAATACGCCTCTGGAGGCTACGACCTTGATATCGCTAAGGCGTACAGTAGTCATGTCACACAATGTGAGATGTATGAATCACACTATCTAGTCATGCAGCAATCCTGCGCGTATCGCGCGCTCATGTAGGCAACTCCCCCTCATCAGAGAGTCCCATAATAATATGCCCAATGGCATGTACTATGATCAATCACTCCTCATATCAAGCATACATATAATGCGTATGGGCATGGATCGTGGAGCCATACTAAGCATATTATATGATGATCATGTATTCCCCCTTATATCAAGGTTAGTCCTAAGCAGCCTACCCACAATCCTAAGGATCCGGAAAGGGTTCCTTCACCATATTATTGCATGGTCCGCTAGATGCCCTAGGGGGGCCAAATGAATCCTAGATGGACTCCAAAATAAAAGAAGTAATATTACTAACAACCAATGGGGGCCCAACATCTTGGGATAGCTCAATGAGAATAGATGGATCATGCAAATGGGGCCCAATGACTAGAGTCAACCCACTTAGAGAATGATGCGAATGGGCCTAACAAGGCCTAAGGGAAGGTCACAACGAGGTCATTTAACCATTATTGCCCATCAATGTGGTCATTTAACCAACACTGCTCCCAAGGAGTGGCCCACATAGAGCTTGACATATAGTGGACCCATAGCCTCATGCAAGGGATTCATACACAACGTAACGAGCCTCACGTACATCGTATTAGGCCTCATAAAAGGGCCTCAAGTGTATCACAATGGGCCTCGTCCCATGGGCCTTGAATACATCACATTGGGCCTTGCCCATAGGCCACGAATACATCACAATGGGCCTTGCCCATAGGCCATGAATACATCACAATGGGCCTTGCCCATGGGCCTCAGATTCAAGCAGGTGGGCCCCATCATATGGGCCTCAAATATAAGGCAGGTGGGCCCTATCACATGGGCCTCAAATACAAGATAGGTGGGCCCTATCACATGGGCCTCAAATATACATCATGATGGGCCTCATGGATGGGCCGCACCAATGGGCCTCAAGGGGGCTTGGACCACACCAAAAATCATTTCAATAGTTGTAGGTTAACATGTGTATCACTGTACACTATCATTCCATGGGGCACATGGCCCACTAATGATGATCAGCACTGTCCAAACCTTGTCCAGGTAAATCAGCACCATCCAAACATTTCCCATGTTAATCAGCACCATCCAAACATTATCTATGTAAATCAGCACCATCCAAACATTTTCTATGTAAATCAGCACCATCCAAACATTGTCCAGGTAAATCAACACCATCCAAACATTGTCTAGCGCCGTCCAGCATTATCTGGACGGTGTGACGGAAACAAATACATCATGTGGGCCCTATGGTGGATGGACGGTTTGGATCCAACACATACCACACGTGGGACCCACAGAACTTGCTGACGTCAGTTCTGCGGTGGGTCCCACCATATGGACGGCTTGGATACAACATATGCATCTCGTGGGACCCACAGAACTTGCTAACATTAGTCAGCAGATGGGTCCCACCATCTGGATGGCTTGGGTATAACATATACATCACGTGGGACCCACAGAACTTGCTGACGTCAGTCAGTAGATGGGTGCCACCATCTAGACGGCTTTGATTAAACACATATATCATGGTGGGGTCCATCATGCTCAAACGGATGGACGGTTAGGATGTAAGGTGGGTCCCATGTGTATTGAACACATACATCTGAAGTGTGTGGACCCACAAGCTTTGGAAGAAGCTAATGTTTGTGTTTTATCCTGTCCAGCCTGCTGCTGGACGGTGCTCATGCAAAACATGTAGGCGGTGGGGTCCACATCAATGGATGGTGATGGATCCCATCCACACATCAGGTGGGTCCTATCTAAATGGACGGATGGTGATGGATCCCATCCACGCATCAGGTGGGTCCTGTCCAAATGAACGAACGGTGTGGACGATACACCCATCGAGGTGGGCCATCATTCATAGGGAAAGAGAGAGAGAGAGAGAGAGAGAGAGAGAAGGAAAGAGAGAAAGAGAGAGATCGGCGGTGATGGAGGGGCCCCGCCACTATGGGCCCCTCATTGATACAAAGCATACATCAAGGTGGGTCCCACCATATGTGGGCCCTTAAATCACAAAAATAAAATAAAAATGACAAAAAAATGTAGATCCAAGTTCACCCACCATAGATCTTCTCGGTCCGATGGAATGCCAAACTCCTTGGCTTTAATCTTAATGGAAGATGATGAAGTATTGAGGGTTGAGATGGGAGATGAGAGAGGTAGGAAGTGGGCCACACTATAGCTTCTCCATGGAAAGCAAGGGAACCTTGGACGTTGGGTTCTCCTTTGGTTGCTTGGAAAAGAAGGGAGAAATAAAAGAGAGAGAGATAGAGAGAGAGAGGAGATGGGATGGAAATGTTGACTTTTGGGGTTGTTGTGTAAGAGAGGTATGGGTTGTGATGGGATGAGTGATGTGTTAGGTGATGTTTGAGTGATGTGTGTACTTGATTTGTACTTGACCCTTGATGGGATTGATGGGATAATTTGTAGAGATTCCTCTCTTGAACTTCGCAAATGCACGGCGTTTCCTCGAGATATGCGTGGGCCCACAGCTCTTAGCTTGGGTATCGCCTTGGTGCATAAGACACGGCGTTGGGACCACGGCGACGACGCAGTCGGTAGGATACAAGTCTCGGGTTGAGTCGACTCAGGGTCACGCGCAAAAGTCCATTACAGGTCGCAGGTCGCCGGAATCCGACAGGGAGGATCGTAGGGATCTTCAGAATGGTACGAACTAAGATACGGGTCTTACATTTGGTAAGCCCATTGTGATGTATTTCTTGCCCATTTGGTAAGGCCCATTGTGATGTATTCTGGCCCATTTGGTAAGGCCCATTGTGATGTATTTTCGGCCCATTTGGTAAGGCCCAATAAGATGTATTTTTTGGCCTATATATTGCGGCCCATTTGACATATATGGGGCCCATGTATTGCGGCCCATTGTGATGTTCATGAGGTTCATTAGCGAGGCCCAATGTGATGCATATGTAGCCCATAAGTGAGGCCCATCATGATGTGTATTAGGCCCTTGAGAGAGGTCCATGGTGATGTATATTGGGCCATTGTGTGAGGCCATGTGCCCACTATATGTTTGGCTCTATGTGGGCCACTCCTTGGGAGCAATGTTGGTTAAACGTCCACATTGATGGGAAATGATGGTTAAATGTCCTCATTATGACCTTCCCTTAGGCCCTTTCTCAGGCCGATTATCGATGCCGGTTAGCGATATTGATTATGAGTATGTGACACCATAGCATCATGATACATGCCCATATGCATCATTTGCATGTTTGTTATAAGATGTAATTGACCATTGCATATGTCATTGGGCAAGTTGTTATGAGACTCCCTGATAGGTGGAGATTGTCTCACATGAGCGCACGGTATGCGCAGGATTAATGCATAATTGGATTGTATGACTCATACATCTTGCATTGTGTGTTGTGATTACTGTACGCCCTAGCGACATCAGGGCCGTAGCCTCCACAGGCATGTCATGGATGGCCAGATGGGACACCGAAAATCTGTTACTAGCATCGGGGTGTCATAGATGTCCCTGGGTGAAAATTCAACCTCCATGGCTAGAGACGTCCTGTAAGTGCTATGAATCGATTCCTCTTTGATTGTCAAATTTTGTGTGTCAAAACTTCTCCGTATGTCGTGTGTTTATATCTTGATAAATTTGTTCGAGACACCTTGTCAACACTTGAAGTCTTGCTCAAAGAATTCTTCAAGCTTCATGATAGTTCAAGCTATAATATTAAAAGAGAACTCAGGGTCAAGACTCAAGTTCAAGTTCAAGTCGAAGTTCAAGATTCAAATCTAAATGCGGGACTCAAGTACAACTTAAAGTAACATTGAAGCTTCTGAAGTAGTCAAGCTACATCGAGAAGAAATCAAGCTTCATAAAGATCAAAGTCTAAGCAAATGAAGTGTTCAATGTCCATACTTCATGTTCCAGGTTTGATAGACCATTAGATTGACCTTAGGGTAGGTCACTTTGGATACATAATCCAAATGAATATTATTACATGATTTTAGTCTACTCTAAGACCAGTCCTAGCACTATCTCGACCAGTCTAGTCTAAGAAGTTCCAAGACCAGTCCCAAAATGATTGCAATTTATCAGATTTTTTGGTTCTCCTACGACCAGTCCTTAAGTCTGCGCGACCGGTCGTGAGATGGTCTCGACTCGACCTTCGACCAGTCGTAAGGCTTCGACTCAAACTCCAGCAACTAAATCAATTGTTGCATGACTAGTCATAGAGGGGTCATGACCAGTCGTGGACTGCTTCGACCAGTCGTGGACTGCCTACGACCAGTCGTACAACAGTCTAATGCGATCGCACTCAAAAATTCAAAAATCAGTTTATTCCAAGACCAGTCGTGGTGACCCTAGGACCAGTCGAAGACGAATTTCTTCAGTTATAAATTACACACGAATTTCAGAGTTTTTCATTGAATAATTAAGTGAATTAAAGGCTCCACTCTGAGATAAGTCTGCGTTTATTTTTAAGCTATTTTGTGCATAATTTCTTTCTCTTTTTATAGCTTATTTAATTTGATTTTATTTCTGTATTCCAATCTGATTTGAAAAGAGGAATTGACTTATTCCTTCTTCTTGGAATCAAAATCAAATATAGCTACGCCCAACTGATTTAAATTTAAAATCAATTAGAACTTAGAACCATATTAAAGTGAGTAGTGGACATTAAACTTCTATATTCGAACGTCTACTCCAATTGGTTCTTCAGGCAGCTACAAGAGGAGAAATCCAAGTATTTTACAATTCTGTAAATTCCATTCCATTTTGGTTTTTGTTTGGGATTCGCCAGAAAAATCTCAATTTGTGTGTTATCTGAGGAGAGCCAGAAAACTCAGAAGTGTGGGTTTTTGAATTGTGT
Organism: Magnolia officinalis; assembly: GCA_021015155.1. Lineage (NCBI taxonomy): Eukaryota > Viridiplantae > Streptophyta > Magnoliopsida > Magnoliales > Magnoliaceae > Magnolia > Magnolia officinalis. The sequence continues at coordinate 78,811,884 of JAJHSJ010000002.1, read as the reverse complement.
AAGCCCAAGTTAAAAAGACACAATTGTAAAGGTTTTGGGTGAACCTGTGAAAACCTATTTGATAGTGAATGCTAATATCCCCTGTGTGAGGATATTAGGAGTGGAGTAGCATTCTGTGTGGCTGTTGCAGAACAGTTGGTGTACACACAGGCGAACCACTATAACTCTTTGTCTTATGGATTGAATGCTTGCTTAATTTTCATATCTTTTATCATTCAATTGTGTGGCAATGTACATGTGGATGTGAATGTTGTAACAATTTACATTTCAACCAAGTGTGGGGATTGTTGTAATAAATTAGATCTATATTTCTGAACTTAATTTCAATTCTCTGCTATTCATTTATTTCTATTAAAATTGAGTTCTTGATCCAAAAGATATTCTAGAAATAAGGTTGTCCTACCATAAGCCCTTGTTTATTATGGTGTAAGGTTGTCCTTAGAACTGAATTTGTATCAATCTCTCAATACTTATTTTTAAGGTGATTTAATTTCAGCATTGTGAATTGATTTATAATTGTAAGGCTATTGATTAATTTTATTCCACTGATTTTATTTTAATTTGGCATAGTCCTATTGACCCCCCCCTCTATGACATATAACTTGGCCTTTTCAAGTGGTATCAAAGCCTAATAGCTCGTTCTTATCGTTTTTTTTTTTTTTTTATTTCCTGAGCTAACGATCTAAGCTATATTAATAAGATGTCAAATTTTGATAGCCTATCAGTCACTAGGCCTCCACCCTTTGATGGCTCCAACTATGCCTATTGGAAAGCCAGAATGAGGATCTTCCTCAAATCAATGGATGAGAGTGTGTGGCGAGCCACAATGACCGAATGGAACTCTCCTACCATTAAAGTAACTGAATCTGACGGTTCAAAAACTGTGTCTGTACCTGCTTATTATTTATGGACCACCCTTCAGAAAAGTGAGTATAGTGCTAATGTTAAAGCACTAAATGCAATCACTTGCGCACTATCACCGGATGAGTTCAAAAGAATTATATCTTGTGATACTGCAAAGCAAGCCTGGGATATACTAGAAATGACACACGAGGGTACATCAATTGTCAAAAAGTCTAAAGTCCAACTCCTCACAACCAAATTTGAAGAAATTCATATGGAGGAAAATGAAATGTTTATGGACTTTTACACTAGACTAAATGACATTGTAAACTCTATGTGGGGTCTTGGCAATAAAATTTCAGAAAGTAAAGTGTGTGAAAAGATACTACGCTCACTTCCTGAACAGTTCAATTCTAAAGTAACCGCGATCCAAGAACTTCGTGATACGGATAATATGAGGGTAGAAGAACTAGTTGGTTCTTTACAAACCTATGAATTAAATTTTAAAGCTTCTAAAAGTAAATCTATAGCTTTGAAATCTTCTAAAGGTATTTCTTAAGAAACTCATATTTAGAAAATTCTGAAGATAATATGGCTCTTTTGGAGAAAAAGTTTTACAAAATTTTCAAAAGCAAGAAAAGGGTCGACTTTCAAAAGGGAAATGAAAAGAAACGATCTAAACCTAAGTCCAAAACTTGAAAGTCTTTAAAAGACAGTCGGTGTTACAACTGCCAAGAGTATGGGCATTTAGCAAACAAATGTCCTAAAAAGGACAGACCCAGAAGGAAGGGTATGTTGGCTACTTAGGATGAATCGTCTGATTCTGAAGCATCTTCTGAATCAGAAAATTCTGAAACCGAGTCGGGCAGTTAAGTTAATGCCCTTATGACTCTAGCCAAGTTTACTTTTTCAGATCACGATGATTCAACAAGTGAAGAAAATTTGAATAGTGATTATGAAAATGAAGAAGATCTTCAAGATGCTTATAATGCCTTATATAAGGAAAGTTGTAAAATTGCTGTCAAACTTAAGCTTCAAAAAGAAAAGTTTTCTAAACTCAAAGAATGTTTTGAAACTCTTGTTTTAGAAAAATCGCATATTTCAGATTGTTTTGAAAAATCAAAATGTGATTTGGAATTCAAAACCTCCTTGATTGATGATTTGAAATTTAAAAATGAAACTTAAAAATGAAGTATCTTCTCTTCTGAGTTTGAAGGATACATGGAGATATGCCCAAGGTTATCCAAGTTAGAAAAATTATTATCCGGATCAAGAAAATGTGGTGATAGATCCGGGTTGGGCTATGAGAAAAATACATCTCCTAAATAGAAGTATACTTCTCCCAACTTTGTGAAAGGAGAAACTTCTAACTCAAAAGGAAAAGGTACTAGTCAAGTTTTTTCTAAAAATACAAAAACTTTTCATAAACCTAAAAGCAGCTATATAAATTTTAAAAATCAGAACAGAAATCCTCTTGCTGAAAAAATAATTGATTTACTTAAGGAGCTCTTAAAATCTAACTCAGTAGGTCATTCTTACAACATCAGACAAAAGAAGACCAACCATGTTCCTAAACCCAAAACAGTTTTGAAATGGGTTCCTAAAATTGCCTGCTTGGTTGCCCACACTACGTTCAAAGCAACAAGCCATTCAAAATGGTACCTAGACAATGGATGTTCCAGGTACATGACAGGTGACAAGGCTTTATTCACCGATCTAAAAGATATGACTGATGGATCAGTCACATTTGGTGATGGTAGCAACTGCAAGATTATTAGCCAAGGTACAGTTCAACTTTATAATCTTCCCTTATTTAAGAATGTTTTATATGTTGAGGGATTAAAACACAACCTGTTAAGCATATCTCAAATATGTGACATCAACCATAGTGTTAAATTTTCTAATCAAGGTTGTGAGATTATAGATAAAAAGGGTTCTGTAATATTAACTGGTCGCAGAACTTCTAAAAACTGCTATATAGTATGCAATGGAAGCTCATTTAATCAAACATGTTACATGGTCCATACTGATGAGACAGAATTATGGCATAAACGCCTTGGACATGTACACTACCGAAATTTGTACAGATTAAGCAAAAGAGAACTAATTAGAGGTCTACCTAAAGTGCAAAAAGTAGACAAAATATGTGGTGAATGCCAGTATGGTAAACAAACGAGGAGCTCTCACAAAAAGGTGAACTCCAATACCACATCTAGACCACTCGAGCTTCTCCATATGGATCTTATAGGACCAACCAGAACGAAAAGTCAAGGTGGCAAAAAATACATCTTGGTTATTGTAGATGATTATACAAGATACACTTGGGTTTCATTCTTGAGGGACAAATCAGAAACCCTTGATGAAGTGAAAAGATTATAAAACGGATCCAAACTGAAAAATGTTCTCAAGTTAGTAAGATCCGTAGTGATCATGGATCCGAGTTTGAAAATAGCAGTTTTGAGAAACTCTGTAGTGATCAGGGAATATCACATGAATTCTCTGCACCCAAAACTCCACAACAAAATGGTATTGTGGAAAGAAAAAATAGAGTGCTTCAAGAAATGGGAAATGTTATATAAATAGCATGAAGCTCCCTAGAAATTTATGGGCTGAAGCAGTGAATACCACCTGCTACATTATCAACCGTGTTTATATCTGCAAATCTAATAATAAAACGGCTTATGAAATGTGGTTTGAAAAAAAGCCTACTGTCAAATATTTTCGAATTTTTGGCAGCAAGTGCTATATTTTACGTGACCGTGAAAATCTGGGAAAGTTTGACACTAAAAGTGATGAAGGGATATTTTTAGGATACTCTTTAAACAGTCGTGCATATCGTGTTCTGAACAACAGGACTGGTGTGATTCAAGAGTCAATAAATGTAGTAATTGACGATCACTTGAACACACCTGACCCTAGTTCAGATAATGATGAAACTCTTATATATGAAAAACCAGATACTTCATCAAGTAAAACTAATTCTGAATTAAGAACTGTTAAAGATCATCCAACTGATCAAATACTTGGAAACCCTCTCACTGGTGTGCGCACTCGTAGACAATTAGAGGACATATGTAACTACGTATGCTTTACATCCCAGATAAAACCGGTTAACATGAAAGAAGCACTTTCTGATGAAAACTGGACAGTTGCTATGCAGGAAGAACTTAATCATTTTGTCAGAAATGATGTCTAGCACCTTGTTCCTAGACCTAAAGATAAACATATTATTGGAACAAAATGGATTTTCAAAAACAAGTCTGATGAATTGGGAAATATCATTCGAAACAAGGCAAGACTGGTTGTGCAAGGGTACACGCAAATTGAAGGGATTGATTATGATGAAACTTTTGCCCCAGTTGCTCGCCTTGAATCGATCAGACTTTTTATATCTATTGCATGTTTTAGAAAGTGTAGAATTTTTCAAATGGATGTAAAGAGCGCCTTTTTGAATGGCGACTTACATGAAAAGGTATATGTTGAACAACCGACTGGGTTTGAAGACCCTAAGCTTACCAATCATGTATACCGCCTTAAAAAGGCTCTTTATGGTCTGAAACAAGCTCCTAGAGCATGGTATGAAAATTTGACTAAGTTCTTACTAAGTCACAAGTTTCAGATGGGTAGTGTCGATAAGACGCTCTTTGTTAAAAAACATAACGATGATATCTTAATGGTTCAAATCTATGTTGATGATATAATTTATGGATCAACTTGTACTAACATGACTGTTGAGTTTGCAGATCTAATGAAATCTGAATTCGAAATGAGCATGGTTGGTGAATTAAATTATTTCCTAGGGTTGCAAGTAAAACAGCAATCTGATGGAATTTTTATTTCACAAACTAAGTATGCATTAAACTTGATTAAGAGATTCGGATTTGAAAATGGTAAGAACTTTGATACTCCTATGAGTACAACTCTAAGACTCTCAAAAGACTCTACAGGTAAAGATGTAGATCCTAAATTGTATCCTAGTATGATAGGTAGCCTACTTTACCTAACTGCAAGTAGACCTGATATTGCTTTAAGTATTGGAATTTGTGCTAGATATCAGTCTAATCCTAAAGTATCTCACTTAACTGCTGTTAAACGAATTATTCGATATGTTGCAAGTTCAGTTAATCTGGGTCTTTGGTATCCCTATGATTCTAGTGTTCAATTGGCTGGGTATTCGGATGCTGATTGGGCAGGAAATATAGATGATAGAAAATCAACCAGCGGTGGTTGTTTTTACATTGGAAACTGTCTGGTTTCTTGGTTTAGCAAGAAACAAAGTTCCATATCACTCTCAACTGCTGAGGTCGAATATATTGCAGCAGGAAATGCATGTACTCAGTTGGTTTGGATGAAACGTATGCTGAGTGATTATGGAATCGCACAAGACTCTATGGTTTTATACTGTGATAATTCCAGTGCGATAAACATTTCAAAAAACCCAATCCAGCATTCACGTACTAAGCACATTGACATTCGATTTCATTATATTCGTGAATTAGTGGAAGAAAAAATAATATCTTTAGAATATATTCCTACCGAGACTCAGCTTGCTGACATTTTCACTAAACCGCTCGACAAAAGCAGGTTTAACAAATTGAAATTTGATCTTGGTATGTGCAAATTTAAATGATTGATCATGCATTTTTGTATCATATTGTATATCATGTTAATATGTTATTAATTTAAATTTCAAAATTTTGTGAAAATTGCATATTTTTTTCTGGTCTAAGACCGATCGAGAACGTGCTCGACCAGTCTTGATACGACCGGTCGAGTATGTCCTAAGACCGGTCGTGCGCGCGATGATCTTTTTAATTTGGGAAAAACTTGTTCTTCTTCATTCTAACCCTCCTCACCAACGAGCCGAGCTTCGACTAGTCGAACCCTTGTGTTCGATTCCTCCAGGTTAGAGTGATTTTTCTTGTTTTCTTGGAGAATCTTAATCTTAACTCTTAATTTTCTTGATCATTGTTGTCTATTTCTTATAAATCTTCAACTTTTTGGGTTCTTCTTCCTTTTTGTTGAATCCAGAGAAACCTATCTCTATTTTCTTGAACTTTCTTTCATTTCTTCAAGAATATGGAATCTAGAGGTAAAAAGACAATTCATAGAGGTGCATCTTCTTCTTGTTCAAATGCAATCACTAGACGTCATCTTAGGGATCCTGAAGATGATTCTCCGCATGTACGTGACTTGCGTATGCGCAATATTATTGTTGAGAAAGCTGTTAATTTAAATCATATTGCTCCATACGGTCTCCTTCCTCTCCTTCAATCTGTAGGATGGGAAAACATTTTATGCTGGGGTGGACCGGCATATCAGTCCATAGCACAGGCCATGGTTGCATGCATATCTGACTTCTCTGCTGAGCAACTGACTTTTACTATTGATACTAGAGAAGGGTCGTTTCATGTTGATCGACACTTAATTTCCGGCCTTATGGATATTCAAGTAAATGATGATGGTGTTCATCCTAGTGCACTTGCTGAGAGAGTATCAGAATTGGAAAAACGTATTTTTACTAGAGCATTGTGTAACATGAATGCACCATGGACTGCAAATGGAAATGCCCTTAAAACCAGATACTTGTTACCCAAATACAGAGTTTTGCATCGTATCTTCACTTCTAATCTGTATCCCCGCTCTGGAAACAAGACTGAGTTGACTCTGTTTATAATTCGTATTTTGTACTCGATCATTACTGGTGCTAACATCTGTTTGCCCTCCTTGATTTGTTCCTCTATCATACAAATTCGTAGTCATCCTGGTCATGGTGATATTCCATTTGGATATCTGTTAAATGTATTAGCCACTCACATGTTAGTCGCTATGCCCGTCGGTGAGGCTCCTATCCAACACCTCATATTTAACAATTCCAACCTGAATAAGATGAAGTTGGAGTTGGCTCCTGGTCAAGTTGATGTTGATGCGGGTGATGCTGCTGCTGAAGCTGAGATGGGTGTCGAAGGTGATGAGTTGTCAGCCGATGATATTGACATGGATGATATTTTTAATGAAATTGATTCTGATTCTGGAAATGATCCAGACTTTGAACCATCTGATTTCAATGCACGTCTTAGTGCATTAGAGGAAAAAGTAGAACAGATGAATGTTGGCCACAATCAACAATTTAAAAATATGCGCAAATATTTTAGGCGCTTACAAAAGAGCCTTCACCAATGTGATCCTAACATTCCTGCTCCATCTTCTGATTCTGATTGAGAATGTTTAATCTTTGGTCTGTAACAAGTTTACTAAGTTTTTTTCCTTGGTTGTGTGGATTACTGTCTTAAAACATCACTTGTTACTTCTTTTAATATGTACTCTGACTCACCTTGCATACTTCTCTTGTTTTGTTCTTCACTCTGCACTTTTTATCATTCTATCTTTCTGAGTTGTTATCTCTATTTAGTCTTTCATGTCCTATCTTTGTTTCTTCCTTTGTCATATTTTGACAAAAAGGGGAAGAATGTGTGCATTATATTTATGAGGTATGATTGATATGATGTATACCTACTAGAGGGAGTTGAGGTGTATTAACTCAGAGGGAGTTGAGTTGTCTCAGTTGCTTGTTTTATGACAACTGGTGCATGATTCGTTATTATATAATGTGATGCTTATCTTATTAAGTATGAAAAGTGTTTTGTCACAAATTTGACAAAGGGGGAGATTGTAAGTGCTATGATTTGATTCCTCTTTGATTGTCAAATTTTGTGTGTCAAAACTTCTCCGTATGTCGTGTGTTTATATCTTGATAAATTTGTTCGAGACACCTCGTCAACACTTGAAGTCTAGCTCAAAGAATTCTTCAAGCTTCATGATAGTTCAAGCTACAATATTAAAAGAGAACTCAGGGTCAAGACTCAAGTTCAAGTTCAAGTCGAAGTTCAAGATTCAAATCTAAATGCAAGACTCAAGTACAACTTAAAGTACATTGAAGCTTCTAAAGTAGTCAAGCTACATCGAGAAGAAATCAAGCTTCGTAAAGATCAAAGTCTAAGCAAATGAAGTGTTCAATGTCCATACTTCATGTTCCAGGTTTGATAGACCATTAGATTGACCTTAGGGTAGGTCACTTTGGATACATAATCCAAATGAATATTATTACATGATTTTGGTCTACTCTAAGACCAGTCCTAGACCCTGTTCGACCAGTCCTAGCACTGTCTCGACCAGTCTAAGAAGTTCCAAGACCAGTCCTAAAATAGTTGCAATTTATCAGATTTTTTGGTTCGCCTACGACCAGTCCTGGAGTTTGCTCGACTGGTCGTGAGATGGTCTCGACTCGACCTTGACCAGTCGTAAGGCTTCAACTCAAACTCCAGCAACTAAATCAATTGTTACACAACCAGTCGTAGAAGGGTCACGACCAGTCGTGGACTGCTTTCGACCGTCGTGGACTGCCTACGACCGGTCGTACAACGGTCTGATGCGATCGCGCTCAAAAATTCAAAAATCAGTTTATTCCAAGACCAGTGGTGACCCTATGACCAGTCGAAGACGAATTTCTTCAGCTATAAATTGCACACGAATTTCATAGTTTTTCATTAAATAATTAAGTGAATTAAAGGCTCCACTCTAAGATAAGTCTACGTTTATTTTTAAGCTATTTTGTGCATAATTTCTTCTCTTTTTGATAGATTATTTAATTTGATTTTGTTTCTGTATACTAATCTAATTTGAAAAGAGGAATTGACTTATTCCTTCTTCTTGGAATCAAAATCAAATATAGTTACGCCCAACTGGTTTAAATCTAAAATCAATTAGAACTAAGAACCATATTAAAGTGAGTAGTGGACATTAAACTTCTATATTCGAATGTCTACTCTAATTGGTTCTTCGGGCAGCTACAAGAGGAGAAATCCAGTATTTTACAATTCTGTAAATTTCATTCCATTTTGGTTTTTGTTTGGGATTCACTAGAAAAATCTCAATTTGTGTGGTTATCTGAGGAGAGTCAGAAAACACAGAAGTGTGGGTTTTTGAATTGTGTAAGCCCAAGTTGAAAAGACACAATTGTAAAGGTTTTGGGTGAACCTGTGAAAACCTATTTGATAGTGAATGCTAATATCCATCTAAGGTTAGGATATAGGAGTGGAGTAGCATTCTGTGTGGCTGTTGCAGAACAGTTGGTGTACACACAGGCGAACCACTATAACTCTTTGTCTTGTGGATTGAACGCTTGCTTAATTTTCATATCTTTTATCATTCAATTGTGTGCAATGTACATGTAGATGTGAATGTTGTAACAATTTACATTTCAAGCAAGTGTGGGGATTGTTGTAATAAATTAGATCTATATTTCTGCACTTAATTTCAATTCTTTGTTATTCATTTATTTATATTAAAATTGAGTTCTTGATCCAAAAGATGTTTTAGAAATAAGGTTGTCCTACCATAAGCCCTTGTTTATTATGGTGTAAGGTTATCCTTAGAATTGAAATTGTATCAATCTCTCAATACTTATTTATTAAGGTGATTTGATTTCAGCATTGTGAATTGATTTATAATTGTAAGGCTATTGATTAATTTTATTCCACTGATTTTATTTTAATTTGGCATAGTCCTATTCACCCCCCCTCTAGGACATATAGTTTGGCCTTTTCGCGTCCCAGCGTCTAAACCGAATGAATACATGAGCGCCTGAGTGCCGAATACCAGTAGGCAACGTCTCCCACTGTGTCGTGGTCGGTTGGGAAGAAGTTGTGGCCTTACCTGCCCGAGGGTAATGGGCATAGCTAGGCTGAGTTTGACCAGCTCATAATTAGGCCCGCTATCAATGTGCCGGATAGATTGAAAAAGCCTAGCTATATGTCCTAGAGGGGGGTGAATAGGACAATGCCAAATTAAAACTTATAAAGCGGAATTAAAAAGAATATGATAGTCAAAGTAAATCACAATGCAGGAAAGTAAAACAACCTCAAAATTTAGATCTTGAGAGGTTATACAAATGTTGTTCTAAGGACAACCTTTTACCAAAAACCAGAGTTTATGGTAGGACAACCTTATTTCTAGAAAGATCTTTGTATCAAATCTCAAACCAAAGAGGAATATAGAAATAAATACAAACTGAATTGAAATAAATTGTAATCACAAATGTATTGTTCTAGGGACAGCCATACACCATAAAAATGGCAGGGCAACCTTGCTGGAACAACTTTTAAAGGAAATTGAATATCAAGCCGATAAAGGAATAGCAGAAAATAAATTCTAAACTATTACAAATTTCTCACAATGCTTGAATTAAATGATTACAACATTCACCACCATACATACATCCCACAAAAGAATAATTAAAGATTAAAAGTATAAATCATTTAACCACAACACAAAGGATTATAGTGGTTCGCCTGTGTGTTCACCAATTGTTAAACAACAGCCACACAGAATGCTACTCCACTCCTAATATCCTCACACAGGAGATATTAGCATTCACTAACAAAATAGGTTTTCCCCGGTTCACCCAAAACCTTTACAATTGTGTCTTTGTCTATGGGCTTACACAATTAAAAAAACCCCACTTCTGAGTTTTCCTGGCTCTCCTCAGATAACCAATACAACAAGATTTTTCTGGCAAATCTTGAAAGAAACCAAAACAGAAAGGAATTTACAATTAAATGTAAAATACCTGATTATCTCCTTCGTTGTAACAGCCCGGTAGAACCAAGTCAGAGCAGATGATTGAATGTCCAAGTTCAATGTCCAGTACTCAATTACAATGGTTCTAATTCTAATAGATTTTAAATTTAAAGCAAGTAGGGCTTGCCTTAATTGATTTTGATTCCAAAGAAAGGGAATAACAATTCCTCTTATCAAATTAGATTGGAATAGCAGAAACAAAATTAATTAAATAAAGCTAAGGAAAGAGAATATTAAATAAGCACACTTAGCTTAGATGGAGCACAGAATTATCTCTCAGAAGTTCGACAAAGATGGCTTGAATGGATTAATTAATTCGATGATTTCTTCTGAGATTCGTGCTCTATTTATAGGTGAGCAGATCGCGTGTTCGACTGGTTAGATAGCTCTTCGACTAGTCGAAGCAATAACAGATATTTGAAAAATCAGGCGCGATAAGCTTTGACCGTTCTACGACTGGTCAAAGGTCTCCTTCGACTGGTCGTAGGTCACCTTCGACTGGTCGAAGGTCTCCTTCGACTAGTCAAAGAACATAAAATTCATCGTTGGACTTTGAGTCAAAGACTTTCGACAGGTCGAAGATGCAGTCGACACTGTTCCTTCAACTAGTCGAACAGATTCCTGAACTAGTCGAAGCCTAACAGAAATTATCCGATTTTTGTAACAAACTCACGACTGATCGAGGAATTTCTTAGACTGGTCGAAGCAACTCTAGGACTAGTCGAAAAAGGCCTAGGACTAGTCGATGAATAGACCAAACTTATGTAAAATAAACATTCGATTTATGTATCCAATGTGACCTACTTCTAAGGTTAACTTAAGGTCAGTCAAACCTCAACCATGAAGTAAGGACATTGAAACATTAGGAACTAGTGACCTTGAAGTATGAGCCTTGAAGTCTTGATGTAGTTCAATCTTGAAATCTTGATGTAGCTCAATCTTGAAAGTGCCTTGAGTTCTTTACAAACTGCCTTGTACTCTTCTTGAAGTCTTACAGCTTGAGTCATGTCTTGTGAGCAGTGCTTGCAGTCAAGATTGATCCATGTACTTGTGAGCTTTGCTTGTTGTGAGCTTTGCTTGCTCATGAATGTTGAATTTTGAGAGAGCTTCACTTATGCAAGTTATATATAACAGTGATTTTGGCACCACAAATTTTGACAACAGACAGGGATATAAACTATAGCACTTACATAGATATTGGTTGACTACTGGCCAGGCGGATAGTGAGGTCTCTTCTACTTGCATGGTTGCACATCCAGTGGGCAGTGATTGTATGTAAAGTGTACTAGACCCCGGTGATGATCCTAGAGATGTACGGTACTGACATGTGGACTTATTGAGTAGGAGTTGCATATTCATTCATTCACTATCCACTTGGGCTGGTGGTGCGCAACTATTTGTTACGTGTACCTTCGTAATGGCCAAGATTTCGGTTGCACCAATTTAGTTATGGGACTGGTTTGGATAGAAGTCCCTTGTGGTGGACCCCGTAGCCTGCGATACTACGTACTATCATCCCGACTTCACACTCCAGCTTGGTCATTCCATTCGCATCGTATATTACATTGCACCCTAGACATCTGATATTTGGCTCTCTATGTCTCCGCATTGCATAATCTATCTGCATTACATACTCTGATATTATATGATTTATAGACTTGCCAGTATTTCTGACATTGTATGATTTATAGACCTGTATTGTATACTTAGCACTTACAGCGAAAGTCTTCTGGAGCTTGGAGCATGCAGCGGCCTTCTGGAGCTTTGATTTTTTATATATGTATTTCCCTTTCAGCATTGTATTTAACTGTTTATATTAGTGGATATGTGATGTTGATGTTACCTTTGTGATTTGGGTAAACTTGTGGTTATGCTTCTTACGAGATAAATTTATACTGGAAAATCCTCCTTGTAAGATCCCAGGATCGGAATCTGGCATATAGGCGCTGGGGGCCAAGAATGGGGTACTACGGAGGCTGTCAGCACCGGATTCGGTGATTAAGAATTTTGTGAGCTCGGTTTCTGAGTTTGGGGCGTGACAGGTCCCACCGTCCAGCGCACTGGACAGTGTAGGATAAAATATATACATCAGGTGGAGCCACGTGGGTGGCCCACCAGCTGGGAGACCCAGTTGCTATAGGTTCCTACCGTCCAAGCCTGCTGGACGCCCTGGACGGTTTGGATATAATACATAAATCATAGTGGGGTCCACGTGGATGGCCCACCAGAGTTTGGATCAAGCTGATATCTATGATTTCCCTCCGTCCAGGTCTGTCTGAGAACAGACAGCGTGGATAGGTGGGGTCCACGTGGGTGGGCCTCCCCACGGACTAAGCTGATATTTGCGTTTTCCCTTCATTTGGGCCTATCCAAAACGGACGGGCAAGTGGGCTTGTCCACTGGATGCCAGCAAGGTCGGCCCCACAAATGGATGGCGTGGATGGCATACACATCAAGGTGTGGTCCACGGATGGGTGGGCCGCCCCACTCAAATCAAGATGATATTTGTGTCTTCCCTTCGCCCATGGCCGGCCCGAAAATGGGCAGCAAGGTGGACCCAAATGTGGACAGCGGGTTGGCCCGCTAAATGAACGACGTGGATCAATTCATGCATCATCAAGCTGGGCCATCAATAGGGAAAGAGAGAGAGAGAGAGAGAGAGAGAGAGAGAGAGCGTTGTGAAAGGAAGAGTTCCGCCACTATGAGCTTCCTTCCAAGCATTATAACACATACATCAAATGGGTCCCACCACATCTGGGCCCTCAAATCATAAAATCAACGGTGGAAATCCCTTTCCCACCCACAAGATCAAGGTCTAGATGACCTTCTTACAACAGGAAAATGAACATCATGATGGGGTCCGTGGAGAATGGCCCCATCATGGGATGAACATGTGAATCATGGTGGGCCATCGGCCACACCTAGGTTCCAAAGTGAGATCCATACCATTAATCAGTAGGCCCCACTTGACCCATCATCAAAATAAAAAATCTAGTCCTATAAAAACCCACTAATTTCACTTCTTCTTAGTTCCTTGGAATGCTAAGCTCCTTAGCTTCTTCTTTGATGGAGAATAATGAAGATTAAAGGGTTGGGATGGGAGATTTGGGATAGGAAGTGGGCCACACACTTGGGTTCTTTTCTCTCTTGGTTGCTTGGGATTTTGGGTAGAGGAATGAGATGGGATGAAGTGAAATGAGAGAGGAGTGGTGCTGTGTAAGAGGGATGGGATGAGAGGAATAGGAGGAGTGACATGAGAGGTATGAGTTTGGTTGACTTTTGGGTGAGAGAGGGATGGGTTAGGTATGGGTTGTGATGGCTTGTACTTGATTGATTGATGTGATAGGTTGGGTAGAGATTCCTTTCTCGGGATTCGCAATGTGCCACGTTTCCTCAAAATATACGCAGGCCCACAACTCCTAGCCTGGGCATCGCATTGATGCACAAGACGAGGCATTGGAACCGCGGTGACGGCGCGGTTGCCAAGGTATAGGTTTCGGGTTAAGTTGACTCAGATCTTCGGGATGTGACTTAAGGTCGCGCGCAATCGCTGTCTATAGGTCGTCAATCGCCAAAATTCAATGGGGAGGGTCGTGAGAGTCTAAGGAATAGTATGGACTATGATACGGGTCTTACATTATCCACCGTAGAAGCTAAATTTATTGTGGTAGGAAATGCATGCACACAACTGATGTGAATGAAACGTATGTTAGCAGACTATGGTATTGATCAAGATACTATGAATCTATACTGTGACAATACCAGTGCTATAAACATATCTAAAAATCACATTCAATATTCTCGCACAAAACACATCGACATACGGTATCATTACATTCGAGAATTAGTTGAAAACACGATTGTCATGCTAGAATACATTAATACTAAGAAACAACTTACAAATATTCTGACAAAACCGCTAGACAATGTCAGATTCTCCAATCTAAAAAATAATATTGGATTCTGTTATATTACTTAATTTTTTATCGTAATTTGTTTACCTTTTCTTTTCCTTTAAATATATTTGCATAAAAATGATAAATATAAAAATAAAAATTTTAGGGATATTTCGACCATCCCATAGCTGACCGACTAGTTCAACCAACCAACTACCCACTCGGGCTAGCCGAATCCGGCATGGATTGAACAAAAAGGGGAAAAACTTCTAAATTGCTCATTCCATCTTCTTCTTCTTGGGCTCGTCGATGCTTCCTTTAGCCAATCCATCTCCCTAGCTTCCTTGTAAGTGGTTTATTTTCTATTTCCTTTTATATTTAAGTTCTTGGTTGTTTTTTATTTTTGAATCTTATATATATTTCTTTAATTTAAAACCTTCATTTTGGTGGGTTTTCTTCAAAAATTTGATCTACTCAAACCCACCACCCACTTTGCTATTCTTTGCTCATTTTCTTCGATGGAACATCAGATTAAATGTACCGTTCTTAGATAGCATTACGGTTCCTCATCCCGCTCCGCTCCTCGGGTTGTGTGGACCATACGCGCACCGAAGAATGATTCGGAGAATGTATGGGATTTCTGCTCTCAGAGCATCATTATTGAGCGATCAGTTAATCTTGATCATATTGCTTAATATGGTCTTTTTGAACTTCTCTCCGAGGTAAGATGGGAGAAAATTTTAAAATGGGGCAGGACAACTACTGGTCCATTGCACAAGGGATGGACGCATCCATTAATGAAGTTTCTTCTAATAACATAACGTTTAACATTCAATTTCTGGAAGACACTCACTATAACACCCTCCATCATCTCATCCATTGAGGACATTGAGATGGCGGATGATGGAATACCAATTCCTACTCTTTTTGAAGATATGTTCACTTCGAAAAGAACTATCATTACTTTGGTGTTATATGAATTTAACACCAAACGGAGGTCCGACAACTCTCTCCCCACTTATAATTTACTTCCAAAATACAACGTTCTTCATCACATCTTTACATCTAATGTTTATCCAAGGGCTGAGAATAAGACTAATCTTACTTATTTCATGATGCGTATTCTGTATTCTGTTACATCTGGTATTCACATTTGTCTTCCTTCTTTGATATCTCATTCGATTATTGAATATTGTCTCCATCCTCGTCATAGTTCCATTCATTTTGCATTTTTTATGACTTCCCTTGCTTTGTGGTTTAATGTCCAAATTCCTGCGATCAATGCACTAAAATCCAAACTTTCTTTTGGTAATGCAAACTTGAATATGATGAAGTTAGATCTAAGGCCTAAGCAGCAAGGCGATCAGGAAGAGGTTCCTGAAGGTGATATCAACATAGATGACATATTTGCTGACTTAGAAGATTCTACTGATACGAATGACTCCGATTTTCAACCTTCGCAATTCTCTGATAGGTTGAAGAGTTTAGAGAGGAAGGCGGACCTGTTGCATGTATCCCAGGAATCGTTACATCAGACTAAAAAACAACATATGAAGTACATGAAAAAGTATTTTCATTGATTCAATCGGAGTCTAAAAATTAATGATCCTGAGATGGCTACACTGTCCTCCTCTAGTTCCGACTAATATTATAATTATGGTCTATAATAGCTTTTATTCTCTCTTTGGATTAATGCACTCTTGGATGACTTTCCCTTATGGACATTTGGATATTGATCTTTATGTATCTTAATGACTTCATATCCTCATTTTATATGCTCTTATCCTTGATATTCATGTTGCATACATCATTTAATTTTTCTTCCTTTGTTAGCTTTTGACAAAAAGGGGGAGAAAATGGTTGTGGATATATGAGCAATATATGTGAGCACAACTCCACAACACTTGAATAAATATCTGAGCATAACACTTGCATGCATGAATTCTTTGGAATTATATATATTTTTTTGCATGTGATAAAATACCGTATTGTATAGAAATATATTTTATGTGACTATGTGCTCAGGGGGAGTTACGAATGCTTGTTCTAAGGGGGAGCATTAAGATCATCAAGATATGGCATCACTGGCGGTGTATAAATGTTCTTTTGAACCAGAGGTCATATTAGTATGATGAGTCTGTGAGATGTTTGTAATATTTTATGATGAGTTGTATGATTGTATGATGAGTTGTGTATGATTGTGTTTTGTCATGAAATTTACAAATGGGGAGATTGTAAGTGTTTATACTTAAGCACAATTAGAATTGTCAAATTTCGTAGTCCTGAAAGGAGCACAAGCACTCATGAAGATACTCTTCGACAACTCAAGAAGATCTCATAAAGACTTGATCAACATCTCAAAGAAGATTCAACATCTCAAGCCTTAAAAGTTTTACATGGTTCGAAAATCGGAACATTTTATATGTGTCAACCATCAAGTGGTATAACCTTAGATTGACCATAAGTTAGGTGTATTTCATATGATATCACGATAACATATAATTCTACGAAAAATACACTGGAGTTGGGCCAGCCCGACCTCAGATTCAGCCAACCTAACATAATTCGAGTAAGTATACAACAAGAAAGATTTTTCTCAAAGTAAGTTCGGTGAGCCCACCCTTGGGTTCGGCCAACCGAACCTGTCTACTCGGCTAGCTCGAAGTATGTTTGATCAAGTTTCCAATAAGATAAGATTTCAAATCTCATGGAGATTCGGCCAGCTGAACTGGAGGTTCGGCCAACCAAATTTTGGCTTGGGCCAGCCGAACTTTTGAAATATTTCATTCCGCGAAATTCGAAGATCCGTTGCAAAGCAATCGTTGGAATTCAGCCAGCCAAACCTAAAATCGGGCTAGCTGAATTTTCAAATCCTTTGGCTATAAATGGAGGCTCTCTCACTCATTCAAAAGACGAAAATTAGAGATCTATCTTCTCAAGCAAAGAGTGAAAGTCCAAGCCTCCTTAAGCTATTTGTGCGGTAAATCTTATATTTGATTTAGCTTATTCTATTCTCTTTCTCAAGTTAGTTTAATCTTTTTTTAATAGAGTAATCCATACTCTACTTGAGAATTAGAGAATTGAATTTATAGCACTAGGGCATTGTTTATTACTTTGAAAATATATTAGATCCTTATTTTATTTTTGGGTTGAATACATATACGGATTCATATATATCCTAAGAAAGAAGATCACTACAATCATGCTACAGTTACGTCTTCGACTCGCCAATTGAAGATAAGTATTGTATTTACTTTATTTCATTTTGGGTTTTTTTGAGATAAGCCCGTAAATTTCAACAGATTGTTTTGTGGTGAGCCTGTGAAAATCACAAAGAGGGTTTTGTTGTGATAGCCTGTGAAAATCACAAAGAGAGTTTTGTTGTGATAACCCATGAAAATCACAATAACTATATAAGGTTGTTAAGGTGATCCTGTGAAAACCTTGAAATGGTGAAAGCCAAAATTACGAGAGTAGTAATTTTGAGAGTGGAGTAGGTGTGGAATTAAGCACCGAACCACTATAACTCCTTGTGTATTGTGGTGATTGTTTAATTCTTTATACGCTCTCCTTGTGATTGATTATCTCTTACTAAGTTTGATATTTTGATCTCAAAAACGTCGTGAAATAAGGTTGTCCTACGAACTATTTGGAATCAAGATTTCAATACTCTAAGCAATTGAGAGTATTTATTTTATTATTCCACATTATATCAAAATATTTTGTATTGTCCTATTCACCCCCCTCTAGGACATCTATAACTCGTACTTTTAATATGGGTTAAAAGAGAGGAATCCTCCAATTGTTTGTGGGAACTTAAATTTGGGTAGAACAGTCACTGGTCAAGAGAGATGCATTTCATGGATCTTAATACAGTAATATTATATGATCACTTAGTAGGTTGTAGGATAAACCTGTGGTTGTTATCATTCCTAAGGGATTATAACATCTAAGGGAGCCGATCACGAATCGGGATAGAAAGTCTTTACCATTGAGTTTGACGATGAGTTAGTGTGTCTACGCCCGATCTACATACGAATATAAATTTTCTATGAAAAGTGGCTCATATTATTGCACCTATTGGACACTTGCATTGAAGGATCAATTCAAGTCTCAAGACAAGGAGATGATCGTCCCTGGACTACAATCGACCTATATTTCTATTAGCTTTGATTAATCCTCAGACTTGAGGATGCATTGAGAGTTCAAGTTTCTAATATAATGTGCTTTGACTCATCTCACGAAGTCAATTGCAATGGCTTATATATGGTTGTTGTTGGTTCAGCTATCACAATACGGTTGAGGTTCATATGATTTAGCAAGGGATCCATTGATCTCTTAGGGATCCATTGAGAGTTCAAGTTTCTAATGTAATGATTTTACAAGTATTTTTTATCGTTGATATTTTGTTTTAACCATTCTTATTAGTAATTTAAATAGTTGAGATATTGGGGTCTATCACTTGATTTGCATGGAATCAGATTAGGGATGGATGAACATGTTTAGATATTGACCTTTACGTGGGAACTCCATTGTGACCCATGACTTTGATCTTTCCCCTCTATTTCTAAAACTCTAATAAAAGTAGTATTAAACAACTCATGTTATTAAATACTAGTTATTTTTTATTATTTTTTTATCATCTCTATGAGTAGTCTGTTTTTCACTTTGACTAATTAGATGGTGTAAACCTTTGTAAGGAATATCCTTTCTATATTTGATTGCAAATGAACATGCAAATTGGGAGATCTAATTTATTCAAGCTAACACATCGCCAACGGTCAATTTTGAATCAATAATCAATTAAGGCACATGGTGGCTATTTTAATTTTTCATTTTGAATGGGGATAATATGACATGATTCAGAGTTAAATGATTATTTTCAATCAAATTTAGGCCTTAATTAATTGGTTTAATTCAAAAGTTATATGTACGATTAAGATCAAACGATATATATGGCCAATTATTGTTTGAATCTCATATATATCTTACTAGTGGTTTCGTTGGCCCTCTCTGAATTCATCCCTAAATAATCATTCCTTCGAAGTATCATCCACAAGGTTATTGCCAAGCATTCCACTATTGAATGCCATTAACCCAAGGTTAAAAACCTCACAAAGATACCATATAGTGAAGTAGGGCACAAAGATAAGGGGAAGTGATCATTACCTCTTGCTTAACAAGTATCTTTGAATCCAAAGGAGGGACTTTTCTAAAAAGAGAACTGGAAGAAGATAATTTTATTGTATCGAATGTCCTTGCAAAGAACATATGACGCCCTTAAATAGGCGACACATGCGCAAAACCTTAACTCAAGTAGACCACTTAATTTTTCCAAAAATAAAAAATTGTATGGATCCTAAAATATCAAAAAATATATATAATATCATCAATAATGACGCTAAAGACCTTAAAATGTGTTAAAAAATGATAACTAAAAATAATAAATTTTAAGTTCAGACACAAATTTGGTTCTATGTGAGGGCAATGATCATTTCGGGTTGTCCATCATCTCTAGGATCTCACACACCCTAAAAGAAGGGCACTCCGTGGCGGATGGCCTAGCAGGACATGTAGTAGTATTTGTGACCATGATTGCTGTAACATCCAAAAAATTGAGGGTCGAGTAGTAACTCAACTCTCGAGTTTCTAGAACATCACTTATACGATAATGATGATTAAATGTTGACTGTATTGTAGAGTAGTGAACATGAGTGAGATAAGCCAAACAACATATCATACTCTAGAGACAGTTACATTTGCAAGCGGAAGACTGTGATAGATAGATAAAATATATAAACTAAGGTGAGTCTCCAGAGTGTGATAACATTACCAAGTTAATAATTACAAGTACAATCCTAAAATATACCAAATGTA
Organism: Magnolia officinalis; assembly: GCA_021015155.1. Classification (NCBI taxonomy): domain Eukaryota; kingdom Viridiplantae; phylum Streptophyta; class Magnoliopsida; order Magnoliales; family Magnoliaceae; genus Magnolia; species Magnolia officinalis. The sequence goes on along the minus strand of JAJHSJ010000002.1, from coordinate 78,791,629 downwards.
TAAGGTCCTCTAGTCAATATCCCAGAAAGCCCCGCCGATCAGGACACGGCTCACTGGAAGCCGTCAAAAAACAACCAATACAAGCAGGCATCGTAGTCATTGCAGAGGTCCGACTCCGCCTCAGAAGTAGCGTCGTCATCTGAAATCAGATAATGTCTGGTGGGTGTTCGAAACACCATCCCGTAACGTGAGAGTGAGTAGCTAACTCAGTGGAACAATAAAGCATAGGTTAACATGTTATCAATACAGTCAAGTAGTAATGATAAAGTAGTAAAATCAAACACTCCTAACTACTCTTATTAATGCAAGTATTCATACGGGTATGATGGATGCCGTCACCACACCCTCCCTCGTGCGACACCATCTCACGTTCGTGGCATGCTTTCATCCCTCGGTGCTCCACATCTTCCAGGCACATGCAATGCATGATGAGCATGATTACTGAGTTTTTAATTAGTACATTTCAAACAGCAGGATTGGGAAACTAAGGTACCTCCCTTGTATCATTCCCAAACATGATCCATTCTAGGGTCGTCAGTCCTAGTTAATATCAGACGACTGTGTGTTTTCTAGGTCACTGCAAAGGCTGTCAGGGCTGTTACACACAAAGGTTACACCACTCCCCCATCACCTCTTAAACGATTCATCACAATACAGAAACAGGCCTAGTTCATACTCTATATACCGCGGCAAACCCTAAGGCTCACTGCAATTTCAGAGTATGCTCGAGGTCACTACAAAGGGCTGCCAAGGCTGTTACGCACAAAGGTTGCACCGCTCCCCCATCACCTTATCAATGTAGGCCGACAGCACGAATATAGTGTCTCATACCACCATAATCGGCTCACGAGTCTGGTGGTTGCTCACTGGTCACTATGGGAAGGCACGTGGCCCCAGCGTAGGCCGACAGCTCGACCACGGTGTGTCCCATACCACCATGCCCGGCTCATGAGTCTTAGCGGATCGAGGTACCATGGTTAAAAGGGAATTCACTGGTAAGTTGGTACCCTAGGTTCAAGCAGAGGCGTCCAAACATGGTGAACATACATAAGACAGATCGGGTTACTTGACGAGCTCGGCTAGCTTGAGCGCACATCAAGTTGAACGATATGAAGCACATGAACACTTCGTGTGGCCAACCACTATCGTCAACCGAAGTACGACTCGAGTTCGTCGAACACATCTCATGTGGCAAATGAATCACAGCCACGAATTTAACTCTGGTACCGATTGTCTGGATTATAATCATAGCCCCAAACACAATCAATTGCAGATAGATAAAGTAGTAGTGAATCAAGATTCAACTCATACAATAAAGGTCTGGTATTATCCGTTTAGGGCTGCCAGGGCTGTTGCACACATTCGTTGCTCCACTCCCCCATCACCATGACGGATCATACAACGTAAATATGAATTTAAACATATGCATTACATAGATAAAATCATAAAAGCAGTTGAGCATGTTATGAAGCACAACACAAGCAAGAGTTTGTACATATTCAATCCTAATCACACAACTATCCAAGGAAATCATACACATAGTTAAAAGAGTTGAGAATCATATCTCAACACCCTTATACATTACAATTTACCAACTACTAATTCAAACTTTGTAACAAACACTTAGACTACATACACCAACATACATGACATAGGTTAATCGCATAGGTATAAGGCCAAATCCTTTCACTAGGGAGTTACCCCAATCATAACACGCATACACCCACGACGAATAGTCATGGCAAGCAGGAATCCAAGTTCCATATTCATTCAGTCATTTCCACAAACACTTGGGCCACACATTTTAGCATATATATAGTGTATATTGGCCGTGGTGTGGTTTAGGGCAAATCCTTTCGTCAAAGGGGTATCGCTAATACAACAATCATGAATCCATGACAATTAGTCATGGCGAGCACGAATGAGAATTCTATACTCATTCAGTCATTTTCACAAACACTTAGAATACACTATTATAACATACATGATGTATGTTAGCAAAACATGTATTAGGGCTAACCTTTCGCCAATCAAGTATTTTATCCATATATAGTATATTCATACAGCAAATAATCATGGCAATCACATCTCCAAATTTATACGTATATTGTACTTTCTAGAATACATAATTTTAACATACATAGTATATATAAGCAAAACATGTATTAGGGCGAGTCCTTTCGCCAAACAGGTAATTTATCCACATATAATATATTTATACGACAATTAATCATGTCAAACATATTTCCAAAATTTGTACGTATATGGTACTTTCTACAAATACCTAGAGTATGTAGAATTTCATATTTTTCATCTTTAATCGAAACAGAAAACAGACAGCACTTTGTACATCCGTACCTTTTGTCGTAGAATCGTAACGAAGTCAATAGGTTTGCTAAGCTTTCGTATTCGGCAGTTTGGCAACCTATAGAACGAAATAGGTTAGGTATTTCATAATCTACAACCACCCAAGCCCCAAATCAGATTAGGGTTAGGATTTCTTACCTAGAAACGGAGCTGGAATCGCTAGGAGGAAAATGATTAGAACGGAGCGGTGTAGCTCGTATAGCGGCGGAAGGGAAGAGTGGCAGAAGAAGAATCTCCAACTTGCTCCCACACTTTCTCTCTTTTCTCTCTCTCAAATCTCAAATTCGTATGGCTGTGAGAGAGAGGGTTCTAAGGTCCTTATATAGTCTAAAAACTCACCGAAATAGACTTGGGAACAAGGTATACTTGGGTTTTGTCCAAAAGGCATCTGTTTCAGCTCAACGGAGGACTTCTGGAGGGCCTCCTTGAGCCAAAGGTCGGACTTAAGCTCACAGACACCGGATCTATGTTCTATTAAGTATTCGTTCGGTCGGGATTCTAGATCATGCGTGGCGGACCAGTTTCAGTTCAACGGTCACGAATCTCGATCGGAGATTCCGAGTACATGTAAATGTGTATGAAATTTCTCCTGATCCGAGGGTGTAATTTGGTCTGATTTTGACGGTCTGGTTGTTTAAAACTGATCCGCAAGCGAGAGGTGCCAGATTACTATTGAAGATATTTTATTTTGAATTAATTTCACATTTCTCACACTCTTCACTCCGAGCTCAAGCGAATAGCGCTGGGACACTATCTGGATTTGATTTCCGAGATGGTTTTCAAGCCCAGTGAGGCGGTCCTAAGTCCTTAACTTCGTGTTAATTGGACTTCCGACGTGCGGTCCAGATCTGAAACGGAGTTTCGAAATGCTCCGAGAGCAGCCGGGAGAGACGGTAATGAGATTGATCTAGATTTTAGGGGTACCTAGCGTCAATGATTCTACAAGTTTTGGGTCTTGCAGATCGTATTTAAAGCGATTGGTGCTAATTTCACAGGCACTCTAGTTTAACATTAGCTAATTCTTGCCTAATTTCTAAAGGATTTAGTCCTGGGTGATTTCGGTCTGAGGTGGTACTTAGTCTTTTATAGCAATGTTTAGTTTAAGTAATGTTCTTCGTCACCTAAACTTTCAGATAGTGTCTAATGTGAAAGTACTTAGAAAATTTAAAGAACAAGGTGGTGAAGGGTGGGATTTGTGAAGAAAATGAGTTCAAAAGCGGGTTTAGACTTTGGGATTCAGTTCTGACAGGTTAATAAGGTGTTAGGATCGACCCATCGCCTAAGGCGTCTAATCCCAGGTTGGCAAAAATCCGGGATGTTACAATCGCTTTTTTATCGGAATAGGATGGAGCTTCCACAAAAAATTCAAGTTTGGTTGCTTTAGACAACGCGATTATAGGGATGTTGAGAAAAATAAAGTTTGTTCCAATATGAGGCCCGATGGGGAGAAGATTAATCCAGTGAGGGCAAGCTATGGTTGTTGGCACGTAGGTAATTGAGATGCTTGCCTTGATTTTTCAGCCCTTTTGCCCCTTTTGTACAGTTATGGGGCTGAGTTTGGTTGTGTTCATATGGGTGGACTGTACTTTTTGTTGGCCAACCTGAATTACTATAAAGCTAGTCATTTTTCAGATTGACAAAGGTACAAGTAGTGTGATCTCCCTTTTTAAAAATGACCCTTTTTCTTCATAAAAATTGTTTGGAGAGCACATCGATACCCTCCAAAATATATATTATTATCGAAAATTAGAGATTGCTGTGAAGATTTACACTTATTAGAACCTATAGAGTGCTCTAACCTGTTTTACATCCGATCAAACATTTTGACCCTCCTCTTGACCTAGACTGATGGAGAGCAGGTCACAGAAATTTTTATGTAAAAGATGGACCAAAGAAGACCCGATCAGAGGTGAAAATGATCTAGATTGTCAGAATCTTAAAACAATCGTATCTTGCAAACCAGGATGATTTTTTCAATATATCATATACGATTTTGGGGTAGGAGGATCTACTTAAGCCAACCAACCCTGCTACGCTGGCATGCCCATATCGTCTTTATGAGATTCTATCGGATCAATGGTCAAAAACCATTTTATATATGTTTTCACTATAAATACTAAGTTTTAGTTCAAGTATAACTTTTGATCCTTTGAGTTGTAGGAGTTGTGCCGAACATGAAAGGGGCTTAGAAAGATTAGGAGAATAACGTGGTTAGGCCAATTGGATACTTACACATTTTGGCCGAAAATCATGAAGTCTAGTAGGAATGGAGGTCGTCTATAAATAGTAAGTTTATTATTTATAGTAAGTCACAATTTTTTAGGGTGTTTGAGTCTAAAACTTCATCCTAGATTTAAGCTCGTTATTTAAAAGATTGTAATTTCATTTTTTATTATCAATCAACTTATTAGACATTATTTCTTTCTTTCTCCCTTTTTTTTTTTCTTTTTTTTTTTTTAAATTTTTATTTTTAATCCCTAATAGATTTGAGGAAGCTTTGCGAGGGGTCTAGAAAGCTCATGGATTTGGAGTAGATATCCCTTGAGGAAGATGGTGATCGACCTCATCATGTCCCTCCCTGTGTCATAGACCGTCCATAGAATCCTATGCTACGTAGTCCAAATCAAAACTTTTCCATGAACCTAGTTGCATTTGGGCTCATTGGCAATTGTGATCCCCTATATCGATAATTGCGTTCTGCTCACCCTTTGTCCCCCATTGGACAAAAAGGATACTAACTGCTCACCCATTGTCCGCTATTAGACAAAAAGGATACTAACTGATGGTCCAAAATAACCATTACTAATCCTACCATTTATAACTAGTCTTGTCCACCCATTCCTTTTCATGCCATTGAATGTATGGTTTGATCAAACGATCAAGTGAATTTCTCACTGGTACTACTGTGAATGTCTTCGAAATATACTTTTGGCGCACTTGAAACGATGACCAACCCATTTTTATGGTACAAGTCATCTACATAATAGGACATAGTGATACACAGCTCGTGCGATGCATGTGTAAGAACCATCTGGTGAAAACAAACATTACAAAACTCCGTGGGAAGCAGACAGTATTCACCAAGTCATGCTTTAGGCTGGATTTGGTTGGCCATTCATTCCCTCTTTTCCCAAGGAACCAACTTCATTAAATCACAGACTGGGTACTTGTTTAGTGGGATTGGACAGGTTTCATAAACGTAACTAGATGGGTTAGAATGAGCGGAAATGTGTCCAGATATCTGCAGTGAAATGGTCGGGCATAGGCAAGCGTGTTCACTCATCTGGTAGGCCAGACTTGTATTTTGAATATAGTCTGTTGGTGGTTTTGCTTTTAACTGGCCATTTTTTTAAACTGTCCATCTATTTTGTACAAAGTTTCGTGCAACAAATGATTGGATTCAGCTGAATTTTGGGCCAAGGGAAGCAGATTGCGTACTGAGTAAACTCTGTGGGGTCCACCGTGATTTATGTATTTTATCCTGTCTGTCCATCCATTTTATAAGATAATTTTAGGGCCTTAGCTTAAAACCTAAGCACATAAAAGGCTAAAATCGACCACACCAAAGGAAACAGTGTGAATTGGATTTATACCATTGAAAAATTCTTGGGGGCCACAGAAGTTTTGGATCAAGATTATATTTTTTTTTTACCTTCATTCATGTTTTTCTATCCTTTGAACAGTTTGGATGAAAAATAAACATCACTGCGGGGCCTGGAAAAGTTTCAACGGTGGAAATCATTATTTCCACTGTTTCCTGTGGTATGGTCAACTTGAAATTTTTATAAGCTTCAATTTTGGGCTCAACACCTAAAATTAGATGTAAAAACAGATGGAAGGTGTGGATAAATCACATAAATTCACAGTGGGCCCAACTGAATTTTCTCAGTATGACAACCCGATTTCGTGGCCGAGTGGGTACACGGCGGAAACGGAGAAACATCCGTTAACGGATCGAACGGAGTAGCATTTATACCAAGGAACATACCATTGGTATGTAACCAATGGCGTTTTGCCACGTCACTTCAGTAGCCTTTTGGTTACTGAAGTGTTCAGTATCCAATCCGCTCCCGGTGATCTGGTTTCTCTTGGCTAATGATTGGCCTAGCTCTGCCACCCCATGCGGATGCTCAACTTCAATTTCTTCTACCTCTGCTCGATGCCGATCCTAGTGATCAAATTCGTCTGCCTTCATTGACAAAAAAAAATAATAATAATAAACTAGAAAAAGAACAATTTGTCAAGCCAATCAAATGAAACCTTTTATTATTAACCTGACTTATTCAAGCAGAAGTTTTTATTATAATAGGTTAAGAAAACATTTCTTATTTGGGCATAACATATTTAACTGTTTAATTATCTAGAACTGTGCCTTGAGTAAATCAATCACTTTGTTGTCCACTTGGAAGGCCTTTGCGAGAACATCAGCAGATATGGGTGGGTTCGAACCGAAGACAGCATTAGCTATGGTGATGACACCAGGGTTCTGGCTGCTCAGACTGGCGATTGCAACCGCATTGGTTTTGCCAATGTTGACTTGGAAGTGAATGAGGCCTATTGGGAAGACAAACACATCACCCTTATTTAGGATCTTTGTTATTAGGCGATTGTCAGGGTTGGAGGTGACGAACCCAACGAAGAGTGTGCCCTCTATGACAGTCAAGATCTCTGTAGCCCGTGGATGCGTGTGAGGAGGATTGAGACCATAAGGTGCATAGTCAATGCGGACAAGGGATACACCGAGAGTGTTGAGTCCGGGTATCAGATTTACAGTGACGAATGTAACATTGGACCCAACCTTATTTGCAGTGTTGCCCGGTATGTCTAGCCCACTGAAGAAGAAATCATCAGCTTGCACCGTCTTTGGGTCCTTGCACACGAACCCATTTATAAATACTGCAAAATAAATGATACCATAAGATAGAAGCAGAACACTCGTCTTCAAATATTGAAGGAGTTCTAAAGAGAAATGCCAATCGAGCTCACTAGTGTAGTCCCGGCCTTACATGAAAGCTCCATGCCACTTATCAGGTGGGCTCTATTACATCATCTAGCTCAGTTCATATGGCGAGTGACACGACAACATCATCTGAGGTAGGAAGATGTTAATTGAGCATTTATATTTTACAAATTCGGCCCACCAGACGCATGATCTGGTCTGTTTCTGAGCCCAGGGAATCAACGAAGTTGGGCCCACCTGATGGGTGAGTTGGATTTCATATGTGGTCACATGTGATTTCAAATACACTGGTGGGTGCATCTCGCATGTATAAAATCAAGAGACGACATAGTGAGTGCATTATAAAGTTTCAAAACCAAATGCAAAGAAGAGAATAGGAACCTGGTGGTGGTGGTGGTGGTCTTGAATAGGAACCTGGTGGTGGTGGTGGTGGTGGTTTTAGTATGGCAACACAGAAGTCCTGTAAGGGACTGGGGTCAAAGGCATGTGTGAGAGAACAAGTGAATGCGAGAAGGGCAAGTACAAGGATGTGAGCAGCCATCCTCATTCTTATAAAACCCGAGGAAAAAAGAAAGCTGAAGGAGCTATTGGGATTCAAAGTGCTTTCGAGGGTGAGAAACAAGGACACAAGCCATGCATATTTATAGTGGGAATTCATTGAGATGGTCTTCTTTCTTACCCACATGTAATGTACGACATTTAAAATGGTCTTGTTGTAATGTCGATTCTCCAACCACATAGGTCAGTTTATGAATTAAGCCACTGTCATTCTCCAACCACTGCAACCAATACCCATTTTCTATTCCTCGTCTTTGAGTGCCAATCTAGAAAGACGCGGTCCCTTCTACATTTTTAATTTTTTTAATTTTTTTTTTTTTTAACACGCGCACACACCCCACACACTCACGCAAGTGGAATTTCACCACCTATGGATACTGGAACCCTTGACCGGGTGTTGAAACTCCTGAGAGTCTACGGACGCGGATTGTCCTACCCCCGCCCGGACGGCAATCCGTCCGGGCAGGGATCTGTGGGGCCCACCGTGATCTAATTGTTTTATCTACACCGTTCATCGATTTTCTGAGATCATTTTAAGGTACGGTACAAAAAATGAAGCAGGTCTACAACTCTAGTGGACCACACTAAAGGAAGCTGCAGTGATAATGACACCCACCGTTGAAACTTTTATGAGGGCCACTGTGATGTTTTTTTACCATCCAACCTATTAATAAGGTAATGTAGAGTGGATAAAGTGAAAACACAAATATAAGCTTGATCTGAAACTTCTCCGGCTCCCAAGAACTTTTTAATGGTGGACGTTCACTCCCCACTTTGTGGTCCGCTTAAGACTTGTACTGGCCTAATATTTTTGCATCATACCTTAAAATGATATGAGAAAAATGATTAACGGCGTGGATAAAAGACTTACATCACTGTGGGCCCCACAGAACCCTGTCCAGACGGATTACCGTCCGGGCGGGGTAGGACGCAATCCGCGTCCAGAGTCTACCACCCGAGCAAGAGTAAGGATCCTACATTTTTAATTAACTTAGAGTAATCCCAAGTCCATTTCCTTGACGATAAGATTGAATAAGCCACCTGCAACGAACACGTGCTGACCTGGAATTTGTATGTAAGTTTCAGTTCATTCATCAAGTGGGTCCCACTCTGAACAGGACCTGGCCCAAAAACCAGGCTTATAACGTCAAGTGCATGAAGCTTGTTGTATTTGATGTCTTAAATCTAGTCTGATACAGGGTCTGTCGATTTCATTGACAGTATGTTCGATGTTACCTTCGATGACATCGAACAGTTCTCGATCCCATCGAGATTTTTCGAATTTTCTCCGGTTGGTCACTGACCTATTCAGGCACTTTTTTCGATGCCATCGATGGATGTCCGATTGAACCTTTGATGACATCGAACATGGATTAATGCAATCGAGATTTTACAGAAACTATCGAGTTATCTCTGGACAGTTTGGGTGTTAGTTCGATGCCATTGACCCAACTTCGATGACATCGAACGTTTTGCGCAGAATTTTATGGATCCGCCGGATCTGCGAAATTTGTTTCCAATTTTGTTTGGGACTCTCCCATAGGCTATAAATATGGGTGTAAACGGGATCGGGAGGTATTCCAAGGGTTTCTAAATAGTTATAGGGTTTCAAAGGGGTGGAGTAAGGGTGAGAATCGAGGTTGTTCGAATCGAGTAAGCCTTCTCTCTTTGTAATTTCTACTTTCATGCCGTGGTTTTTTTCCCGAAAGGGTTTTCCACATTAAATCGTTGTGTTCTCCTTTGTGTTTGCTTGGTACTTTGGATTGTTGTCCTAGATTTATCTCTGTGTGATTCTGCCATTTTTCCTAACAAGTGGTATCAGAGCAATCGTTGGGGCACTGGCTTGAATCTGAAGGATTAGCATTAATGGAAAACACTAAGTATGACATTGAGAAGTATTCAGATAAAAATAACTTTGATTTTTGGAAGATCAAGATGATCAGTTCCTTAACTAAGCAACGTGAAAATGGTGCTCTTGAGGAGTGAAAGCCGACTTGAGTGATGATGATTGGAATGCTCTTGATAAGAAGGCTTTATCCTCGATCCGTTTGTGTCTCACGAATGAGGTTCTCTATAATGTTTTGAGGGAGAAAACTGCAGCCGGTTTATGGAAAAAGTTAGAAGATATTTATGCAAAACAATTCACTGAGAATCGCCTACACTTGAAGCTACAGTTGTACACCTTCAAGACGGTAGAGGGTGGAGATGTGGAGGCCCACATCAGTAACTTTAATAAATTGATTTGCAAGTTGCTGGATATGGAGGAAGTGGTTAAAGATGACGATCAGGCATGTATGTTGTTGAATTCTCTTCTGGCATCGTATGAGTCATTCAATCTCATTGTGCACCGGAAATAAAACCCTGAGTATGGACACCGTTATCTTAGCCCTTCAAGGGAAGGCCATGAGAAAGATAATTAACAGTGGCGTAGGGGCATCTTCTAATGCAATGTTTACGAGAGGCATGAATACTGAGCGAGGTACAGGATCTTCAAAACTTAGATCCAACTCAAAGGGCAAGGGCAAAAGAAAATTAAAGTGTTGGAATTGTGGGAGGACTAGACACATGAAGAAGGATTGTACAAATCTTAAAGCGAAGAAAGAAAACACAGAGGCTTCTTACAGGGAGGGAAATGTTGTCATATCTGATGAAGAGACAAGTGGAGGTGATGTTCTATCTGTGTCCATGATCAGACATTTGCATGACAATCATAGAGATGAGTGGATCCTTGACACAGGAGTGGCATATCACATGACTTCTCATCGGAGTTAGTTCGCCAGTTATAGAGAATGCGATCGTGGACAAGACTTTATGGGCAATGACAATGCCTGTAACGTTGTGGCTATTGGTACGGTGAGTATCAAGATGTTTGATGGGATGGAGCGTACCTTGACTGATGTCAGGCACGTTCCTAATATGAAGAAAGTCTGATTTCTCTCAGTGCACTTAAGGATATAGGGTGCAAGTTCACTGATCTTAATGGTGTCCTTAAAGTTTCAAAAAGGGCACTCGTGGTTATGAAAGTGCAAAGGCATGAAAACCTTTACAGATTGATTAGGAGTACTTCAGCAGGTGGAGTGGTAGCGACATTGCAGATTCCACATCTGCATGTATGTGACATGCTCGTCTGGACCACGTGAGCGAGTGGGGCATGAAGGTACTATATGATCGTTATTTGATTCCAGCTTTTAAGAATTCTGATTTAGATATATGCGAGCATTGTATATATGGTAAACAATTTAGATTATCTTTTAAATATGGAAAATATGTATATATATATATATATATATATATATTATATATATATAAGGGAGTGCTTGATTATGTGCACTCTGACGTATTCTGTTGGGGGGTCGTTATGGTTTGTTTCATTCATCGACAATTACTCCAGGAAAGTTTGGGTTTACTTCATGAAATATAAATTTGAAGTTTTCACCATATTCAAACAATGGAAGGCAATGGTGGAAAAATAGTCAAGGCGAAAATAAAGGTTTTAAGGACTGATAATGGTGGAGAATTTACTTCCACTGAGTTTAATGAATATTGCATGGATGAACGGATCATTAGGCACAACACAGTGTGTCACACGCCCGAACAAAATGGTGTGGCTAAGTGAATGAATCGGACTCTCTTAGAGGGTCCGATGCATGTTAAGTAATACTGCGTTGGGCAGGGACTCACGGACTAAGGCCGTTAACATGACTTGCTACTTGGTGGACCGATTTCCTTCTACGGTAATTAATTGAATGTAAAATCTCAGAAGAAGTATGGAGTAGTCATAAGATGGACTACTCAGATTTGTGTATGTTTGGTTGTGAGGCTTATTCTCATGTATCATCAGTTGAAAGAGATAATCTAGACCATAAAGCCAAAAAGTACATATTTGTTAGTTATGGTGTTGGTGTGAAAAGTTACAGGTTATTCGACAAGGTCACACTCAAGGTCATCACTAGTCGTGACGTCAAATTCAATGAAAGCTCCTTATTCCACAAGAATGATCAAGAGGAGTAAGAAGAACCAAAAAGGTTGATCATAAATGTCTAGATTGACACAGATGATACTCAGGCAGAAACAGATGCGGAGATAGAGGTACAGGAGCAGGTGGAGGAGCCACCTATGAGAAGAAACCCACTGCGTGATCGCAGGTTACCGACAAAATACAAGAACAATTCTAATATTGCATATGCCCTCATTACAGATGAGGGGGACCTATCTACTATTTAAGAGGCTCTTAATAAGTCTAATGCAGAAAAGTGGAAGGCAGCTATGGACGATGAGATGGACTTGTTGCACAAAAACAACACATGGGAGCTGGTGAAGCTTCTAGTAGGGTGAAAAGCGATTAGATGAAAGTGGTTATTCAAAAGGAAACAGGATAGATACAAAGAGAAGCTGGTAGCAAATTGTATGCTCAGAGATAAGGAATCAACTTCACAGAGATATTCATGTCAGTGGTTAAGCAAGTATCTATCAGATTTGTGTTGGCAATTGTTGCCCAATATGACCTCGAGCTGGAACAGATAAATGTCAAGACTGCATTCCTACACGGGGAGTCAGAAGAGCATATTTACATGAAGCAACTAGAGGGATATGAAGTTAAAGGGGCAGAGAAAAAATATTTACAGATTAATGAGGTCATTGTACGACCTAAAATATTCGCCTAGTGTAACACCCCGTACTTTTCAGTACTCGGGTGTTACTGTATAACCAAGCTCAGTATAAATACAATCCTAGCTAAGTAGACATTACCATGCATCCTAACCTAACTTGTGACTGGGTATGACTCGGTCTAGATTAGTCGAGGCCAGACCTAGACTTGGATCAGGTCAAGCATGTTAGACTCGGTACTAAGTTGGCTCGAGTTCTGGTGAGGTCTATTTCAAAACCGGATCCATTTAGGTCTGCCCTAACTCGGTCCAAATCAACTTGATGCCTACCAGTAGTTGCATATGGTTTCCAACTTCTTCTTAGAGGTGAGTGAGTACATGTGTGGTCCACCTGAAGTCATGCACTATGAGATCTCTTCTCAAACAGGTTTGAATGTTTAAAGATCTTAAAGTTTTAAAATTTAGATTCGATGTTTTCACTCAAAATAGGTTTGGTGTTATGGAATTGAACCTTGTGGATGGATTGTATGCAAAATACTAGTTAGTGAAAGATGGCCCAGATGGGTGGGCCTGCGGATCCAACGGTTTAGACAATCCTGGAACCTTTGTAGAAGTTGAAAATGAATGGTACACGTGGGATGGTTCACTTATCTAATGTGGGAGTCGAAAAGTCAATTCAATGGTTAAAATCACCCCAGATAAATAAATGACCGTTGATGCTCGGATTGAAGTTGATTCGACCATTAAATCAGTGTAATCGACACTAAATGAATGTAGATCAAGTGACATGGGCCACCCGAGCCTTGATCCGGCCCCATCTTTGGTCAAGGACACTTTGTGGGCCCTCCAAGGTAAATGGACGGAGTGAATTTCTCAGAAACATAATGGTGGGCCCCACCTTGCAGCGCGTGTGCACAATCGAGACATGCACCCACTGTGCACTAGACAACCCAGCTCAGTCAAACTGGCTTGACCTGCAGTTTCCACAAAAAGGGGAGAATCTCCCTTCTTTCTCATTTTCGCCAGCGAACGGACTGACGTCCGTTTGCTTCAGTGGTGGCCCACCTGTGGGACCCGTCTTCATGATCTGAACCGTCCATTCGGTTTAGACGATCCTTTTGACCAAACCCTAGGTGTTGTTACACGTAGCTGCATGCACGAATGAACACAAACTCAGGCACATCCAGTCTATGAAAAATCAATTTTTCTAAAAACAGAAACTTTTCGTTTCTCTTATTGCTGCCAGGCGGGCGATTCATGTGAGGATCTCTCCTCCAATCACAGCTCTCCTCCTTGGACGAATCCAAGCCATCCACGTGGGATAGGGTTTCTGCCCATAGCAAACCAAAACCTGGACGGTTTCGGCCTTACAAGCGGTATCTCGAAACAGCTTCAGACCAGTGCGATCTGGGCCGCCCATTCTCCATCCAACGGGTTAGCAGCATTAGGTCAAGCCATAAAAGGAAGGTGTTTTTGAGCTAGGGCTCCCCATTCCCAACAGCAAGCTTAACATGAGAGAAACGGTTGTTTCTTCCATCTTCGGACCCACCGAGAAAATGTCGTCGGAGCTTCACTCCAACCATTCTCCAAGCTTCTCTCAGCCCATCTACACCACCCACAACTGTCGGATCAGAGAAAGAAGCAATGGGAGAGGTTTCGCCATTAATGGCAGCGTTCTTCTTCCCCGTTCGAGCTGCACCAAATGTCTCAAATCGGGTCAGGAGCTGAGTCGGGTTGTTGTCATGGCATGTTCAAACCTTCTGCAACCTGAGAAAAAGGAAGGTGGCGTGATGAGGAGAAGGAAGATGATGGTGGTGCGGTTGTTGAACCACCCGGAACTGGACCGAGTCTGTCCAGATTCGACGCCCATTATTGGGTATTTGAGCATGAAGAGAAGAAGGAGAATAGGAGAGGAAGGAAGAAAAGAGAAAGGAAAGAAAGAAAAGAGAAAGAAGGAAGGAAGAAAAAAGTCAGAGAGAGAAATCTGAGTGGGGTCGTGGCCGGCTGCACTAACTCGGATCGAACCAGCCGACCTAGTGGTGAGTCCAACTTGTTGGACCAAGTCGGCCCAAGTTGGGCATGGGCCTGATGCATTCCAGGCCTTATGGGAGGCCTGGTGATAGGAAGAGAAGGGAAGGATAGGTTGGAGAGAAGGAGAAAAACAAAAGGGAAGAAGAAGAAGAATGGGAGAGTGGGAGCGAGCGTGGGCTGCACCACAACTCGCTGTCGAGCCTGAGCTGCTAGCGTAAGTGCTGGCGGAGGTTTTGGGTCCGACAAATCAAGTTGTTCGGTGTAGATAAGAAGTAAGGAAGAAAGAGGGAGAGAGGGAGAGAGTGAATAACTAGCCAGTTGACTCGAGACCGAGTTAACTCGCTGAACTGTGGGTCGAGGTTGATGCCCATCCGAGTTGGATTTAGGCTCGATCCAGGCGCTGCTGGGTTTTCCAACACATGGAAAATAGAAGAAGAAAAAGAAAAGAGAGGGATGCGGGTTGTCCTAGCCAAACCCAATCGACTCGCCGAGTTAACTTGGTTTAGAACCGAGTCAAACCGCTGGCCCATGGGTTGGGCCGCATCCAGCTTCCCTTGAGGTATAAACTCTTTAACCTCCTGTGTTGAAATTTTAATTTGATCATTTAATTAGATGTTGCACCTATGAAGCTTGTCTTTTTCCAACCCTAACCTTAGGCTAAACTAGTTGTTGCAAACAAATTCCAATTATCAAATCATAGTGCTTTATCTATCATTCTTAAATATTCATTTTTACTAGTCATTGGCATCACCATGATGATTATTGTACTACACTAACTAATATTAGTTGTAACACTAATGTTAACAATTATTTTCTAATTATTAAATTAACATCGTTACCATCATTATTAGGATTGTTAAATATTAGGATGCATGACCATTAGTAAATTATCCATCCTAATGAAAGTTATTACATACAAGGAATTAAAATGATATTATTATTATTAAATGCTAGTGTATTGTTTTTATCGTAAGTAATATATCATAATATAAATTGTCATCATAATGATTATTAAGTAATATTTATAACACTAATGTTAGTAAATATTTTATAATTATTAAATCAACATCCTTAAGCTATTACACATCAACTGCAATCTAAACCCTAGAGTTAAGACTACAACTAAGCTTTAGGATAAAACCCTAATTCGACGTTAAAACTCTAAGATTATAAACCAGACCCTAAGTTGTGATCTTAAACCTAGGTAGTGTGCAGAACCTGTATCTAATTGTACAAGTTCATAATTTGTGGTATGATACAATTCTAAGGACGCAAGCACTTACTGACACTAGAAGGCGATTCAAAGTATAAGGTGATGATTCTTCCCCTTGAGCTTTCCATTTTCTCATTAGCTTAAGTTATAGTTTTTATTTAAAGTCATAACTGATATCTCCCTTTTATAATCACATGTGTTAGTTGGTGGAAATTGAATTGTTGTCTTACATGCTTTATGATTATCCTGTATAATTGTTCATGCTTGTGGATTATTTGTGGATTGCTTACGGAACTTAAACTGGTACATTTGTGAGAAATTCCCACATATGAATGTACACTCATACTTGGGATGTAACTTGACTAGTTGTGATCGTAATGGACCTTTGACTTGGTGGTTATTGAGTGGTGGTATAGATGGATCTTTGATGTGGGCCTACCATCCAAGGTTGTTGTGTCCAATGGGTTCTAAGGATGGTCTTTTATCGCATGGTTCTGATACTCACCCTATGTGGCCTACTTTGATATCGCCCTACGTGGCTTGTTTCGGTATTTGCCGTAAGTGGCTTGTTTTGGTATCGCCCTAGGTGGCTTTGTTTGGTATTTTTCCTATATGGGTAGGATGTTTTATTTTGTGCAACCATGCAATGGTAAGCCCCATATACTGAATATGATTGGCCACTAGTCGATTGGGTTCCATTAAACATCCTAAATTAATAGTCTCATGAGTCGGGGATGGTGGTATGGGACCTATGCCCGAGCTGTCGACCTACGCTGGGCTCTGAGCTCCCCGTAGTGACATTTGACCTACTAAACCTACTAGTTGTAAATAAATTAATAATGGGTGAGCTAATCATGCATTCATAGCATTCGGGCGATGACGGGTGGATAATTTTGGATGTTGTAGCACGTACCTGATAGGATTTAGTTCGGGTAATGTTACGCTAGCTCATAGAACATCGACTATCGACTCACTTTTGGTGAGTTTGGCATTATGCATGTACTATGTACTTTCGCTGGTGACCGGCCATATTGCATGGGCTTTGCCCAAAATCCAACTGGATGAGCATCCCTAGTTGATGTGCACTCATACATCCATGCATTTAATAAGACTGCATCATGTACTGTTTTGTATGCCTTATATGTTTTCATAACTATGCTTACCTAATACGGCGGTATGTAATCTTGAGGGGAGTTCACACTGAGTTAGCCACTCATCCATCAATAAATATAACCGTACAGGTAGCACAGGTGGCTTAAGTACTTTCAGGTTTAGGCCGATGAGGAGCTAGGTATAAGTGTCAGGGTTGCATGACTGTATCTACCTCGAGGAGTTGCGTGGTCTTGCGGCTTATGTTTACATTCTTATGTTATTTTTCTTGTACTAAATCATGTGGATTCTTGTATTTGTTATGTTGAGACATTGGTTTGTATAAGTCATTATGGGCATTCTCTTGTATATTCTAAATGATAATGAAATTTTTCTTTAAGCTTACTTGTCCATTCTACGCTCATCTGCTTACTCTGATAAAAAAAAAAAATTATTTGACCATCCTTTAAGGTTAACACTCGGGTTTTTGGGAAACGGGTCGCGCACTCGGATCTTGAAAATACGGGGCGTTACAGTTGGTATCAGAGCATAGTTTGGACAAACTTGGCCTTGGGAAATGATCCTATACAAACTTTAAATGTCTCAAATTTGGCTGTTTGAAAGTAAAAATCTGAACTTAGGTGAATTTCCCTTAAGACTTAGAAGAATGATTGAGAACGTAGAAATCTAAACTTAAGTCCCATTAGAAATTACTAGGGTGAGCATCTGAAATTATGCGAATTTTCCCTTGTAGATAGGAGAGATTGAGAATATAGGAACTCAAAAACTTTAGGGCCCCTTGAAACTTTTATGTTAGACCTTTGAACTCTCACTCATGTAGGAATCCCTTAGAATTGAGAGGAAATGAAAACCTAGAAACTTAAATGTTAGGCTCCCTGAAAGATTGAACTTAGAAATAATCTTGGGTTCCTTTGAAAATCTCAGGCTTAGTCATTGAACTTGGGAACTAAACCTAGGCATCGTTGAAAAACAAATATCTACTATGATGAACATAAGGCTAAACAAGGACATTCCTTATAGTTAACTTCCAAATGAAGATTTGCTAGAAATTCAGGATATGAAATTTCCTAAGATTTCACAGTTAGGGATAACGTCATCGTAGTAATCAATCAAATGGATCGAATTTAGGCTTGTAAGAAATTCCTTATCCACCACATTGTACACTAGGTTGAACATGAGCACTTCCTAAAATCTAAGGAATTAGGCTAGCAATAGTTATTTGAATCTCTCAATACATTTGTAAGACCCGTATCCTAGCCCATACTGTTCCGTAGACTTCCACGGTTCTCCCAGTCAAATTCCGGCGACCCGCGATCTTTTATCGGTAGTTGCACGCGACTCCGAGTCGTATTCCGTATTCCAGAGTCAGCTCGACCTGAGACTTATACCCTCGCGAACACGCCATCGCCGCGGTTCCGTCGTCACGTCTCACGCGCCGAGGCGATACCCAGGCTAGGAGATGTGGGCCCGTGTTCATTCCGAAGAAACGCCGCGCGTTACGAATTCCAAGGAAATCTCTACGACCCGTCACATCAATCAATTCAAGTATATCCTCCATACCCCAATGCTACCTCACCCTATCCCAAGTACATGCACCCATTCCCTCTTTTCCCCAAGTCAACACTCTCTCTCCCCACTCATTCCACCTTTACACCAAAATTCAAACCAACTCATACTTTCCATTCTCATTTCGTACAACACCCACTCCATCCACCCATCACCTCTCTCTCTCTCATCTCTCTCATTCTCCCAAGCACCACCATGAGAGCACCCAACGTTCATGGCTTCCATGGAGTAGCTAGTATGGCTCACCTTCCTATCTCCCATCCTCACCCTCCAAAAACAATCTCGACCATTGAATCGCATCCCTTGGAGCTCGGGAGACCAATGAGGCTAGAAGATTTGCAACATAGGTGATTTTCTTTATGATTTGCTACCATTGATTTTGAGGGCCCACATGTGGTAGGACCCATCTTGATGCATATTTTGTATCAAGGAGGGGCACATAGTGGCGGGGTCCCTCCCTCTCTCTCTCTCCTTTTGATGTGTGGCCCACCACGTGGGACCACCATGGTGTACGTGCATCATCCAGCACCGTCCAGCTTGCTGGACAGTGGGCTGGACGATGGATGTATATTATATAAATATACATGGCATGTATATATATATTATGATATGATATTATATTATTATAATATAATATGATATATTATATCATATATATATATATATATATATATATATATATATATATATATATATATATATACACACGAGATGTATATATACACAGGGAGATATATCAGTACGTGTGGCCCCATGTGGGACCCACCTGTCTTGGGAAAACGTGATTGGCTGGTGTACGCTGATCACGGCTCCTGTGTTGCAGCAAATGCGGTGGGCCACCACCTGGCAACCACCTTGATGATGCGTTGTATCCACCGTCCAGCTCATGGACGGTGGATCCTGACCATCATGCGCGTGCATTATCTAGGCCCTCCAAACCATTTTGATCGGGACCCACCTGCTGTTGACGTCAAAGCATTTCATGGGTCCCACGTGATGTGTATGATCATCCACGCCATCTGTCCATTGGTGGGACCCATCATGATAAATGTGTTTGTCCAAGGCCGTCCAATCCCTGGACGTGGACGTGGGGCCCATCATCATGTATGTGTTTTATATCCTCACCGTCCAGTGATCTGGACGGTGGGAATCACTTTGATGTACGTGTTTTATCCACGTCATCCACCCATATGCGGTGGGCCCTACCTGTTGATGCATGTGTTCTGCATCTACGCCGTCCAGCAGCGCCCAGCTGCTGTGCTGACGCTGGCCCCATCCTGAGATATGTGCTGTATTCAAACTGTCCTTTCATTCAGCACGTGTGAAACCATCCCACACGTATTGGGACCCACCTACGGGTATGTATTTTACATCCCAAGCCGTCCATCACCCCACCGTGATGCATGTTTTGTAATTCACACCGTCCGTCCAGATATTTTCTGGGCGGTGGACCATTTCAATTAAAATAATAATAATAATAATAATAATAATAAAAGTATTATAATAATATAATACATTATATATATGGTGGCCCTACGTGGGACCCACCAGTTGTGGAAGCCGATTGGCTGACGTGCTTCACATCAGCTATATATCTGGTGTAATGATGTCACTGAGTTCTGTGGGTCGCATGATATGTGTATTATTCATGCCGTCCATCTGTTGAGAGGGTGGACCCACCGCACACGTGTGACACGTGTGGCAGGTGGGACCACCTTGATTTATGTTTTTATGTATTCACACCGTCCCTGGTGAGGGATGTGAATACCTACTATGATGTATTTATTTCATCCACACCGTCCAGATTGCGCTGGACGGTGCTGGACAGTGTTTGGACGGTGGTGGATCATGTTTGGGTGGTGCCGTGGACCTCACCTCGATGTATGTTCCATATCCACACCGTCCACAATGTTTGGATGATTTTGGACGGTGCCGATTTACATAGACAGTGCTTGGATGGTGTTGATTTACATAGACCATGTTTGGATAGTGCTGATTTACCTGTACAATGTTGAGATAGTGCCGATCATCATTGGTGGGCCATGTGCCCCATGGAACGACAGTGTACAGTGATACACTTGTTACACCCACAATTAGTAAAATAATTTTTGGTGTGGTCCAAGCCCATTCGAGGCCCACCTATGTTGTATATTTGAGGCCCACCTATGCTGTATATTAGGGCCAATGTGCAGGGCCCACCAGTAATGTATATTAGGCCCGACGAGTTGTATATGAGGCCCATATAGTGCGGCCCATTTAATTTATATGAGATCCATGTATTGCAGCCCATCGTGATATATTTCCGGCCCATTTGGTAAGGCCCATAGTGATGTATATGTAGCCCTTGTATGAGGCCCGTGGATACGGCCCACCTGTTGTGTATTAGGCCCTGTGTGAGGCCATGGGCCTACGATACATTTGGCTCCATGTGGGCCACTCCTTGGGAACAATGATGGTTAAATGACCACATTGATGGGCGATGATGGTTGAATGTCCACATTGTGGCCTTCCCTTAGGTCTTATTAAGCCTCTTCTCGCAGATTCCGTTTACCGATTATCATGGACGATTGCCACAAGACCGATTTGCCGATTCTGACTATCGATCGATTCCGATTGACGTGACCGATTTGCCGATTCTGATTATCGATTGATTCCGATTGCCGATTAGCGATCGAGGCTGTTTATCATGACCGATTGCCGATTAGCGATCGAGGCCGTTTATCATGACCGATTGCCGTTTCCGATTGACGTGACCGATTACCAATTCCGATTATTGACCGATCCCGATTGTCGTGGCCGATTGCCGATTAGCGATCGAGGCCATTTATCATGACCGATTGCCGATTCCGATTGACGTGACCAATTTGCCGATTCCGATTATTGACCGATCCTGATTGTCGTGGCCGATTGCCGATTAGCGATCGAGGCCGTTTATTATGACCGATTGTCGATTCCGATTGACGTGACCAATTTGCCGATTCCGATTATTGACCAATCCCGATTGTCGTGGCTGATTGCCGATTAGCAATCGAGACCGTTTATCATGACCGATTGTCGTTTCTGATTAACGTGACCAATTTTTTTATTCGGATTATTGACTGATCCCGATTGTCGTGGCCAAATTAATGATTCCGATTGACTTAGCTGATTTGCTGATTCTGATTGATGAGGCCGATTATCGATGTCGATGTCGATTGTTGATTCCGACTCCGATTGTCGAGGTCGATTCCGATTCTGATTATCGAGGCCGATTTTGATTTGTCGAGGCCGATTTTGATTTGTGAAGGCCGATTCCGATTGTCGAGGCCGATTCCGGGTGTCGATTTCAATTGTTGAGGCCAACCTTGATTGTCGAGGCCGATTTTGATTGTCAAGGCCGATTGTCGTGACCTATATGATGTACATACGACCCGTAATTGAGGCCCATTGTGACAGGTATTATGCCCATAATGCATGGCCCATTTGATGTATTCAAGACCCATGTGTAGGGCCCACATGTCATGTATTTGAGGCCCATGGGCAAGGCCCATTGTGATGTATTCATGGCCCATGGGTAAGGCTCATTATGATGTATTCATGGCATATGGGCAAGGCCCATTGTGATATGTATTAGGCCCATGAGAAGGGTCCACCTATTGTGTATATGTGGCCCTTGAGTAAGGCCCATCGTGTTGTATATTAGGCCTTTGTGTGAGGTCGTGGGTCCACTATATGTTGGGCTCTATTTGGGTCATTCCTTGAGGGCAATGTTGGTTGAATGTCCACATTATCGAGGTCGATTGTCGATATCGGTTATTGATATCGATTATGAGTATGTGACAGCATTGCATCATGATACATGCCCATACGCATCATCTGCATGATTGTTATGAGATGTGGTTGATTATTGCATATGTCATTGAGCATGTCGTTATGAGACTACCTGATAGGTGGAGGTTATCTCACATGAGTGCACGGTATGCGCAGGATTGATGCATGGCTGGTTCGTACGACTCATGCATCTTGCATTATGATTACTGTACACCCTAGCGACATGAGAGTCGTAGCCTCCACAGGCATATCGTGGATGGCCAGAAGGGACACCGAAAATGTTTGCTTCTAGCATACAGGATTCATAGATGTCCCTGGGTGAAAATCCCTAAACCTCCGTGGCTAGGAGACGCCCCAACGTCGAGACCGAGTGGATACATGAGCGCCCGAGTGCCGAATACCAGGAGGCCGCATCTCCCACTGTGTCGTGATCGGTTGGGAGGGGATGTGGCCTTACCCGCCCGAGGTTAGGGGGCAATACTAGGCTGAGTTTGACTAGCTCACGAATGGGTCCGTTATCGACGTGCCGGATAGGTATTGGCAGACTATTGGCCACGCGGATAGTAAGGTTTCTTACGCTCACTTGGACTGTGCGGCTGGGAGAGTGGCAGTGTCATTTGGAGTGTACTAAACCCCGGTGATGATCCCAGATATGGGGTAATAATATGTGGACTTATTAAGCAGGAGTTGCATACTCATTCATTCATTCATTAGCTATCCACTCGGGTTGATGGTGTGTAACTATTTCTTACGTGTGCCTTCGCAATGGCTAGGATTTCGGTTGGGTGCGCGGCTAACCTGAGATCAGGAGTTTACCACATTGAGTCTTACTATCCAAATTTATGTATGGGACTAGTTTGGATAGAAGTTCCTTATGATGGACTCTATAGCCTGCGATACTACGTACTATCATCCCGACTTTGCACTCCAGCATGGTCATTCTATTCGCACCGCATATTGCATTACATTCGCGGCATATGATATTTTAGGTTACCTTTGTTTCTGCATTTATATGATTTAGATACAGCATCTGATAGTTGACTTTTTATGACTCCTCATTTGTATAGTTAATCTATATCACGTATTTTGATATTGTTCCTCATCTGTATAGTTGACCTGTATTGCGCATTCTAATATTGCTTGACCCATGGACTTGTTAGTATTTTCACTCACTCTGTTATCATATGATTTATGATCTTATCAGTATTTCTGTTTACTCTGATAATTCTTGATCTTGTCAGTAGAGCTGCTTACTCTGATAATTCATGATCTTGCGCCTATTTCGACATTGTATGATTATGACATTGCGTTGAATACTTGGCACTTACCTTGTGCACACACTTACACTACCCTCTAAGCTTTCTATAAGCTTATGCACGATAGATACGTGCAGGTGATATTACGTTACAGCAGTGTTGAGCTTGGAGCGTGCAGCGGTCTTCTGGAGCTTGATTTTCGATTTATGTATTTCCTTTTCAGCATTGTACTCAAATTATTATATTAGTGGATATGTGATGATAATGTTGCCTTTATGATTTGGGTATACTTGTGGTTATGCTTATTACGAGATAAATGTAAAAAAAAAAAAAAAAAAAAAAAAAAAAAAAAAAGCCCTCCTTGTTGGATCCCAGGATCAGAATCTGACGTATGAACGCTAGGAGCCTAAAATGGGGTACCACGGAGGCTGTCTGCACCGGATTCGGCGATTGGGATTCTTGTGAATCCGATCTCCGGGTTTGGGGCGTGACAACATCTTTTACTTAGAAGTAACATTTTCCATAGATTTCAACACGCAAGAATTAACTAGAGACGAAGTTATATGATCTTAGGTAAAATTTCAACCTTAGGCTTGACATCTTGAAATTAGATTAGAAATTTTAAATGAACTTGACAATCTTTAAACTCAGGTTCCATGTAGAAATCCTTGTCTTGAGATTTCCAAGTAGTACTTAGATAATCAGAGTGCGCATTGGAAGCGTAATGGGCCACGTGCTCTTTCCGTTATGGAGGTAAAAGAGTAATCAATATCTCCCAGGAGTCTAGAATAATCAAAATCACGGATTTATGGAACTACATTTAAGCGAAGTTGCGTTGTTTGATCCGAACCCCATATCCTAGTAGATTCCAATGATCTCAATGCCCTGATCAGGCAGAAGATCGAGATTTACCAAGATTAGGGATTGATACCAAAATCCTCTGTTCTGCAGGCAGATGATCGACGTATCGAGCTCAAACCCACTACGACCATCCATTCGTGCTACCAAGAACACAGGAACCAGAAAATCGTATCTTACTTTAGATTTCGGGGACTGTCATTAAAGGATAGAGAGAAAGATAATATATTACTATTAGTTCCCACCTGGATGGGATATAAAAATAAAAAATAAATAAATAAATAAATAATAAAAAATTTTGATGTTGACAAGCAATAGGATAATCCCCTAACTCAAACCATCCATTAATTTGGCAATATCATATTAAACGTAGGGACAAAAATAAAACAAATCTAACCATTAAGTGAACCACACTACGGAAAGCAGCGGGGTATTGAATGTCTATCATTGAAACCATTTTTGGGTTCACAGAACTTTGGGATCAACATGAAATTTGTTTTTCCACTTCATTCACTTCATTCAGGTCTTTGTGAGCTTAAGAACAGATTGGATGGAAAAGAAACATTATGGTGGCCCTACAAATTGTGTAACGGTGAAAATCATCATCTCCGCTGCAATTTATCGTGTGGTCCACATGATCTTTGAATCTGATTCATTTTTTTGGATAATGCTCTAAAATGATCTCTACAGATAGATGAACGGTGTAGATATAGTAAATAGGTCACTGTGGGCCATGTAACGTGGATCTCCTTTGAACCGTTCGTACAACTTGGAGCTCGAGGAGCGTCAGTGCTCGTCTTCGCACGACACGTGCCCAGCCTAGATCGGACACGGATTGCCCGTCCTTGGCTCCAAACGGGCAGTTCTCTGGGCTGGCCCACCCTTATGTATCTGTAAATCCAAACCATCAATCCCTTCTCTCATATTATTTTAAGGCATGAACAGAAAAATGAGGCATATCCAACGGTCAAGTAGACCACACCAATAATATGCTTGGTTGCGTTAAAATTCACAAACCATTAAATGTCAATTGCATTAAATGCAAGAGTCATCTATGGTGTGGTCCACTTAAGCGTTAGATATGCCTTATTTTTGTGATCATGTCTTAAAATAATATTAGAAAAGGGATTGACCGTTTGGATTTACAGATACATCAGGGTGGGCCCGCCCACAGAACTGCCTGTTCGGAGCTAGGGACGGGCGGGGGTAGTACGCAATCCGCGTCCCCTGCTAGCTAGCTGGTGCTAGCTGTACTTGAGGGAGACAGATCGGCTACTCCCCTAGCTGATGGTCGGTGCTCTGTGGGCCCCATCATGATGTACGTGTTTCATCCATTCCGTTCATCCATTTTTACAGGTCATTTTAGGGCTTGACAAAAAAAAGTATAGGGATATAAATCTTAGGTAAGTCACACCACATAAAAACAATAATGAATGGATATTCACCATTTAAATCCTCTGAAGGCCCACTGTACTGTTTATTTGAAATCTAAGCGGTTGATTTGGTCATAAAGACCCAGATGAAGGGAAACAATAAATATAAGCTTGATCTAAAACTTTTATTGCCCCCAAAACGTTTTTAATGGTCAAAATTCATTCAACACTATTTCGTGTAATGTGGTCCACTTAAGGTTGAGATATACTTCATTTTTTTTTCTTATATCATAAAATGATATATAAAAATAGATGAACGGCATGGATGACACACATACATCATTGTGGGCCCCACAGAACATGACCATTAGACCTTGGGAGTTGCGAAGCTTTCTCGAGAAGCTATCTGTCTCTGTGGTGTAAAGCTTCTTCAAGAAGCTATCTCTCCAACCGTCCGTTAGTAAATTACGTGGGGCCCATCTTAAACTTTTTTTTGGTTTATCCACGCCGTCCATCAGTTTTTTATCCGAACCTTACTCAATCCGATCCGACTCGGGTTTCATGATCGGGTCGGAATCGGATCGATTTAGGGCAGCAAGAGCTCGGATCTGTTCGAGTTAAATGACCCGGATCCGGTGCCGAATCTGATCAGATTCGGGTCAGGACCTACAAATTTCGAATCTGACCGAGTTGGATCAAATCCGATCCGACTCGGTCCGATGCCCAGCTCTACCCACCGGCAATGTACCACTTGTGTTACCATACCATCTTTTCCACAAACACGCCCTTGTGTAAGACATGATCAGTACCATAAAGAAGGTAGGCCCTGCCAAAAAGAGCATCTGTCACAAAAATCAGGCCTGTGGGCCATTGAAATAAATGGACAACCGACAGTCTTGACTCGACATACAAGTGTGATCCACCTACTTTGTGGGTCAGCCTGATTTTTTACAATGGTGATCTTCATAGTGGGGCTACTGTTTTCGTGGTACAGATTTCCTACTCGAAGATACACACAGCAGGATTAGTGATGGTGAAACCTCCATCCACTATGAGGTTGTGCCCACTCACATACCTTGACACATCACTGCCTAAGTAAAGGGCAGCTTCTGCAATGTCTTCTGCCTTCAGCACAGCCCCCTTAAGGTTCGAGTAGACACTCCATTCATCCTCCACCTTGTAGAAGTTCTTAACTAATGGTGTCCTCACCAAGTAGGGTGACACACAGTTCACACGAATGCCGAACCGCCCAAGATCAACGGCGGCATTCTTCATGAGCCCCACCACCGCATGCTTGGAGCATGTGTAAGCATGAGAGGTGCCCCCGCCAGAGACCGAAGCAGTGCTAGCAGCTATGATTATGCTTCCGCGGCGGGCTGTGGCCATGACGCGGGCCGCATGCTTAGTGCCCAAGAAGGCACCCGTTACATTGATGCTGAGGACCCTCTCGAAGTCGGCCTTCTCATTGTCAATGATATTTGGCTTGAGTAGGTCTGCAGTGCCCGCATTGTTGAACATGATGTCGAGCTTCCCGAATCTGGCGATTGCACTATCGACAGCATTGCGGACATGGTCCTCGTCCTGTACATCACAGTGGATGAAGGAAGTATCTGTGGGGCTCAGTTCTTTGCTGATCGAGTGGCCCATTTCGTCCTGGATGTCAGCGATGATGACTTTGGCCCCATGGCGATGGAATAGTCGAGCAGTCTGTGCGCCGATGCCGCTTGCACCGCCAGTTATTAGTGCAACCTTTCCTTCGAGTCTACCAAGCATGGCCATAACGTATGAGGTACGAGAAAATTTGGTAAGAAAAATTACAACGAAATTTCAATTACTGTAAGGGCGCCTTTGGTTGAATCCAATTTCATGAAGCTTCTCTAGTTATCTTCATAAAATAATATTATCCTACATAGTAAGAATCTGTCTTAATGGACGAGGATTAGCTACTGAAAGGTTGTGTAGCCAGATTAGCTACTGAAGTGACGTCATGAAGTTCTGTGGGGCCCACCATGATATATGTATTGTATCCACACTGTCCATCCATTTGGAGAAATCATTTTGGGGCATGAGCGAAAGAATGACTCAGATCCAAAGCTCGAGTGGACCCCACCACATAAAAGAGTGGGAAGAGTGACACCCACCGTTGAAACCTTCCTAGGCCCACCATGATGTTTATTTGAGATCCAAATTGCTCATGAGTTAACAAAGATATGAAATAAGGGAAAACACAAATATCAGCTTGATCGAAAACTTATATAGCCCATAAAAATTTTAACGGTGGGTGTCAATCTCCCACTGTTTTCTGTGGTACTGGGGTCCACTTTAGCTTTGTATCTGACTCATTCTTTGGCTCGTGCCCTGAAATGATCTCTCTAAATGGATGGACGGTGTGGATACAACACATACATCACGGTGCGCCTACAAAATTTGGTGACGTCAGTAGCAGCCAGTCTCGCTACTCACCCAGTAAGTAGCTAATCCGCGTCCTGTCTTAATGCACCATCATAAGTACTGCTACAGTCAACCCTAGTGAGGTTTTGGTGTGTACAGGTGGACCCATGATTCACTGCCTTTATAAAAGAATGCAGGAAAATAAGAAGAAGAAGAAGCAGCAGCACAAAAAGAAAAAGATTAAAAAAATAAAAATAAAAAAATTTAAAAAAAAAAAAAGGAAAGGAAAAGAAATACACAATTGATTGACGGTTAAGATCTTCCAATTTCAAAATGTGTTGAGGGATGGTCCAACCCTGTTGTGTCCAACAAGCAAACAATCTAGATCATTAACCATAGATCTCAATTGTACAACCTGAAAACTTAAATGTACAATATCTTTGATCCAGACAGACATCAAGAGCCAGTATAAGAGTGGGAATAATGGTTAAATGAGGAGGGCTGACTCGTTCAATCTTGAGCCACGACTCGCCCAAGTCAGGGGCGAATCGAGGAGGTGGCTCAGGATGTTGAATCAGATTGTTCCAACTGAGTCTGAGTCCCCTCGGATGAGTCTTAAAATTCCGTAAGGGGAATTTCTTTTTTTGAAGTGGTTGGATTCCCACCCAGTTTCTTGACAATGGATAACATGAAAACAAGCATGAAAATAATTAAAAATAAAAATAAAAAAGTAACAACATCTACAATCCTTAATCCTTTTGTACAGAAGTAAAGAGTCTGGGATTTGCAAGGGAATACCTTCTGGCAACAGCGGAGAGAAGGGATGCACTTCCCATGATTCCGATCACAAATACGAAACCTTGGAATACTAGGAATTGGAATCCTTGCTAACCTTTCAGCTTCTCTCCCTTTTTAAAGCAGAAGAGATTGTTTAGATGGGTAGAAATACCAGTCAAAATAAAGTTGTCGGTGGAAATATCACTTAAAAGTTAGTGGGATCAAGGACATTCCTGTTCCCTCGAAGGAAAGACTCGGGCTTCGAGCCTACTTGTCCTCTTTACCATAGAGGTGGAATGCTCCAACCGTTCGGTGGGTGGATCCGAAAGTTTGCATACCTTCGGTAAGACATGGTATTAAAAAACTGTGTTAACTCAAGGATCCGAAAGTTTGCCGCAACAAAAAGATGAAATGGCTGTGTTTATCTCAAAATCCGCTCGCTGGTACATGTGTACCATGCCAGTTGTGCTAGGGACTTTTGCAGCTTGATCAAACTTAATGCCTATGACCCCCGGCCGAGAAAAACAAAGAGACCATGTGCTGTTGTCTATGATCCAAAACTGAATAAGTTCAGCGGTTGTCTATGATACGGAACTGAATAAGTTCAGCCATTTATTCGGCTACCTGTAAATAAGGCGATTTGCAAAAGAAATGATTTATCCTTCTAATAAATTTTTTTACCATTCAGTTAAAAAAAAAAAAAGAAAAAAACTTTTTTCCTCACCGTAATAGAAGAGATAACTTGATTCTTGTAATGTGACTGTAGGATGAACTTAATTGTATTAATTGAAATGAAAAATGAATAAAAACTTACAAAACTATTCCCAACTATCCAGCTTATGTAGTGTAGATGGTGAGGCCCTAGATCTAAGTCTTCCTTGGTCTATGTAACATCCTGGATTTTTGCCAACCTGGGATTAGACGTCCTTAGGCAATGGGTCGCTTCTAACACCTTATTAACTTGTCAGAACTCAATCCCAAAGTCTAAAACCGCTTTTGAACCCATTTCCTTCACAAATCCCACCCTTCACCACTTTGTTCTTTCAGTTTTTTTAAGTACTTTCACCCTAGACACTATCTTAAACTAGCTAAGTAGTATAACTTGGATCACTTTATATACAAACTACAAAGGCGCAGGTATCACCTCAGACAGAAATTACTCGGGACTAAATCTTTTAGAAATTAGGCGAGAATTAGCCAGTGTTAAACTAGAGTACCTGTGAAATTAGCATCAATCACTTGAAATACGATCTGCAAGACCCAAAACTTGTAGAATCATTGATGCTAGGTTACCCTAAAATCTAAAATCAATCCCATTACCCGGCCGCTCTCTAGAGCATCTCGAAACTCCGTATCAGATCTGGACCGCACGTCGGAAGTCCGATTAACACGAAATTAAGGAATTAGGACCGCCTTGCTGGGCTTGACAACCATCTCGAAAATCAAATCCAGATAGTGTCCCAGTGTAATTCGCTTGAGTCCGGAGCGAGGTGTGTGAAAACACTTGATTTTCTTTACAAACAAATATCTCAAATAGTAATCTAGCACCTCTCGCTTGCGGATCAGTTTTAAGCAACCAGACCGTCAGAATCAGACCAAATTACACCCTTAGATCAGGAGAAATTTCATACACATATCCATGTACTCGGAATCTCCGATCGAGATCCGCTGACCGTTGAACTGATACTGGTCTGCCATTTGCGAACTGGAATCTCAACTGAAATGAAAACTTAACTAAACGTAGATCCAGTATTAGTGAGCTTAAGTCTGACCTTTGGCTCAAGGAGGCCCGCCAGAAGTCCTCCATTGAGCTGAAACTGACTCGCTTTGATTATAACCTAAGTATACTTTGACCTGGAGTCTATTTCGGTGAGTTTTTAGGTTATATAAGGACCTTAAACCCTCTCTCATTGCAGCCATACGAATTTGAGAGAAATCCTAGAGAGAGAAGAGAGAAAAGAGAGAGAAAGTGTGGGAGATATGGGAGAATCTCCCTGTCATGCTTCCCTGCCGCTCCACGAGCTCCACCACTCCGTTCTAATCGTTTTTCCGGCGATTCCAGCTCCGTTTCTAGGTAAGAAACCCTAACCCTAATCAGTTTTGGAGTTTTGATAGTTATAGGTTATGAAATAACTAACCTAAAGCATCTTATAGGTTACCAATCTGCCAAATACGAAAGCTTAGCAAACCTATCGACTTCGTTACGATTCTACGACAAAAGGTGCTGACTTTAGATGTATAGGTTATGGTTTTCAACACTTTCAATGTCAGATAATGATAGATTCATGATCTACATACAATTGCACATGTACAAAGTGCTGTTTGTTTTCCATTTCGATTAAAGATGTAGAATATGGAATTTTACATATTCTAGGTATTCGTAGAAAATACCGTATACGTATAAATTTTGGAAATGTGTTTGCCATGATTATTTGTTGTATGAATATATGATATATGGATAAAATACTTATTTGGCGAAAGGATTCACCCTAATACATGTTTTGTTAATATACACTATGTATGTAGAAATGGTGTATTGTAGAAAGTACCATATACGTATAAATTTTGGACATGTGTTTGCCATGATTATTTACTGTATGAATATATTATATATGCGTAAAATATTTGTTTGGCTAAAGGACTCGCCCTAATACATGTTTTACTAACATACACTATGTTTGTTGAAATAGTGTATTCTAAGTGTTTGTGAAAATGCTTGTGAGAGTAAGTGTTTGGAAGATGGTGCTTTAGGTAGGTGTTGGGATGGGATTCTCAACTACCTTAGAGACTTGTATGATTTACTCCATGTGGGTAGTTTAATCTAACCACTTACTTATGAATGATATGTGTTTATATTCCTTGTTTACTTTGTGCTTTATAACATGCTTTATGACATGCTTACTAACATGCTTGAATTACTTTGTTTATTATGCTTTACTCCACATGCTATGGATAAGGATGGATTGAGTTTGGGACTATGTCTATAGTCGAGACAATCGGTACTAGACTTGAGATCGTGGTTGAGATTCATGTCGCCACGTAAGATGTGTTTGACGAACCCGAGTCGTACGTCAGTTAGCGACAATGGTTAGGCCACGCGAAGTGCTTATGCACTTCATGTTGTTCAATTGATTGTGCGCTCGAGCTAGTCAGGCTCGTCAAGTAACCCGATGTGTCTAATGTATGTTCACCATGTTTGGTCGCTACTGCTTGAACCTAGGGTACCAAACTTACCAGTGGAATCCCGTTAACCATGGTACCTCGATCCGCTAAGACTCATGAGCCGGGCATGGTGGTATGGGACACCGTGGTCGAGCTGTCGGCCTACGCTGGGGCCACGTACCTCCCCATAGTGACCAGTGAGCAACTAGACTCGTGAGCCGATTATGGTGGTATGGGACACTATATTCGTGTTGTCGGCCTACATTGATAAGGTGATGGGAGAGCGGTGTAACCTTTGTACATAACAGCCTTGGCAGCCCTTTGTAGTGACCTCGAGCATACTCTGAATTTACGGTGAGGCGACGAGTGTTGCCGCAGTGTATAGAGTATGAACTAGGCCTGTATCTGTATAGTGATGAACCGTTAAAAAGGTGATGGGGGAGTGGTATAACCTTTGTGCGTAACAGCCCTGGCAGCCTTTGCAGCGACCTAGAAACACACCATCGTATGAGATTACTAGGATTGACGACCCTAGAATGGATCACGTTTGGGAATGATACAAGGGAGGTACCTTAGTTTCCCAATACTGCTGTTTGAAATGGACTAATAACTACTTGGTAATCATGCTCATCATTGCACTGCATGTGCCTAGTAAAGGATGAACGCATTCGCGAACGTAAGATGATATCGCATGAGGATGATTTTGCAAGGGCATATATCATGTCATTTCATACTTGAATTAAATAATAGTTAGAATTGTTTGATTGTACTGCTTTATCATTACTGCTTGACTGAATTGATAACATGTTAACCTATGCTTTATTGTTCCACTGAGTTGGCCACTCATTCCCACGTTACGGGACGGTGTTTTAAAACACCCACCAGACCCTGTATCAGATGCAGGTATCACTGGAGCACAGGAGACTGAGCCCGACTTCTATGACGATCAGGAGGAGTTCTCCTACATGCAGTTCGCTGGAGGCTTCGCATAGGTTGTCTAGTGCTACGGGGCTACAGGGTTGATAATTTCAGTTGTACTACTTTGACATTTTGATTCAAAACCAACATGTATATATACGGTGACTCAATTAGTGTTCATAATCTGGAGATCGAGAATGTTTTGTTTTATATATATCTATATACACCTTTCAGTCTTCCGCTTACGTTTTATACATGGATCTGGAGTATGAATTACTGTTTTGGTAGAATCTCACTCATGTTTATTGTACTAATACAGACAACATTTAATCATCATTATCTATGTTGCATAAGTGATGTTCTGGAACTCGAGAGTTGAGTTACTACTCGACCCTCAATTTTTCGGAATGTTACAGTCTAGCAACTTGGTCATAAACGAAGAGAATTACACTGCTGAAAAATAAAAGAAATTGTCATCATTTTGATCCAACACTTAGCGTAGATGGAAAAGAATTACATTACCCCTAATTTAGGCTTGTCTAGTGTATCAACATAGATGGACGGAATTATACTACTCCCATGCTAAAGTCGGTCCAGCATAACACGTAAACAAGTTGGATTACACTACTCCTTGTTTAGGATAAACTAAGATAAGATTTATTTATTTATTTTTTATTTTTAAAGGATAAGTATCGTTGCATTGTAGATTTGATTTGATAAGGACCTGAATCGATCTTTCTCCTTTTTATAAATTTTGAGACAATAGCTGGAGAGAGATCTTCGCAGTAACTCTTAATATCTACTAATGTGGAAATAACTGTCTGGGCCCGAAGATAATAGCAGTTTATCAAGCAATGTCATCTATGCTAGTCATTTTTCATAGGTGTTCATTAATATTATTGCCAATTCCTGTGAAAGCCAATCAGAATGGGTTGCATGTAATCAAGATGGATTTATGTGGTATATTTGTATATTTTTGGGGATATATGAAGAGGATTCTACGTTAATACAACTGGAGCGCATTGAGCAACGCCACATCATCCACTAAGCTCGATAAAAGAGTAATCATGCTACAGCGATTACATGATAAATGACCATTTTAGAAGTAAAGAGGGAAGTAAAGAGGGTTAAGTCATGTTAAACAGTTATGTTTCGACCAGAAATGAAAAGCATTTGATTCGGGGAATTATCATACTTAATAATGACAAAGAGAAAGAATGGAGAGAATAATCATCAAATTTATTCATTCTAAATTCATCACATCCTTTGATCATTTGATTCCTGGATACAGTCTTTATAACAAAAAAAGTACAAGTATTGAATGTATTCAAATATAAATTTTAACAGTATTCCGGCTCATATCATTCATCTCTCCATAAGAGATGAGTTATGCGGATTTCCTCCACGCACGCATCTTCCTTCATTGATATAATGAAAGGATGTCAAGAATCCCTGAAGAATTTCGTAATAGAAATATTCTAAGGAAAATAACAACGTGGCTTCACAAGTCATCCACACAACTTATTGACGAGTTGCGCGGGCCCGCGCAACTCACAAGGGGTGGCATGGCTTGGCCTTCTCTTTCTTCTCTCTCTAGTACCTGTTAGAGACACTGGCCTTCTGGAAATTTGATCCCTCAAATGAGGGGGTAGGGAGATATTTATAGGCCTCCGCACGTGTGGGCCCTAGAATCCCATGCTGTGGACCCCACTTTGCACCATTTTGTAAGTCTTCAATCCAACCACCCCTTTTGAGAGTAGCGTGGGTCAGCGCAATTATGGCGAGTTGCGCAGTCCCGTACAACTCAAGCTTCAGCGCAACTCCTTCCCAGCGCAACTTGATTCTTCTATATTTTTGCTTCAATTTCTTTTCTTCAATCTTCTTTCTTTGGTTTCTTTCCTTCTTTACTTGTTTTCCTTAATCAATTTTATGCTCCAACAAATGCCCCCTTGATCCGAGGTTTGTGTGATCATCAGGTAAAATGAAGGATAAAATCTCTTGCCTTGAACTAAGTTACGCGGACTTACGCAACTTCCCCTTCATCGAATCTCACGCAACTCTAACTGGACCCCCAAATCGGCTATAAATACCAAACTCCCAACCATTTCTTCACTTCAAAATTTTTTCTTCAGACCAGACCCCTTTTCCACCAACTTGAAATCCGCGTTACTCATCGTCCGTGCAATTAAAAGTCCACATAACTCCTCTACACTTGGTGCAATTTCATGTGTTCTGAAACTCTGCTGAAATTTTCTTCTAAGCCTCAAGTCTCCTCCTTCCTTCTCAAAATCTTACATTCGATCTGATAATCTCTATCCCTTATGAAACATTCAAAAACTTCATCTTCAAGAAGAAGAGGTCCTTCATCCTCTTCAGAATTTAAACAGACTTCTCAACATACTTGGGATTATGTAGAAATCAATGAAGAAGTATCGAAGCTTCATAACTGTAACGCCCTGAAAATCAGGGGTCGAGCAAAGCTCTACTCCCGAGTTCCAACGCATCACTTATGCAACATGGATAATGATGTTTTAGATGTCGTCCATAGCAATGCATTAAACATGAGTGGGATTGTATTGAAACAACATATCATACTCCAGAGTTAATGTAATTAGGCAAGCGGAAGACTGTAATAGATATGTAAAGTATATAAGGGTTTCACAACCTCCAGAGTATGAGTATCTTACCAGGCTGAATATATACATATATGGTTCCAAAATTTATAAATCATCAAAGTGTAAATGTCCAACTAATCCATAAGTCCCTGTAATCCCGTCAAATCAGCACAGGGTCTACATAGACCCATCTGAGAGCTGAACATAGGAGAATCCTTTCTCCCCGCCTACAAAGTCCAACTCCGCTGTCTAGGCTTCACCATCACCTGCATCTAAACCAGAGTCTGGGTGGTGTTTTAAAACACCGTCCCAGGTAGGAAGGAGTAGTTAATTCAGTGGAACTATAAAGCAAAGGTTAACATGCTATCAATTTAGTCAAGCAGTAATGATAAAGCAGTACAACACTCATATCCTAAGTACTCTTATTAATGCCGGAATAATATGTTATAATGATGCATGCCCTCTCCTACACTCCCTCAGCGACATCATCTCACGATCGCGACATGCACCACTCCGGACACGTGCACTTCCTCGCCAAAGCACATGCAATGCGGTGCATGATCGTGTTAGCCAATACTTAATTAGGTTTATTCATACAGCAGGTTCGGGAAGCTAAGGTACCTCCCTTTATATCATATACCCAAATGATGATCCATATAGGGTCGTCAATTCTAGTTAATCACAGACGATAGGCAAGTTATAGGGTAACGTCACCCCTGATTTAAAAACAATGGACAGGCAAGTTCAGGTCGCTATGGGAGGCTCATCACCTCGGCGTAGGCCTAGTTTATACTCGAGGTCACTACGGGAAAGGCTCGTCACCTTAGCGTAGGCCGACAACTCGAATACAGTGTCTCATACCACCGTATTCGGCTCACGAGTTTGGGTTGTTCACTGGTCACTACAGAGAGTCTCGTCATCCCAGCGTAGGCCGACAGTGAAAAGTCCAAGCTATATGTCCTAGAGGGGGGGGGGGTGAATAGGACTATGCCAAATTAAAATAAAATCAGCGGAAATAAAATAAACCAATAGCCTTACAATTATAAATCAATTCACAATGCTGAAATCAAATCACCTTGATAAATAAGTATTGAGAGATTGATACAAATTCAGTTCTAAGGACAACCTTACACCATAATAAACAAGGGCGTATGGTAGGACAACCTTATTTCTAGAACATCTTTTGGATCAAGGACTCAATTTTAATAGAAATAAATGAATAGCAAGGAATTGAAATTAAATGCAGAAATATAGATCTAAATTATTACAACAATCCCCACACTTGCTTGAAATGTAAATAGTTACAACATTCACATCCACTTGTACATTCCACACAATTGAATGATAAAAGATATGAAAATTAAGCAAGCATTCAATCCACAAGACAAAGAGTTATAGTGGTTCGCCTGTGTGTACACCAACTGTCTTTCAACAGCCATACAGAATGCTACTCCACTCCTAATATCCTCACACAGGGGATATTAGCGTTCACTATCAAATAGGTTTTCACAGGTTCACCCAAAACCTTTACAATTGTGTCTTTTTCACTCGGGCTTACACAATTCAAAAACCCCTCTTTTCTGAGTTTTCTGGCTCTCCTCAGATAACCAACACAATGAGATTTTTCTGGCTTAACCTTAAACAAAACCAAAAGGAATAAAATTTTACAGAATTGTAAAATACTTGGATTTCTCCTTTTCGTAGCAGCC
Source organism: Magnolia officinalis (assembly GCA_021015155.1). Classification (NCBI taxonomy): domain Eukaryota; kingdom Viridiplantae; phylum Streptophyta; class Magnoliopsida; order Magnoliales; family Magnoliaceae; genus Magnolia; species Magnolia officinalis. The sequence goes on along the minus strand of JAJHSJ010000002.1, from coordinate 78,754,348 downwards.
CAGTAGAACCAATCGGAGTAGATGATTGAATGTCAAAGTTCAATTTCCAATACTCACTTTAATATGGTTCTAAATTCTAATAGATTTTAGATTTTAACTAGTTAGGCGTAGCTATATTTGATTTTGATTTCAAGAAGAAGGAATAAGGTAATTCCTCTTTTTAAATAAGATTGGAATACATAAATAAAATCAAATTAAATAAGCTAGCAAAAAGGAATATTAAATAAGCACAACGTAGCTTAAAATAAACACAGACTTATCTCAGAGTGATCACTTGAAGTTTCTTGAATTGAATCGAGCTGAATTATAAAAACTCTGAATTTCGTGTTCAATTTATAGAAACAAAAATCGCGTCTACGACTGGTCTTAGAAACCTTCGACTGGTCGTAGCTCTAACGGATATTTGAAATATTGAGCGCGATCTTTGAAAGTCGTTCCACGACTGGTCGTGGGAATCCTACGACTGGTCGTGGGTCACCTACGATTAGTCGTATCTCTCTATGACTGGTTGTAGGACCATAGATTAGCTTGCTGGACTTTGAGTCATAGCCCTACGATTGGTCAAGAACGAGTCGAAGACACTCCTACGACCGGTCGAAGGACCTCCAGGACTAGTCGTAGGTGTACCAAAAAATTTCAAAAATCTTTAACAACTTAGGACTGGTCATGGAATTTCTTGGACTAGTCGAACCAATGCTAGGACTGGTCGAACAGGAGCTAGGACTGGTCGTAGAATAGACCAAACTTATGTAAAATAAACATTTGATTTATGTATCCAAAGTGACCTACTTATAAGGTTAACCTAAGGTCAGTCAAACCTGAAACATGTCGTATGGACATTGAACTTCAACCATTCAACGAATGTAGATATTTGAACCATATCAAGCTTGAGATCTTGAACTTGTTGTAGCTTTAATCTTGAGATCTTCATCAGCGTGAAAACTACTTCATCCGTTGCTTTTGAGTCTTGAAGTCATTTCTTGAGTCTTGAAATTGTTTCTTGAGACTTGAACTTCAACATTGTAGCTTAAAACATTGATAGGATGATGAAGTACACTTTGTATTTCTTAAAGACATCCAATGTCATGAAGTGTTTATGCAGTGTCTTGAATACATATAAATCACCATACAAACACAAGACACAGATAGATGTTTTGACACAACAAAATTTGACAACCAAAGGAGCATGATACCATAGCACTTACAGACAGCTCGACCACGTGTCCCATACCACCATGTCTGGCTCATGGGTCTTAGAAGATCGTGGTACCAAAGTTAAACGGGCTTTTCACTAGTAAGTTGGTACCTTAGATTCAAGTAGTAGCGTCCATACATGGTAACATATATTAGGCCAATCAGGTTGCTTGACAAGCTCGACTGGTACGAGCGTACGATGAATTGATCGACATTGAGTGCGTAAGCATTCCGCGTGGCCTAACCACTGTCGATAATCACCGTACGACTAGGATTCATTGAACGTATCTCGTGTGGTGAAATGACCTCAGCCACTAATTCGGGAATCATTACTGATTACCTGGACTACATTGTAGACCCAATCACACTCCAGGCGATAGCATTCACATGTGATAATCAAAGACAGCATGTGACAACCAATCTAAATATACATCTCATTTGAGCATATCTACAAACAAATATTACACATGTTATCAAACACAGGCATTTCATCCATAAATCACATAGCAGTAAGATAGGTTACATGAAGGAAGCTGTAACTATAGATAAGGGAATTGAGAATCCTATCTCAACACCCTCATTAAATACATTTCAGCGAACATTTTCTCATTTAGACATTTTATCCAACACTTAGAATACACATATCAACATACATGCAATATAGTAGTTATAACAGGTATTATAGTAAATCCGTTCACAAGGAAGTTGCCACACGTACAACAATCATGTATCCTCAAGACATCAATCATAACAAGCACAAATCATAATTCCATATTCAATCAAACATTTCAACAAACACGTAGAATGCATTAAAATCAACATAGTACACATATATATGTAATATACGGAAAATATCGTATCTAAGCACATGTGATAGCAATCAAGTCAGTCATAAATCATTAACTGACATTGAAAGCCTTGAAAACCATAATCTAAATGTTTATAGTCCGCACCTTTCGCCGGTAAACCCGTACCGAGCTCAGTTTGAACACTATGTCTTTGTCTATGGCACAACGGCTACCTGAATCACGAAATGGGTTAGTTATTTCATTGATCTACCTATTTGGATATTTAGAACAGATTAGAGTTAGGATTTCTTACCCAAAAATAGAGTTGAAAGTAATGGCGTAGCGACACGGAAGAGACGATTCGATACGTGGAGTGGTGGGAACGAATCCCGACACTAACTCCAGATCTCCCTCACTTCTCCTCACTTTCTCCTCCTCTTTTCTCTCTTCTCTCTCCTAGGGTTAGGAAAATCGTATGGAATGAGAGAGGGGTGGGTTAAGGTCTTATTTAGGCCCAGAACTGGTTCAAATGTCCCTAGGGTCATGGTATACTTAGGTTATAGCCAAAGAGTGGTTGTTTCGGTCCAACGAAGCTCATCTGAAGGCCCATTTTTTGCATATGGTCTAGGAAAAGTTACCTGACATTGGATCTAGATTAGGTTAAGATTTCGGTCCGATCGAATCAGTGGATCGACCGGGGAGGACTTGTTTCAGTTCAACGGTCATCGTTACTCGATCAGGGCACTGACATGTGTTAAAAATTTTCGTTGATCCGATGGAATAGTTGAGTCAGAATCTGACGGCCTGAAACCTTAAATTTGGCCTGCAAGCGAACGACCCAATTCACTTAAGTTTTGAGTTCATTTTCTAAAGATATTCACGTTTCCTACACACTTCACTCGAGGCTCAAGTTGTGCGTTTCTGGTCACTAGTTGGACTTGATTTTCAAGATAGTTGTCAAGCCCAGTAAGTCGATCATAACCGTATAGTTTCGCGGTAATCAGACTTTCGATGCGTTTTTCAGATCCGATACGGAGTTTCAATGTGCTCCCTAGAGCAACTGGGTTATGAGATTAATCCCAGGTTTTTAGGAAATGTTAAGTTAGTGATTCTAATAGTTTTAAGTCTTGCAGTTCATATAGAAAGTGGTTCGAGCTAATTCACCAATTAATTCAGCTTAGTACTTAACTAAATTCCGCCCTAATTATGATCGAATAGGGTCCTAAGGTAGTTCTATGCCCCTTTTTGGCATTTTTAATTAGTATATTATTTTAATTATTTTTATAGTAGTTCTTCATCAGGTCTACTTCATCCCTATCAAATTTCATTAGATTTTGTGTTGTAGAAAAATTCTAAAAATTCTAGAAGCAGCAACTGTCCAAACTAATGAATTCCGGACAGTTGTCACAACGACCTATATTTAACTACATTAAAATTTTATTATATTTTTTATTTATTTTTATATGAAATTAGACTTATCAAGATTCAATTTGGCTTTTGAATCACCTAAATCAGAGTTATATCAGGGATATATGACTTTTTGAAGTCAGATGAAAAACTGCAGAAAAACGGGTGATGGCTTGCCGCTGGGCCCGCTGGATGGCGAGGCCTCACCTTTCGCTGTCCGTTGGGGTGATGGCTTGCCGCCAGGGCGAGGCCTCGCACTCGCCTGGTGGTGGTTCTGCCACTCATCTTCTTGAAATGAGCGTATCTTCCAATCCGGAATGAGTTACGCGACGTGCCATATATGAATTTGGGGTAAGAGAAGCTGATATATCCAAATAACCTATATATTTCATGAGATTCTAAAAATTTAATAGTAAAAAACCTATTTTATTTATTTATTTACTATTTATAGAAAATTTTAGTTTAAGTATTGTTCTTCATCACTTAAACTTTAGGATTTATGTCTAATATGAAAGTACTTAGAAAAATATGAAGAATAAGGTCGTGAAAGGTGAGATTTTGAATGAAATGGGTTAAAAAGGGATTTTAGACTTTGAGATTGAGTTCTGAAAGTTAATGAGGTGTTACAATTGACCCAGTGCCTAAGGACGTCCATCGCCAAGTTGGGAAAAATCAGGGACGTTACAATAACTCCTCTGAGAACAAAACAACTATCATTCCCCTCAATTTACGGCGTCACTAGTCAATTTTATACAATGAACCATTTGATCGACGAAATAGCATGCTTTTTGTGGACAATTGGATCATGAAGGAACCAAGAATCTTAACAAGATACCTGGAAGAGAATGGACCTCGCAAAAGAGATGGCAGGATTCATAAAATGAGGTTTTTACGTCCATGCCATGATCCTCAACAACCTTTCCCTACCCATTATTTCGAAACAACTCAGCAATTCTTCTTCTCTGAAATGTTACCTTGGAATACAGAAAAAATTTCAACAATACATCTTCTGTCTCTTCACGATTTCTATAGTGCTTGAGCTCGAGCCGGCGCCCGAAAACATACCGTCATTTTGGAATAGATCAGCCTCTCTGATGCAATCATAGCTACATCAGAACATTTTTATGTGGATGCAGCTATCTTCGGAGGCTTCCTCAATCATTGGTCTCCAATTACCAACTTATTCCATCTTCCCTCAGGAGAAATGAGTATTACCTTATGGGATCTTCTTTGCATAGAAAGCCTTATCATGGGTAATATTTTTTATGCATATATACCTTCTAATGGAGAATTCGCTCTAGCTTCCACAAGGGACAAAAAATCTAAGATTTCAAATACCACGCTTAAACTTTTCAGTGCACTGGCTAATTTCCCTCAGCCCGATTGCATTACTTCTCTTAAATTTCTAGCTCATTTTTGTCGAAAGTTGTGGTATACTTTCTCCTTCTTGCCTTCTATTTCCAAAATTTTGGTCTTATATATACTTAAATTGTCTTGCTTTAATAACCATATCTTTTACCTAGACAGCTTTGCAGGTCATAATCATCAGGAACTCAAAACCATTCATGAGAATGTCAAGAACACCACTGAATATAGTTCTTCCTGTGAATTAGCCGCTTTTCTAGCTTACTGGTTGAGCTTGGTGATATTCCTGACTTGAAACAATCAGACATCATCAAACCATCTCTCTTCATAGCCGCTGGTGCAATGGCAGAGGGTCAGAGATATTCACTGGCTCCCCCAGTTTTGTGCTCATTATATTACGCCTTTGGGGACGTCGTTTCTGGTTCTAAAGATCATACCTTCAAATCCTTTCATGTTTGTGCTCCATGGCATTTCTTCACAGGCTGGCTAGGGATGTACTTCCCTTGGACATTTGCTGACTCTGGAAGGGCGTATTCCCCTGATCGTCTTCCTCTTCAACACTATCAACTAAGGAAGATGATTGAGAGGTCGAATGGTTGGGTCACTAGAAAGACAGAAAGCAATGATCCTATTGACTTTCATCAGTTTTCATTTACTAGCTCTCCCAAAGATGTAACAATTGTTGATGATGATTCTATTTCATTTAGTGGACATTCGTTCCTTGTCACCATTAGGTCTAGTACTCTTCCTTTGAGGGAAGGTAGTATATTCTGGCATGAACCATACTATCCTAGTAGGTTTGCTCACCAGTTTGGATTCGATCAAACTGTACTGGAAACTTGGGATGTCGTCACTAGAGCAATGAGAAGTTATGGCATTGGGCCATATAATTGGGCTTTGATATGGAAGCAGCTCATGAACATTCATACTGGATCACATTTCATAATCCCTGGCTATAATTATCTAGTTAGCGCTTCTTATTGTTGGATGCACTGGTGGGTTCATCAGTATTACTTAGTGGATCACTGTTACCCAGTAAATTGTGTCACTTAAAAAGTTATCAGAAAGACCAAGGCATTGGCTATTTTGAAGAAATAGATCGTGCCCCCTCTCCCGGCCAACTTTGCATAAAGATTTCTTCAGAAGATAATATTTCTGGAGTGAAGCCTGCCGATACTCTTGAAGGATGGATAGCCCTTGGCACTCCTTTAAAGAATACGCCTGCGTCTCCGGATTTTCAACAAGAGAATGATGATTCTTCGCAATTCTATCCTGCCCCTCCTTTGCAGATCGTACGAGACAATCCTCCTTTGTCATCAGAAAGGCGAGAAATAGAAAGACGTTGTTATCCTCTTCAGAAAGATAAACATATCATAATTGACTGATAGTTATTCCAGACACTGCCAAAAAATAGGGCAAAGCTGACGGACTTGGGATGGTTTCGGCTACGACTAAAAGCCATCGGTATTACCAATGGCTAAAAGCTGTAGCTGAAACCAATTAATCTGTAGCTAAAGGCCCTTTTTTTAACGGTGGATGTCCAAGCGCCACTTTAATCCTGTGGTGTGGTTCAACCGAGATTTATTTACACCTCATTTTTGGTATCATTATTTTAAGAATGTTTAGAAATGGATGTACAACGTGGATAAAACAAAAACATCATGGTGGGGCCCGTAGAGCCCTACTAGATCCAATGCTCAAGGTACCATTTTTTTTCTACTGTAAATGTGGGTGAGTTTTGCATTTTCTGTAAAAATGTGGTGACTCGACTTTAGAAATAGTGGTAATGATATAGGGTTATCTAGACCAACCAAATAATGTTTCTAGTTGTAGATGGGTAATATGTATATATTTTCTTATATAAAACTATCTTAACCATCTAGTAAATGGTCCTTTACATGTACGGCTGTTAATATGGTATATGTTATAAATGATGGTAAACACGCAATATACAGATTTGAAAGTAGTTCCTCAATCCAGATGAGGGATTTCCAAACGCACTCGCCATACCTCTTCCCTCTTTCGAACACCCAATCTTCCTCGCCAGAGCTCTTCCCTCTTTCCAACAGCCCAATCTTCCTCGTCAAAGCTCCGAATCCTTGAAGAATTTCCTTGTGCCATGCAGATTCATCTCAAATAGGTGAGCTTCTCTCGAAATCCCTTATTTTCCTCGCCAATTGTTCCTCTTCTTGCTGTTTTTATTCCAGAATCTCAAATGGAGGAATGTTCTATAAGAGTTATTTTTACTTGAGTGAGGCTGTTGAAGGGATTCAAATTTTTATTTTATTTTTATCAGTGAATATCCACAACTGCCCTGTGGCAGGTGGAAATCTATCCTTCATGTAAATCCAACCTCCATTTTTCGCCTCATGTTTTTCTATATTCAAGCCCATTGCTATAAAATTATTCTTTGCATTTTGTTGTGTAAAGTCTCCTAGGGAAGGTGAAGGGGCAAGGATGGATTTTGCCATGCCAGTGAGTGTGGTTTGTCTTCTATTTTTTATTTTCATTTTTTTTTGGTCTATCGCCGCTGCTGGGGAGGCATTCTTTGTAGGTAAAAGTAAGCATTCAACCATTATAGTGTGTTTGGGAGAATCCATATCCTTCTCTCCTTTTCTTTGTAAAGCAATTAGGATACAAAGAACAAATATTTACACCTCTACATCTATTTTGTAGGAATTTTTTTTCTTGAGAATTTAATCGAGTGAAGTTTGTAAATGGCAGTTGGTTGCATATACTCCATGCATTGTATTTGATTTCTCTACATCTATGACAAGTTTTCTTTTGCTTCTGTCTTCGGCTTCAAGTGTGAAATGAATCATTGGGCTTGATTTATGTAATGGCAACGAGACATAATCCATGCTTGTGAGATGGAACATTTTGGTGACCCTCCCTACATCCTGGGGATCTCCACGTATGAATGTAGGATGTACGGCCTAGGTAGGCTCTCGGCTTGCTTATTAGCTGGGCCTCATTATGTGGCTGAGGCCTGGCTTGTGGGTCTCTTACAGGCTTAAACCCAACAGGTTTAGGCAAGGGTTGTGAGTCATCTTCAATAAAAAATTTTATAACTCGTCCATTGCATAACACCATTAATCAAGAAACAAGGACCAGCACCAATGGTGATTCTTTAATTACAAAGGAAAAAGAAATAATAAAGAAAGAGAAAAGGAAAAGAAAAGAATACTTGTTACCCGTGTGTTGATGGGATCCCATGAAGGGGGCTGATGAAGATTTCCTCTCTCTTCAAATTTGCACTTGGCCACAATACCCAGGGTTTGCCTGTCCTGCCTGCCAGTTTTTGGAAACATGCATTCTGTGGGTCCCACTATGGAAAGTGCCTAGTGTGCCAAAATCTGATGAGATAGGACATTCACATATTGTTTTAATTGGACATTTGGGTGGCATTGATTATGAAGGTCATGTTGATATGGGATTGCATGGTAGTAATGTATCTATGGTGGGGGTTCTCATCTTTGCATTGGAGACCAAAAAGATGAGTAATCAAAGGGAATGGATTGAGCTTTATTGATCAAAGGAATTCAAATGCATCAAAGGAGGGTTTTAACTGTATAAGACAGCCTCCAACACACCATCCAAAACATTTGAACAAGCAATGTATCATCCAAAAATAGTTTAGGGTGTAAGATTTTATGATATTTCATGAAATATGATGCATTCAAACACTCCCTCAGACTCATAGAAAGGTGAAACAATAGATGGTTAGTTAAAGAATGAACTTAGACTACATAATTTACTGGATGATTTGCAATTATACTATTTCCCTAAACACTGGACAAAAGAGATCTTCAGTTGATGCAAAAGGAAACAATCTTTCATTTCGTCGTTATTTACCATATTTGTGAGCACTTTCAACAACAATACGATGAATATTACCGAAGCCCGTTTGTTAGTGCTCTCATCTCCACAATCAAATTACTGCAAATGCTGAACTGAGAGAAATCAGTGACAAAAGTTTTATGCCAATTTCAAAGCACACCTGCCCCACTCTCGAAACACTAGTGCATCTCAAATCACTGCCCATCTAATACCATTTTAAGTGATTTTTTAACCACTTGTATTATTTTTTTTAAACGTTTTGTAACTTTACTTACTTTGTTCTCTAAATGATTTCTGGATTCTTAATGCAAGTAGTAAAAGCTTTCACAATCCGTCTGCAAGTTCATTGTTAGAGGCTTAGAGATGCCCTTTCTGTGGCTTTATATTGGTTTTTCTTTATGCAATTTATCATTTTTAACTATTTTTTTGGCTTTATCAACCTATTCAAGGTTTCAAAGTATTACATCCCATTTTTGTTTGAGGCCTTTTGTTTTAAGGTGTCTAAGATGTAGTGGTTTTCTTTTTTTCCAGGGGTTGTCGGCTGGATTGCTTAGGCAAGCTACATACACAACAGCATGACTTGGGTCATTTAGGTGAAGCTCTTGCACATGAAGGACAAATATGTTAGACTGTGTATGATGTTTTTTCTTTCTTTCTTTCTTTTAATTGTAATTCTCTTTTACTGTTTTAGATCAACAAGGGACGTCCCTGTATTCAAGCAAGGCTACATTCCTATATTCACTAGGCAATTTGTGGATTCGACATCAGGTTTGTCCTTCATATCATGGAATTACTTGAGCTCAATCAGGATGTTCCTTTGTTATTCGCAACTACGAATCTAACCCATGCTCTAATCTCACCTGGTTGTCATTGTCACCATACACATTTTCCAATCTCCCATAGACACAGACGAATGAGGTCCAACTAGAGCTTTTACAAGGGACCTTCAAGTGCTTGGAATGCAGTTTTTCCATCAAGAACGTCGAACAACAGGTCAGATACACTGTGGTGCGTTCGACTCCATTCCTCGAAAATTGCATTTTACTGATTTTTATCCTTCAATATGTTAGGATGAGATGTTTTATTGTGATTTGCACTTTGTGCATTGGGACTGTTGTTCTTGCAAACTGCCATGTACACGGTCTACAGTTTTAAAGGTTTTATTTGAATTACTAGTAATATCTTAATGTTCAAATGTTTATCAAGCCCACAAACATGCATAAGACATCCCACCTTTGTGCACATGTATCAGTGGCCAGGTGTGATACTCGATATGTTCATCAGGTGCAAATTGAAGATGTTTTCAGTAGTGTTAGAATGATAGTGTGATGATAATGGGTCTAGCCTGTTGTTTTACATACCGTATAGGATTGGGTGCTGCTCATGTGATACTAATCTGGTGGGATTTGATTGGTAGGTAAGCATATTCAATAATACATGCTAACACACTAAAAATCTATATACGACTATTAACATAACATCGCCTATCTGACATTTTTAAATGGGCGGAACTAATTTTCGGTTTCAGTCAGTTTCACACATAGTTTAAGCTCATGAGTAGTTGGAGCGATCACAGTTTTTAGACTAATAAGCAGTTGGAGTAGGGTCATACACGAATGGTCTCTATAACTCTTATGAGTTCGCTGGACTTATTGCGGCTGGGACGTTCACAAAATGCTATCAATTAGAGAGGCCCAATGAAGCTACCGGCGCAATGAACTCGGTGGGTTTTACGCACAAGGTTGGCCACAGTAACTCTCTAGAGTTCATGGGGCGCGCAAGGTTACCTTCAGGTACCAAATCTAGGGCCACCAGTCCATCAATGAGGGTTCATCTTGCTTCAGAGACTTGTTCTCATGAGTTACTATTGAAATCAAGTCAGGGATCTGGGGAGTCATCTTACTTCAGAGACTCACTTTTTCTTCGTCTGTAAGGTCAGACCCATTCACAATGGGGCATTTTCTCGTCAGCCCTTGTGACGCTATCGTAAACTATACACACAGCATAGGTCTTATGCGATACTTCATCAACTGCCCACATGGGTGTACATGATGCTCTTTACAGGCTTTTTAGGGCCATAAGCTTCTCACTGCTAACCATATGATCTCACTGTATCGCCATCGCCAATGATGATAAGTCTTATGCATAGTTGGCTTTATATGCCCAGCTCTACTACCATACATGATGGATCGTCATCGTTGTCGCAGTACTTATACGTGGTTGGCTTTATAAGCTTATTCCATTGTCGTAGATGATAAATCACCATTGCCGATGATATTTATATGCAGCTGGCTTTATAGGCTCTGCTAAAGAAAATAAATTGAAATTAATATATCGCCCCTGCTGATGATATGCAACAAAAATTTATAGTTAAAATAGTGTATTAGCTTGGTGGTGCTATTAATTTCGATAAATTTAGATAATAAAATGGCCTTTGTGTCAACAATATGGCGATAGCGATGTTGGCTTTTGACGATTTAACAATAATCATTGGCGCTTTTCATTTGGCGATAATCATTGGCGCTTTTCATTTGACGATAATCATTAACGTTTTTCATTAATTTACTTGAACTTGATATGTTTGAAAGCCTGCATTTATATTCATTGCGCAAAGAAGAATACATAGCATTGCCTTTTGAGGCTTTTTCATTATTCTGCTTGTCTTGCCCCCTTTTGATTGAGAAGTATTATGTTGTGAATCTTCTGAATAAAAACTTTGTGCATATTCAGGGATGATATATTTTTATGAAGCGAGCATTGACTGGTATACTTATGCCCCATCCATCTTGATCTACCACCCGATAGGCTCCATTAAAGTACACTTCGGATTATTATGTACGGAGTGTTCACACCCCAAGTATAGGATTGTGATGTAGTAATAATCTCGGTAAGACCGAGGTCGAATCCACAGGGATTGAACCTTGTACGTAATCTGAAAGTAAGCAGAACAAGAACTAGAAGAAGATGAAATCTAAATCAAGTGAATATGAGGGAATAATGGTGAAATATTACTCTGAAACTTGTAGAAAATTCAAAGGTGGGAAACTAGGGATTCAGAGGATCCACTTATTGAAATCAAGGAGATCTACACTTGATTCATAAACTCAATTGGACTTCGAGTCCCATCTTCATCCAGTTGGAAGATTGTAAGACCCGTATCCTAGACCGTACCGTTCTGTAGGTTCCCGCGGTCTTTCCGGTCGAATTCCAGCAACCTTCGACCCTTAACCAGCGTTGCGCGCGACCTTGATTCACATGTCATTAATCTGATTCGACTCAACCCGAGACTTGTACCATTGCGACCGCGCCGTCTCCGCGGTTCCGATGTCGTGACTCGCGCGCCGAGGCGATACTCTGGCCAGGAGATGTGGGCCAGCGTTCGGTGTGAGGAAAACGCCGCACGTGTGAAATCCAAGAGAATCTCAACGAGATGTCATATCAATCACCCATCAATCAATCCCATCAATCCATCACTTCTCACCTTTCCCCAAGCAACCCCAAAGTCAAAAAGTTCTTACACACCCATGTTTTTCTTACACCATTTGCCACAAAAGTCAAAAAAATGACTCTTACATCCATCACCACCACATCAAACATCACCTATCTCTCTCTCCCTTTTACAAACCTCTCTCTCTCTCATTTTCAAACTCTCATTCTCCAAGCAAGCATCCCACGTCCAAGCAAGCTTCCATGGGAGAGATCTAGTGTGGCCCACCTTCCTACCTCCCATCTCACCCTCTAATGATCATCTCCACCGTTAAATGTGTCCCTTGGAGCTTTAGGATGCGTTGATGGAAGTGGAGGACCAAGAAGATCATAAGGTGGGTGATTTTTATTATTTGATTTGTGATTTAAGGGCCCACGTATGTGGGACCCATCTTGATGTATGTGTTGTGATCATATGATGGTCCCATAGTGGTGGGGTCTCTCCGCTACATCTCTCTCTCTCTCTCATAATTCATGGCCCATCTTGATGTATTTTATCCATGCCATCCACCCAAATGGACCAAACGGCAGTCCAACTTGCTCCCCATTTTCGTGTAGAGCTAGACATGAGGAAAATAAATATCAGCTTTGATCCAAACGGGTGGATCATACTGATGTGGACCCCACCATATTTATGTGAGGAATGCGTACCGTCCAGCAACAGGGGCTGCTGGATACAACCTCAGTTTGATCCAAAACTCTGGTGGGCCACACCACGTGGACCCACCCATCATGTATTCATTGCATCCTTACCATCCAGATAGGCTGGACGGTAGGACCTCTTGGTATATGTGTTGCATACACACCGTCCATACTGTTCAAAAGAGCGACGCCAGCAGGTTTTGGTGGGCCCTGATCATGAGGTATGATGTATACCCAAACCATTCATCCGTGTGGGACCCACACGTGCTACATATCCACAACGTCCAATGGTTTGGACGGTGGGGATCCCCCGATTTAGTCCTCTGTATCCAGGCCGTTTAGGCTCTAGACGTGAGATGCGGTCATCGTGTTTAAAAAATAAAATAAAATAAAATAAAATAGAAAAGAAGGAAGAAAATGTATATAATATAATATAAGAAATATTATTATTATTATTATTATTATTATTATTATTATTATTATTATATTTGATGGTGGCCCCTACGTGGGACCCACCTTTATCATGACATCTTCACCGTCCAGATGGATCTGGACGGTGGGAATGGACAGCCTTCTGCCACCGTACATGTATATATATAATATAATATTATATTATATAATGTTTTATATATTAATAACATTAAAGGGGTGGCCACTGCTACGTGGGGCCCACCCACTGTCAGCTACTGAACGTGGGAGTAAACCCATGCTGCCCATTTATCTGGTGGGACCCACCGTCACTGGACGGCCAGAGGTCTCCCGGGGAGTGGGGTCCACACGTGTGGACCACATGTGATGTATGGTCTTATCCACACCATATAACAGTGTGGACTCCACAGTGATGTATGGTTTGTATCCCACCGTCCATAGGCAGGGACGGTGGGCAGCTGTGATGTATGTGTTTCATTCATGCTGCATAGCAGCTGTGAGACCCACGCACGTGTGGACTCCACATGATGCCTGTTTTTATCAATGTCGTCCATCTGTTTTACATCCACCGTCCAGATGGCTGGACGGTGGACACTACCATGATGTACTGTTTCATCCACGTCGTCCAACTGTGTGGGACCACCCTGGCATGTGAGTTCCATCCCCACCGTCCATCCACTTGCTAGGATGTGGACCCATCCATGTGGGACTCACCTGATGAAGTGATGGGCTGGTGCATCTCACACCATCAGCTTGCAGGATGTCAGCAACTCCGTGGACCACACTATCCAGGTGTGGGGCCCACCATATGATGTATGTATTATATCCTAACCGGCTATCAAGTGGACCATCCTACAAGAAACAGTGGGGGAATTGAAAGGCTACCCTTGAAACCCTTTTGGATACACAGGAGCTTTGGGTTAATGAGATATTCCACTTAATTCAGGTCCTTGTGACCATATGAGCAGATTGGGTGGGAAATAAATGTTACAGTGGCCCTATAGAATTTTAACTGTGGAAATTGTCATCTCCACTGCTATGCTACTCGTTCTATGGTCCAGATGATCTTTCGATACGATTCATTTTTTTTGGGGAATGTGTGCAACCCACTTGATGTAGTTGAGGCCCATGTGCAGGGCCCACCTATTCTGCATATGAGGCCCATTGATGTGGCTCACTTGTTATATTTGAGGCCCATGGGTTGCAGCCCATTATGATGTACCGAGGCACATGGGCTGTGGCCCATTGAGATGTATTTTCGGCCCATATGTCGTGGCCCATTGAGATGTATTTTCAGCCCATATGTCGTGGCCCATTGTGATGTATTCGAGGCACATCTGATATGACCCATGGCGATGTATATTAGGCCCTTGTGTGGGGCCATGAGCCCAATATACGTATGACTCTATGTGGACCACTCATTGGGAGCAATGTCAGTTAAATGTCCACATTGATGGGCAATGATGGTTGGATGTTCACATTGTGACCTTCAATTAGGCCTTGTTAAGCCCATTCTTACCACTCTCGATTTACCGATTTGCCGACTCTGATTATCGATCAATTCCGATTGTCATGACCGACGATTGATGTGACCATTTATCGATTCTGAGTATCGATCGATTCCGATTGCCGTGACCGATTACCGACTCTGATTGGTGACTGATTTGCCGACTTTGATTATCGATCAATTCCAATTGTCGTGACCGATTACCGACTTCGATTGACGTGACTGATTTACCGATTCTGAGTATCGATCGATTCCAATTATCGTGACCGATTACCGACTCCGATTGGTGACTGATTTGCCGACTCTGATTATCGATCGATTCCGATTGCCGTGACCGATTACCGACTTCGATTGACGTGACCGATTTATTGATTCTGATTGCCTTGACTGATTGTCGATTTTGATTAACGTGACCGATTTACCGATTCCGACTATCGATCGGTGCAATTGTCATGACCGATTTGTTGATTCTGATTACCTTGACCGATTATCGATTTTGACTAACGTGACTGATTTGCCGATTTCGATTATCAATCGGTGCGATTGTCGTGACTGATTTGTTAAATCTGATTATCTTAACCGATTACCGATTCCGATTGACGTGACCGATTTGCCGATTCTGATTACCTTGACTGATTGCCAATTTTGATTGACGTGACCAATTTGCCAATTCTGATTATCGACCGATCCCGATTATTGTGACCGATTGTCGTTCCCAATTGACGTGACCAATTTAACGATTCTGATTATTGATCGATCGATTCTGATTATCGCGACCGATTACCGACCCCGGTCGACGTGACCGATTTACCGATTCTGATTATCAACTGATTCTGATTGCCATGACCGATTGTCGATTCCGATTAATCGATCGATTCTGATTATCTTAACCGATTGCTGACTCCGATTGTCGAGACCGATTGTATAGGCCGATTCTGATTGTTGAGGTTGAGTATCGATGCCGATTCTGATCTGTCGAGACCGAGTATCAATGTCGATTCCAATTGTCAAGGCCGAGTATCGAGGCCGATTCCAAGTGTCGATTCCGATTGTTAAGGCCAATTTCGACTGTTGAGGTCGATCGTCAAGATCTATATGATACATACGCGACCCGTAGTTGAGGCCTACTGTGATGTATTTTGGCCTACGGGCAAGGCCCATTGTGATGTATTCATGGCTATGGGCAAGGCCCATTGTGATATGTATTAGGCCCATGATGCACGACCCTTTGATGTATTCAGAACCCATGTGTAGGACCCACATGACATGTATTTGAGGCCCATGAGTAGGGCCCACTTGTTGTGTATATGTGGCCCTTGAGTAAGGCCCATTGTGTTGTATATTAGACCGTTGCGTGAGACCATGAGCGCATTATATGATCGGCTCCATGAGGGCCATTCCTTGGGGGCAATGTTGGTTAAATGTTCACATTGTTGAGGCCGGTTGTTGATGCCGGTTGTTGATACCGATTGTGAGTATGTGACAGCATAGCATCACGATACATGCCCATACGCATCATCTGCATGTTTGTTATGAGATCGGTGGACCATTCCATATGTCATTGGTCATGTTGTTATGAGACTCCCTGATAGGCGGAGATTGTCTCACATGAGTACATGGTATGCGCAGGATTGATGCATGATTGGATTGTATGACTCATGCATCTTGCATTGTGTGTTGTGATTACTGTACGCCCTAGCGACATCAGGGTCGTAGCCTCCACAGGTATTTCGTGGATGGCCAGATGGGACACCGAAAATCCATTCTACATGGGGTGCTATAGATATCCCTGGGTGAAAGTCCCTAAACCCTCTTGGTTCCAGAGGTTGCTCCAATGTCTAGACTGAGTGGATGCATGAGCGCATGAGGGCCGTATACCGTTAGGCCGCGTCTCCCACTGTGTCGTGGTCGGTTGGAAGGGGGTGCGGCCTTACCTGCCCGAGAGGAGGGGGCAATGTTAGGCTGAGTCTGACCAACTCGAGGAATGGGTCCACTATCGACGAGCCGGGCCCGATATTGGCAGGCAGATAGTGAGGTCTCTTCCACTCACCTTGTTGCGCGATGGGGTGACAATTTAGTTTGGAGTGTAATAGACCCTGGTGATTTCCCAGAGAGGAACCATACTGATATGTGGATTTATTGAGCAGGATTTGCATAGTCATTCATTCATTCATTCACTATCCACTCGGGCTGGTGGTGCGCAACTATTTGTTACGTGTACCTTCGCATGGTCAGGATTTCGGTTGGGCGCGCGACTAACCTAAGATCAGGAGTTTACCACATTGAGTCTGACTATCCAAATTTAGGTATGGGACTGGTTTGGATAGAAGTCCCTTGTGATGAACCCCATAGCCTGCGATACTACGTACTATCATCCCGACTTCACACTCTGGCATGGTCATTCTATTCGCACCGCATATGACATTACATCCACGGCATATGGTATTTTGAGTTACTGTGTTTTTGCATTTATATTGTCCAGATATGATTGACGCTAATCGTGGACTCATCAGGAATTACACACTGCATCACATCCTCGGCATTTGATAATTAGCTCTTTATGACTCATCTTCTGCATAGTTGTTCTATATTACGTATTCTGATATTGATTGATTCATGGACTTGTCCGTATTTCTTCTTACTCTGGTAATTCATGATCTTGTTAGTGATTTTGTTTATTTCGATATTGTATCATTTATGGATTACCAGTATTTTCGGTCCTATATGATGATGGCATTGTGTTGAATACTTGGCACTTACCTTGTGCACACACTTACACCACCCTCTAAGCTTTCTATAAGCTTATGCACGATAGATACGTGCAGGCGATGTTAGGTGGCAGCAGTGTTGAGCTTGGAGCGTGCGGCGGTCTTCTGGAACTTGATTTTCAATATCATGTATTTCCCTTTCAGCATTGTATTCAAATAATTATATTAGTGGATATGTGATGATGATGTTGCCTTTGTGAATTGGGTAATCTTGTGGTTATGCTTATTATGAGTTAAATGTACATTGGAAAATCCTCCTTATAGGATCCCAGGATCGGAATCTGGCGTATGGACGTTAGGAGCCGAGAGTGGGGTACTATGGAGGCTGTCGGCACCGGATTCGGTGATCGGGATTCCTGTGAATCCGATCTCCGGGTTTGGGGCGTGACAAAGATATATCACTAAAACTCAATCTGAACTTCCTTTGATCTAGTTTTCAAAGATATGAAAGGTATAAGAATTTGAGATGATTCCATCACAAAACCATGCCCATGAGACTAAATAAAGAACAAAATTAAACCAATCCACAACCAATCAGAAAGATGTATGAATGTTAGGAAGGATTCCATCATCTAACCATGTCCAAGGGGTAAGGGTGAACAACAGGTCTTCCTAACTTCACAATGAAAATAATGAAAAGGAAATACTCAAAGTCATTGTAGATCTATTGTGATTTTAGTCACAACAAACCATTAAAAACTGAAAGCATTCCTATAATCAAACTAGAATCAAATTAGTTCATAACATGAATCAAGACCATAAAATCCTTCCCATCACACCACAAGCTTCACCTCTTAGCCCTAGCTAAGAGGTTTAGCCAGACATGACTAGGCTAGCTCGCTTAACAAAGCTCATAAGGAAACAGGTGAAACCAGAAAAAAACTCTAAAATCTCTCTCTTTCCCTCTCTCTTTCTTCTAGACGTCCAATACTTAAATACTCTTCTCTTCTCCTCTCCTTTATATAGAACCACCAAGGGAGTCGGTTGGAGAGGAAAAACTTCATGCGGAAGTCTTCCTTACGCAACAGGTGATAGAAAATTTCTGTAGCAAGCAATTTGTGCAGACCCTGTTTCTGCAGCCAAGAAAACGGGAAGAACTTCCCCACTTTCCTTGCTTTCTTTCCAAAGAAACAACGTCCCAGGCAACGTCCCCTGGGACGTTTTAGGATGGCCTACATGATGGACGGTCTAGATCGGCCATCCGATCATTGCCATGATCATGCAACGACCGCAAAAACGGGCAGCGTAAGGGCGTGAAGACAGGGCCTGCGCCATTCCTTACATTGTGAAGGTTTGTGGGCCCAGTGATTTTATGAGAAAATCCACCACATTCATTGGATTCCTGGCGAAAAACCGGGTGGGAAGGGGTGGTTTTGGTAGGTTCTGGCGTGGCCCACTGAATCAGCTCAAGCTGCCGTTCATTTTGCGTTTGACAGTGGAAATCACGTGATCGTGTCATGGACCAAAAAAAGAAAGCTTGGCCAGGGTTTTGGCCTCCCTCCGGAGCATATGGACGGTTCAGATTGTCAAACCAGGCGATGAGTGGGGCCCACTAGTGATCACAGCGTCCGCACCTTGTGGATGCTCTGTAAAATGGAAGGCGGTCGGGTTAGTGCCCGTGTTGACCGGGCGGCTAGCCTGGTGCGGTGCGGGAGTGCACCGCCTGTGCACTCCCACATGTACATGTGGGGTCCACTGTGATGCATGTAAGAAATCCGCTCTGCCCATCTCTTTTCTCATCTCATTCAAACGGTTGGGACTAATATTGAGGCATATCCAGATATCTGGTGGGCCCCAAATTAGAGATCCATGGGCTGACCTATCCGTTGGCCCACTTTCACAAGGATTCAATGGCTGAAATTTGGCGTGTACAGTTAATTTATAGTCCTCAGGCCAGATATCAAGTTTTGAACTGAATGGATGGTGGGAACACTGTGATCTTACATTTTGTACGAATTTCATACTTTTTTATCGTGAAATACTTGATTTTCTCGAATCCTGGGCATGTAAATTCTTCGATCTCAGTCCCTTGGAGTCCGTCCCTTGCCTTGGTGATTTATGAGCGTTAAATCAATGCTTTTAGTACCCTTTTTCAGTTCAGGCTCCTAAATATACCTTGCATCACAAACACAATTAAAATAGGGCGTTTAAACGGTATTATGCTCATAAAATCAGGTAATAACTAGGGTCTAATATGCAATATTTGACCCTCAACACAACTCGCAACCAGCATTTTGCTAGTCCCGAGCAAAGTATGTGAAAAATAAGTTAAGAATTACAGGACAATTTCTATAAACTCGAGTTCTTTTTTAAAAACAATCCAGATACTAGAATTCTAAGATTCATGAATGTTGGACATTACTCTCTCCTAGACTCAAGCTCACGGTAAACTTTATAATCAAGTTTAAAGTATTAATCCATCAATTAGAAAAAATTCTAAACATTGAGTTTCATGGGTGTATAGTGTAATCTCGGCTTATCATCATTAAGATTCACTTCTTTATTTCATGACATCATTGGTAGCCAATAAAAGAATTCATGACAACCAAAACCTAAACTAAAACTTGCCTCACAGATCATCCTTTCATTCTACCAACCTTTGATTTTTTTTCATTAGAAATGACGTCAAGGAGGGTAATTAAATCCTCACCTATAGGGAGCAAACCTATGGTAAAGACCATTCGCCCAGCCCTTTCCGAATGTTAACCTTGGGGAATCGAACCTTCACCTATAGGGAGCAAACCTATGGTGAAGACCATTGCCCAACCCTTTCAATTTTCTTTATAAGTATGATGGTAAAATTTCTCAGGCTGGTTCCTTTCATGCTTAGTGATTACCAAGTTAATCCTTCAATATCGAACTAAAAACTCAGTGTGTAAGCGAGATGTGACATGTGAAATCATGATTCAATAAATGTTTAAAACTTCTAATCATGGATTGATAATTCGAACTCAATTGTGGAATATATCAGATAGTTAAATCCAGGAGACGTAAATCCCCAACATTTTGTATCTTATAATTTTAAATCAATGATGGCCGTCAAAATCACTTCAAATTCATAAGAATTTTCAGAAAAATTTTAAAAATTCTCACAATTTTTGCTCAAGACCAAGAAAACACTGATTAGGTGACCTAATTGCCCACTCCCAACCTAAAATCTACATTGTCATCAATGTAAAAGAAATAAGAATGCAATGCACATGGGACAATGAAAGTAAAAGAGGAGTGATGGAAAGATAGTACCTGGATGAAAGAATCAAGGGGCTTTCCAAAGATATCAGCATGAGATCGGGTCAGCACAAGAGTGAAACCAACAAAAGCAACTATCGTAAAACAATGTAGAAAGCAAACTAACCTAATGACATAAAACTGACTAACCGATAACATAAAGCAAACAAAGCAAACTACCCTAGTCCTATGAAAGAATTAAACTTACCTATACCTCCATCAGACTAGGAGATCAATCCTAGTAAACAGGAGCAGTCAGAGGCATGGACATGTCCTCTGTATCAAATTTCTCGACAAATGGCTTTAAGCGATGTCCATTCACTTTAAACTCATTACCATTGTCTGGATTCCGAATCTCGACAGCCCCATGAGGATAAACATTGATAACGGTAAAAGGGTCGGCCCAACGAGATCGAAGCTTACCCGGAAAGAGATGTAATCGAGAATTATACAAAAGGACTTTCTGACCAGGCGTGAATGATTTTCGTAGAATATGTTGGTCATGAAACACATTCATCCTGTCCTTGTAAATTCTCAAGTTCTAGTACGCATCATTCCAGATTTCTTCGAGTTCATTCAACTGAAGTTTGCAGAGCAAGCCAGCGTTGTCCAGATTGAAATTTAAAGTTTTGATCACCCACTAGGCTCTATGTTCTAACTCCACAGGCAAGTGGCAAGTCTTCCCATAGACAAGTCTAAAGGTATACATTCCAATAGGGGTTTTAAAAGCAGTACGGTAAGCCCATAAGGCATCAGTCAATCGGATTGACCAATCCTTATTGTCAGGGTTAACCGTTTTCTCCAAAATGTGTTTAATCTCCCTATTGAAAATCTCAGCTTGTCCACTTGTCTATGAGTGGTATGGGTTGCTCACCTTATGAGAGATACTATATTTCTTCATTAAACTCTCAAATGGTCTATTACAAAAGTGTGAGCCCCCATCACTAATGATGGCTCGAGGCGTTCTGAATCAGAAAATGATGTTCTCTTCTAAGAATTTAATGACTGTGCGATGGTCATTATTCCGACACGAAATCGCTTCGACCCATTTAGTGACATAGTCTACGACAAGCAAAATATATAGATTTCCAAAAGATTGAGGGAATGGTCCCATGAAATCGATGCCCCAGCAATCAAATGCCTCTATGATAAGAATGAGATTCAAGGGCATCATATTTCGACAGGACAACGCTCCCAATTTATGACAATGCTCACAAGCTTTACAACACTCATGAGTGTCCCTGAACATAGTGGGTCAGTAAAAGCCACACTGCAAAATCTTGGTCGTGGTCTTTTTAGCAAAAAAGTGACCACCACAGGCCTGTGAGTGACATAAGGAGATGACACTCTGATGCTCATCATCTGGCACACATCTCCTTAAGATTTGGTCTTGACAATATTTAAACAAATATGGATCATCCCAGAAAAAGTTGCGCACCTTGGAGAAAAAATTCTTCTTATCTTGCGCGGTCCAATGTGTCGATATGAAACCTGTGGCAAGATAATTAGCAATATCAGCAAACCAAGATGAATGGGAGACTCTGAACAACTATTTGTCAGGGAACATGTCATTGATATGTGTTATCTCAAGGGAATCAGAGAGATCAAGGCGAGAAAGATGGTCAGCCACTACGTTCTCTACTCCCTTTTTTATCTTTTATTTCTAAGTCAAACTCCTGGAGTGGGAAGATTCATCTTATCAGGCGGGGCTTAGCATCATTCTTAGACAGAAGATACTTGAGTGCCGCGTAACTTGTGTAAATAATGATCTTGGATCCGATCAAGTAAGACTTAAATTTATCCAAAGTGAACACTACGGCCAAGAGTTCCTTTTCTATGGTTGAGTAGTTCACTTGGGCAGGATTTAGAGTCTTACTTGCATAATGCATAACATAGGATTTCTTATCTTTTCTCTGGCCTAGAACCGCCCCAAGAGCATAATCAAACGCGTTGCGCATAAGTTCAAAAGGAATGCACCAGTTGGGTGGCTGTATGATAGGTGCACTGGTCAGCATGCCTTTAAGCTTAGTGAAAGCTTCCTGACATGGCTCAGTCCATTCATATGGTGCATCCTTTTGAAGTAGATTACATAGAGGGCGAGAGATGAGACTAAAGTCTTTTATGAATCTTCTGTAAAACCCAGCATGTCCTAAGAAGGATTGCACATCTCGTATGTTCTTGGGTGGAGATAGGTTAGAGATAAGATCGATTTTTGGACGAGATAATATGTCCAAGGACAATTCCCTTATGAACCATGAAGTGACACTTCTCCCAATTAAGTACCAAGTTCTTTTCTTCACATCTTTTCAGCACACATTTAAGACTTTCTAAGCACTCACTAAAAGATGGACCGAAGACAGAAATCATCCATGAAGACCTCTAGATATTGCCTCACCATGTCAAAAAAGATACTCATCATACATCGCTGAAAGGTGGCAGAGGCGTTACATAGTCCGAATGGCATCCTTCGGTAAGCAAAGGTGTCGTAGGAACATGTAAATGTGGTCTTTTCCTGATCTTCAGGGGCTATCTCTATCTGATTGTAGCCCGAATACCCATCAAGGAAACAGTAATAGGAATGACCAGCTAACCTTTCCAAGATCGAATCAATGAAGGGTAAAGGAAAGTGGTCCTTCCTCATGACAGTATTCAACTTCCTGTAGTCAATGCACATTCTTCAACTAGTAGTAACTCTAGTTGGCACGAGTTCATTATTGGCATTGGCTACGATGGTGATCCTGGACTTCTTAGGAACCACCTGAGTTGAACTCACCCATTGACTATCGGATATAGGGTATATGATACCCACATCCAATAGTTTAAGAACCTCGGCCTTAACCACTTCCTTCATGTTTGGATTTAGTCTACGTTGTGATTGTCGAGCGGTCTTCGCATTATCCTCAAGATAAATGCGATGAGTACAAATCGAGGGGTCAATTCCCTTGAGGTCCGCAATCGTTCATCCAAGGGCTTCCTTATGCTCAATGAGAGTAGATATGAACATACTCTCCTGTTCTTTCTCCAGGTGGGCAGAGATCACCATCGGGTATGTCTCATCTTGACCTAAATATGTATATTTCAAATCAGTGGGCAAAGGTTTTAGCTCAAGCTTCGATGGCTTGAGGTTAGACGGTAGAGACACTTCATCAGTTTGGGGCAACTCTTCATATTATGGCCCCACCGGTTAACTTCAAGTACCGGCGCAGCATCAAGCATGGCACACGTCTCCCTAATCATGTCATCATCAAAATCATGGGAGTGGGCCAGGCACGTATCTAGAGGATCAGAGGATAAGGTAAAAGGTGTCTTAGCTTTCAAGAAAGTGTTAATCATGTTAATGTCGTGGAAATCGTCATCATCCTCTAACCATTTTCTTGTGTTGAAAAAAATATTCATTTCTAATGTCATATCCCCGAAAGACATACTCATGACACCATTCCTGCAATTGATAATTGCGTTTGAGGGGGCAAGGAATGGCCGACTAAGAATGATGGAAATCTGAGTGCTCATGTTATCGATGGGTTCGGTATCCAGGATGACAAAATCTACTGGGTAGTAAAATCTATCAACCTGGACCAACACATCCTCAATTATCCCTCTTGGTACATGAACAAAGCGATCAGTAAGTTGTAGTGTGGTTAGGGTGGGTTTTAATTCACTAAAACCTAACTGTTTGTATACCGAGTAGGGAATCAGATTGACGCTCGCTCCTAAGTCAAGAAGTGCGTGCTCATCAACAAGTTCTTTATTTACATTGGCCAGTTCAATTTGGGAAGTGAAGTAGACATAATTGCATATATTTTCTAATTGTCTTCTTGTCTAAACACCAGTACAAGGGTTACCAAGTATTTGATTAGTCAGATAATCTTTGACTAATCTTATCTCAGTATTGATTGATTTAGAAGAAGAATCAGGTATATCAATCACATTGACATCATCATCATCTTGATTAAGATTGGGTGTGATTTGTCGATCATCTATCACAACATTTATAGATTCTTGTACCACCTCAGTTCTTTTGTTAAGAACTCGGTATACCTGACTATTTAGAGTATAGCCTAAAAATATTTCCTCATCGCTCTTAGCTTCTAATTTTCTCAAATTTTCTCGGTCACGTAATATAAAACATTTGCTTCCAAAAGTTCAAAAATATTTAACTGTGGGCTTTTTATTAAACCATAATTCATAAGTTGTTTTGTTTTTAACTTTTCTAATATAAACACAATTTATAATATAACATATAGTACTAACAGCTTCAGCCGATAAATTTTTTAGTAGATTCATGTTATTCAACATTACACTAGCCATTTCTTGTAAAATTCTATTTTTTTTCTTTCAACGATTCTATTTTGTTGAGGTGTTTTAGGAGCAGAGAATTCATGCGATATACCATGATCATTACAGTACTTTTCAAAATTATTATTCTCAAATTTGGTGTCATGATCACTTCTAATTTTGACCACAGATATCTCTTTTTCAGTCTGGATATGTTTTAAAATTTTTCTGATATCATCAAGAGTATTTGATTTTTCTCTTAAGAAGGCTACCCACGTATATCTGGTATAGTCATTAACTATGACCAGAAAATACTTCTTTTCACCTCTACTCTCTGTTCTAGCTGGTCCAACTAAATCCATGTGGAGTAGTTCTAGAAGTTTAGACATAGCTAAGGAGTTCACTTTCTTGTGACTACTCCTGATTTGTTTCCCGATTTTACATGTGCCACAGACTTTTTCTATCTTTTTTAGCTTGGGTAAGCCACGTAAGTGATCTTTTTTGCTCAATTTATATAAATCTCTATAGTTCACATGTTCAAGACGTTTATGATATAGTTCAATCTCGTCTGTTTGGACCATGTAACATGAATGGTTTGATGAGCAAGAATTATCAATTATATAGCAATTTTCAGATGTCCTACGACTATTTAATACTACACTACCTTTCTCATTCATAATCTTACATCTGTGATATGAAAATTTTACACTGTGCTTATTATCATGGATTAGACATATGCTCAAAAGATTATATTTTAATCCTTCAACATAAAGCACATTTTTAAAGAGAGGCAAGTTAAGAAGTTATACATTACCTTGGCCTATTATTTTATAATTGCTTCCATCTCCGAAAGTGACTAAGCCGCCATTTACTTCTTTGATATTCGTGAATATCGCCTTGTCACCTGTCATGTGTCTAGAACATCCACTATCCAGGTAACATCTTAAGTGGCTTATGGCTTTGAAAGCTGTGTGGGCAACAAGACACTTAACCTTTGGAACCCATTTCATTACGGTTCTAGGTTTGGGAGTATCTTTTGATTTTCGTTGTATTTGGGAGTTAAGATTTCTCATTTTTCTATTAACTCTAATTTCTTCTGAGTTGGATTTTAGAAGCTCTTTAAGTAAGTCCACAATTTTTTCCGCTAAGGGTGATTTATTATTCCTTTGATGTTTATAGCTAAAGACATTATTGTTTATTTTAAAGACTTGAAAAGGTTTTGAATTTTTTAAATCATTATGCTTTGATTCTCTTAAAGTATTTCCTTTAAAATTCGAGGATTCTCCTCGTATTAAGATAGGAGCAGAATCCTTGGTTTTCAAAGAATTATCTTTGATATAACCTAGACCATACTTGTCACCACATCGTCTCGATGAGGTTAATAATTTTTCAAGATTTTGCTCACCAAGGGCATATTTCTAAGTGTCCTTTGAACTCAGAAGGGAAGAAACTTCAAGTTTTAGTTTCTCATTGTCTGTTTTGAGATTTTGCAATTCAGAAGATTTAAAACTTAAATCTATTTTATTTTTTCAAAAAAATTAGAAAAATAAGATTTTTTTTAAACTACTTTTTCAAGTTCTTCTTTTAACTTAGCATATTTTTCTTTTTGAATTTTCAACTTGATAATAATTTTACAACTCTCTCTGTAAAGGGCATTGTAGGCATCTTGAAAATCGTCTTCATTTTCATTTTCAGGGTCACTTTTGAGATTTTTATAGTTAGACATATTGCAGCTATCTGAAGAAGTGACTCTGGCTATTGCCATAAAGGCTTTTAGCTCATTTGCATTTTCTTGGTCTAATTCATCAGACTTGGAAGTACTTTCAGAATTAGATGATTCATCCCAAGTAGCTATTATGCCCTTCTTTTAGATTTATCCTTTTTAGGACATTAATTAGCTAAGTGCCCGTATTCATGACAGTTGAAACATTAACTGTCCTTTGTTTTTTATTTTCAAGAATTATATTTTTTTTCTCTTATCAGACGGTTTTTGAAAATCTGTTCTTTTCTTATTTTTAAAAATTCAATAAAATTTCTTAGCTAACATTGTCATATCATCTTCATTTTCTTCAACATCAGAATTAGTTTCTTTTAAACCAAATTTAGAAAATTTAAGAGCAGTGGACTTACCTTTAGGAGCCTTAAAATTCAACTCATAAGTTTGAAAAGAGAACAAATGTAAGACTCGACCCGAGTTCCTACATGTGCATGTGTGTGTGAGTATGTATTTCATTTCTTGTGGTCCTGCGGTCCTACCGGTCGAATTTTGGTGACCCGCGACCCTTGGATTATGTTCGCTGTCATCCTTGAGTCCAGTCACATAGACCCGACTCGGATCGACCCGAGACCTATGTCATCATGTTCGCATCGTCGTTGCGGTTCCAACGACGTGTCTTGTGCGTCCATCTGATATACGGATCAAAAGTTATGAACATTACATAGTTTGGCCCTTAATCATGTGGCCCACTTTTGTGTAATGCATGTGTACCACCTCCTTGACACAAGTCCCTATACACACTACACACACACCACACAAATTCTGTGGAAAACACTACCCACCTCAACACGCACTACACAAGCCTAGCCTAAAGCCTAAGCATTGTAAACTCCTCCCTTAGGCAATGATTATTTTTCTTACAAAACAATTATGATCTCTCCTCTCTCTCTTTTTACTTTCTCCCTCCCTCTCATTTACCTCCATTGCTAGCAACACTCCACTCCAACGTCCCCTCCTTCTTTTCCCTAGCAATCTAATCCCCAACATACTCCCAATCCCACCATTAAAAATAGATCTCCACCATTAAAACCTCTTCTTAGGCTCAAGATCTTCATGATGTAGAAGTTTTGAGGCTTGCTTTGCATGTGGGTGAATATAAATTTCTGATTTCTTTCCTGACCTTTAATATTCTCTTTTCTTCATAAATGGATCTGTAACACCCTGAAAATCGGGGGTCGAGTATAACTCAACTCCCGAGTTCCAATGCATCACTTATGCAACATAAATAATGATGATTAAATGTTGTCTGTGTTAGTGCAATAAACATGAGTGAGATTATACCAAAACAGTAATTCATACTCCAGATCAATTGTATAAAGGCAAGCAGAAGACTGAAACTGTATATACATGTATGTAAAAGATACAAAATTATTTCTTTTTTCCAGAGTATGAACCCATCTGAGTCACCATATACATATATCTATTTAATGTTTCAAAAAGTCAAAAATACAGCTAAGAGTGTAATCCCAACAAATCCCATCGATCCGACAGTCTAGTCGAAGCCGCCAGCATACTGCATATAAGAGAACTCATCCTGGTCCTCATCGTAGCCAGGCTCCGCCTCCTGAGTCATCAGCTTATCTAAACCTGAGACAGAGTCTGGTTGGTGTGCGCAACACCGTCCCGTAACGTGGGAGTGAGTAGCTAACTCAGTGGAACAATAAGGCATAAGTTATCATGTTATCAATTCAGTCAAGCGGTAATGATAAAGCAGTAAAATCAAACATTCCTAACTACTCTTATTAATGCAAGTATGAATGTAGTCATGATGGATGCCCTCACTGACATACTCCCTAATGCGACACCCTCTTCGTTCGCAGCATGCTTTCATCCCTCAGTGCTCCACATCTTCCAGGCACATGCAATGCATGATGAGCATGATTACCGATTTTTTATTAGTCCATTTCAAACAGTAGGATTGAGAAACTAAGGTACCTCCCTTATATCATTCCCAAACATGATCCATTCTAGGGTCGTCAGTCCTAGACAATCTCATACGATGGTGTGTTTCTAAGTCACTGCAAGGGCTACCAGGGCTGTTACACGGAATCGTTGCACCACTCCCTCATCACCTTATCAATACAGGCCTAGCCTATACTCTACATACCGCGGCAAAACCCTAAGGCTCACTGCGATTTTAGAGTATGCTCGAGGTCACTACACCGGATACGGTCAGGGCTACCAGGGCTGTTACACGGAATCGTTGTACCACTCCCCCATCACCCATCAAGTAGTGTAGGCCGACAGCTCGAATATAGTGTCTCATACCACCATAATCGACTCACGAGTCAGGTTGTTCACTGGTCACTACGGGGAGGCACGTAGCCCCAGCGTAGGCCGACAGCTCAACCACGGTATCCCATACTACCATGCCCGGCTCATGAGTCTTAGCGGATCGAGGTACCATGGTTAACGGGATTCCACTAGTAAGTTTGGTACCCTAGGTTCAAGCAGTAGCGACCAAACATGGTGAACATACATTAGACATATCAGATTACTTGATGTGTTCGGCTAGCTCAGGCGCACAACAAGTTAAGCGATATGAAGCGCAGAAGCACTTCGTGTGGCCAACCACTATCGCCAACTGAAGTACGACTCGGGTTCGCTAAACACATCTTATGTGGCGAGATGAATCTCAACCACGATCCAAGTCTGGTACCGAATGTCTGGACTATAGACGTAGTCCCAAACTCAATCAATACTCATTTAGAACATGTATAGTAAAGCATAATAGACAAAGTAAATCAAACATGTTAACAAATATATCATAAAGCATGTTATAAAGCATATTGTAAAACACTATGTAAACAAAAATACAAATACATGTATCTCCTAAGTAAGCGCCTAAAGTAAACAGCCACATGGAGGAGATCATACAGGTCTCTAAGGTAGTTGAGAATCTCATCTCAACACCTATCTAAGGCATTAACATCTAAGCACTTGCTCTCACAAGCATTTTCACAAACACTTAGAATACACAATTTCAACATACATGATGTATGTTAGTAAATCATGCATTAGGGCTATCCTTTCGCCAAGTGAGTATTTTATCCGTGTATATCCTATTCATACAGCAAATAATCATGACAAATACACCTCCAAAATTTATACGTATACAGTATTTTCTAGAATACACAATTTCAACATACATAGTGTATATAAACATACATGTATTATGGCGATTCCTTTCGCCAAATAAGTATTTTATCCATATACCATATATTCATACAACAAATAATCATGGCAAATACATTTCCAAAATTTGTACGTATACGGTATTTCTATGTATACCTAGAGTATGTAAAATTCCATATTCTGCATCTTTAATCGAAACAGGAAACAGAAAGCACCTTGTACATGTGCAATTACATGCAGATCATGAATCTATCATTATCTGACATTGAAAGCGTTGAAAACCGTAGCCTATACACCTAAAATCCTCACTTTACACCTTAGGATTGCAACGAATCAGTTAGGTTCGTTAGGCTTCCGTATCCGGCAATTTTGTAGCCTAAAGAGCGAAACCGATTATCTATTTCATAACTTATAACCATCCCACTCCAAAACAGATTTAGGGTTAGGGTTTCTTACCTTAAAATGGAGTCGGTATCGCTGGAAAAGTGACAAGAAAAGGGAGGTGCAGCCCGTGTGGTGACTAGAAACAGTAGCAGGGAGATTCTCCCACAACTCTCAAGCTTTCTCTCTCTTTTTCTCTCTTCTTACTTAGGGTTTATCCCAAATTCGTATGGCTGTGAGAGAGGGTGCTCCAAGGTCCTTATATAGCCTAAAAACTCTCTAAAATAGACTTAAGTTCAAGGTATACTTATCTTATAGCCAAAACGGCATTGTTTCAGCTCAACGGAGAACTTCTGGCGAGCCTCCTTGAGCCAAAAGTCGTACTTAAGCTCACCTATCCTGGATCTAGATGAAGTTAAGTTTTCGTTCCAGTAGGGTTTCCAGATCACACGTGGCGGACCAGTTTTAGTTCAATGGTCAGTGGACTTCGATCAGTAATTCCAAGTACATGTAAATATTTATGAAATTTTTCCTGATCCGAGGGTGTATTTGGGTCAGATTCTGACGGTCTGGTTGCTTATAAAATGTCCGCAAGTGATACGTGCCAGATCACTATTTAAGATATTTATTTTGTAAAGAAAACAAGAGTTTTCACACTCCCTCGCTCCGGACTCGAGCGAACGGCCGTGGGACACTGTCTGGACTTGATTTTTGAGATGGTTGTCATGCCCAGCGAGGCGGTCCTAATTCCTTTACTTCGTATTATTCAGACTCCCGATGTGCGGTCTAGACCTGATACAGAGTTTCAATATGTTCCCGAGAGCAGTCGGGTAATGAGTTTGATCCTAGACTTTAGGGTAACTTAGCGTCAATGAATCTACAAGTTTTGGGTCTTGCAGATCGTATTTAAAGCGATTCCAACGGATTTTATGGCTAATCTAGTTTAGCACTTAGTTAACTTTGTCAAATTTCTACAGGATTTAATCCTAAGTAATTTCTAGTCGAGGTGGTACTCGAGCCACAGTACGGAAATTTTCAAGTCGTTAAATGATCATATGGGACCTACCAATCCATGGTGGGGATCCCATTTGACCACATGGATGTGGCCCTTTGGCCCATTTTACATGCATATCATGATACATGATGAGGCCATTCTCTATGGACTCCATCATGATGTATTGTATTATCTACTTCATTCTAAGGGCATATAGACCCTAGAAGTCATGTTGGGATGGCATCCCAACCACCCATTTTAGTTATGGATCATGCATGCATTGGTTTACTGTTACATGTACAATCTACATAGTTGTATAGATGAGATTGAATTTTGGGAGAGCCCATAGTGGCGGGGCCCTACCCCCATGGCCGGTTGTATTTCTTCTTCTCCTTTCTCTTATTATTGTGGATGATGATGTGTGAGGCCCATTTGGTGGGCCTAGGACGTCTCAAAAATTCAGCAAGGGTGAGACGCCCTTACCACCTTATTCCATGGTTTTGGACACCTTAAATTAATAAATGCAAGTGTCTTGACCTTAGTTCATAATCTAGACATGTGTGGGGCCCACTAAGGAAGGCCACACACCCTTTTAATTACTGAGATTATTGAGATATAGGCTTATATGTCCAGCCATGTATTGTTGTCCAAAATATGGACTGTTTACATGGACTGCTTTAGCTGATGTTTGGTATGGATTTAGTCCATGATTCTACTATTTTTCTTGATGATTGTGGAGTGTAATATGAAGGTGTGGACTCCACCTTAAAGTGTGGAGGATCACACCTCAAATGGTACCCAAAAGGGGGCCCAAAGAGGGGTGGGTGGTCCATCTTGCTAGACCGTCTAGCCCAAAAGACTGAGGGGAAAACCCAGATTCTAGCTTATTTTTCTGAGTGGTGGGCCACTTTTGTGGACCCCACCTTGCTGTATTTTATGGAAAAAATACAAATCATCCATCCCTCCCCTCCTATATGAAGTTTGGGCCCACCTCATTGGATAAACACTGCATGGATAACAACATTTTACTCTGGATTGATTGTAATTCTGAATTTACTTAAAATATTTTTGAGTATCCAAAAAATCACAAAATTTTGTGGAGGTGTGGCCCACCTATGGAAGGACAACCTTGTAAATTTTCAGGGCCATCGGGCTCCTATACCGCCTGTGGTACGGCCTGGAGTGGCCCACTAGGCTGGGGCGTCCAGCCTTGGCTGGCCATTCAGGCCACTTTGTGGGCCCACCTTAATGTATTTTATATCCCACCATTCATCCATGTGGGGTCCATGGGAGGTTGATCATTCCCCCCTTCAGTAGCATCTATTTGGGGCACATTTGGATGAGTTTTGGGCTCATTTACCCAGGCCCCTTCGACTGCCCACCATGAGACGCCCAACCCATTGGACTGTTGCTGGACGTCCAGTCCAGCAGCATGGCCCATGTGATTTATGTGTTTAATCTACCTCCTTCATTTGGTGGACCCCCTGTGACATGTATGGGTCACCAAGAACTAAAATGAATATATAAATTAATTAATTTTTGAATTTTCGGCAAGCCAGATTGTGGGTGGGCTGAAATTTCAACAATAGGCCCATGGTTGTTGCCCATAAATGAATGTTTTGGGATAGCATGGTCCACCAAATTTGGGAACATTATTACACATATCTTGTCCCATTTTAATTTAATTTTTGGGCTTAATTAGTGCATATTAAAGGCCCATTCCAATTAGGTTTTTATTGGACTTGTCTTCTTAGTTATTTGTTGGGTTTTCCTAAGCCCATTGTCTTGAAACTTTTGATAGGCCCATGACCTTTGAGCCTATATTTAATACACCATTGTGATGGATTTTGTGGGCCAAAATACTCAAAGTAGTTGGGCCCTTGCTTGCCCATTAAATTAAAACTATACTTGGGCCGAAATGTGAGGCCCGACTCACTTGTTTTAAATGTAAGGATTACCCATATGTTGGAATAATGGGCTACCCATTAGGCCCACCACGATGAGTGGACTCATGATCTTCATGGTTGGGCCCAAACCTTGCTTGAGGGCCCACCATGTTACCTAAGTGTTGGGCCTTGTGTACGGCCCACTAGGCCCGGATTGTTTAAGCATTGGGCCTTGTTTTACATGCGTGTAATTAGCGGGCTACCTTTTAGGACCCAGTTGAGGTTGGATGTCCTCCTTGGTAGCCCTAAGGTAGGCCCATAGGCACTTATAGGTGGTTGAAAGCCCACTTTGGACCTTATTAGGACCGTTTCCTCCTTGAGGCTTTATGAATCTCTTAGCTTATGGGTCATCCCAAAGTATTGGGCCCCCACTAGAGGACTTCACTTCTCTTTAGAGTACCTATTTATGTATCTAGACCTTGTCCCTCCTTGGGAAAGAGGAATATATTCTACAGGTAGTGCACTTACATCATTGTGATCCATATGCATCATCTGTGTGAATTGATTGCATTGTGTGGCGGTCATAGAGGGATGGAGTTTCTCCCCTTGTGTACTTTGAGTGCTGAAGCTAGTGCATGATCTGTATGTGTGACTCATACATTGACATCACATTTCATGATGATACCGCCCTTGCTTCATTAGGGCCTTACCTCCACAGGGATATTCGTGGATGGCCGTATGTGTGGACACCGGAAATGTTACTTGAGCATACAGGGTTCATAAGATGCCCATAGGTGAAATTCTCAAAACTTCCATCATCCTAAGGATTTGCTCCAGCGTCGTGACCTGGGTGGAAACATGAACGCACGAGGGCCTTACACCTTTAAGTCGCGACTCCCACTGTTGTGTAGTTGGTTGGATTGGGGTGTGGCCTTACCTGTCCGAGGGAAAGATGGCAATAGTTAGGTTGAGTCTGACCAGCTCGTGAATGGG
Organism: Magnolia officinalis; assembly: GCA_021015155.1. NCBI lineage: Eukaryota > Viridiplantae > Streptophyta > Magnoliopsida > Magnoliales > Magnoliaceae > Magnolia > Magnolia officinalis. The sequence goes on along the minus strand of JAJHSJ010000002.1, from coordinate 78,720,253 downwards.
TCTGCTACCGTCAGGCCTTGCTGGTGATTGACTGTCCACAGGCGGGTAGTGAGGTATCTTACACTCGTTTGGCTATGCGGATCTGTAGAGCGGCAATCATCCTGCAGTGTACTAGCCCCGGTGATTTCCTTATGATTGGAAATATACTTGATATGTGGATTAGATATGAGCATTGGCATCACTTTGCATTGCATTCGCATCGGCTGTATAAGCCCCTTTATGCATCGCCTTGGTATGACACCCAGTACTCATTGCATCATATTCATGATAAGTCTTGGTAAGGCTAATGATATTGTCATTGAGCATGTTTCTCTTCCTGTACCTCCTATTATTCTTCTATGCACTATTGTCACATACTTTCACCACCCTCTAAGCTTCTATAAGCTTATGCACGATTGATGCATGCAAGAGATCCTAGGCAGGAGTCGTAGCAACAGAGCTTGGATTAAAGTTGAGCTTGAGGACCCCGGTGTTGCAGACTTCTCTCCTTCTTCTATTATCTTATGTATGTCCTTTTGGACCTTATGAAAACTTATAAAAGTTCAAATTTATAGTGGATTTTGTGATGTGAGCCTTTGTTATTCTCAGATGTACTTGTTGTGATCTTGGGTATGCTCATATTGGAAATGGTTATACGATCATGGAAATCCTCCTTGTGGGATCCCATGATCGGAACCTACCTCAGGAGCCGAGAATGGGGTACTACAGAGGCTGTCGCGGCCAAAATCGGCTATCGGGTTCCTTGTGAGTCCGATTACCGAGTCTGGGGCATGACAACAAACCAACTCTTCAACCTTCATAATATCAATATCCATTAATTCCTGAATAGCAGTAACCTTAGAATTGAACCTATCAGGAAGAGATCGCAATATTTTTACGCAAACATTGCTTTTAGTAATTCCATCTCCTAGACCCCACATGGAATTTACTATGTCATTCAGTTTAGTATAGAAGTCCATGAAAGATTCATTTTCTTCCATACGTATCTCCTCAAATCTGGTTGTGAGGATTTGTATTTTTGATTTCTTGACAATAGTTGTTCCTTCATGTGTCATTTCGAGAATGTCCCATGCTTACTTAGCTGTATTGCATAAAATAATTCTTTTGAATTCATCAGGCGATAGAGCGCAAGTTATGGCGTTTAAGGCTTTTACATTAGCACTACTTTCACTTTTCTGACCAGCAGTTCATAAATAAAATGCAGTTTCTCTCATAAATTTGGTTCCATCCTCGGCTACTACTTCAGTCATAGGAGGTTTCCATTTAGTCGCAGTAGCTTGCCACACAGTTTCATCTAAGGATTTAAGAAAAATCCTCATTCTAGCTTTCCAGTATGAATAATTAGAGTCATCAAAAGGAGGTGGCCTAGTAATAAATAAACTGTTAAAATTTGAAATTAACTCAAGGAGGTTAATCCAAAATAAAAATAAAAATAAAGCAATCTTCTCTGATACCACTTGAAAATGAGAGCTTAAGAAATCCTAGAGGGGGGGGTGTGAATAGGACTATGCCAAATAATCGAATAAAGTGTTGAATAATAAATAAATCAGAGATCTCAATTGCATGAGTATTAAGACGTTGGTTCCAAATGATTCGTAGGACAACCTTCACTTAAAAGTTTAGGCAGGACAACTAAGTTTCACAAATTCCTTTAAAATCGAAATCCCACACTTTGCAAGAGTACGTAAAAATAAATATTACAATCACTCACTACTTGAACTGAAATGTAAATACAACCATTCACCACATAAAAGATAAAAATATTCACCACATAACTCAGAGAATTATAGTCGTTCGGTGTATCAACAACTGTTTTAAAACAGCCACACCTACTCCACTTCCAAAATTACTCTCCACGTAATCTTGGCTTTCAATATGAAAAAGGTTTTCTCATGGTCACCTTAAAACCTGATACACTTATGATTTTATCGGCTATCACAATCAAACCCCTTACTGAGATTTTCAGGCTATCTCAGGTAAAACCTACACTGAGATTTTCTGGCTATCTCAGAAAAACCAAATAAAGAATTGAAGGTATACTTATCTTCACCATAGAAGAAGCTGTAGCCGAAGAATTGCTTTCTTGTATGTCAATTGTTCAATGTTCAGTCAGATAGAAAAAGGTCCAAGATTCTATTGATTTTAATTAAGTTCAAACCAATGACTACTTGAGTTAATTTTCTTAAATCTCAAAAGAATAGTAGTATTTACTCTCTTTATAATCATAATGAAAGGATATGAGATTAAGGGAATTAAACGAAAGCTATAAAATAAAATTTATAAATACCATTCAATAGCTTGCTAATAACTGGAGTTTCTCTCTCTCTCTCTCTCTTGTAAAATAATTTTGATAGTAATAATTGATATTTTGGATTGAGAGAGAACCTCAATTTATAGGCAAAGAAGTTGAATTTTTGACTGGCCTGGCAGTCTTCGACTAGCACTAGCAAACCGACTTCTGTTTAACGGATTTTGAATCGCGTGGGATAAGATTTATCCAAACTTCGACTAGCCGGAGGACCAGTTCGACTAGTCGAAGAGCCCTATTTGACTAGTCGAATTTGGTCTTCGACTGGTCGAAGATCCCAAAATTCGAAACGATTTAGTTGCTAGACTTGGAGCCGAATTTTCTTGGGCTGGTCAAAGGTCAAGCTTCGACTAGTTGAACCAAAAAATTCGGCTGGTCAAATTTGCAACCAAAATTCAGTTTTGCTTCAACTTGAACTTGGACTGGTGGAGAAAATTCAAACTAGTCGAATCAGACCTTAAGCTGGTCGAATTCCAAGCAATCACAAGTATAAAAACCCAATTTAAATAATTTTTGAAAGCACCTAATCCTAAGGTCTTTCTAGGGTTTTATACTACATGAGATATGTGAAATATCTGAACTTTTTTATTTTGAGCTTGATCACTGACTTCATCTTAACTTTTGAGTTTGATCTTACACTTGAATATCAGTTGATCATCAGGTTGATCTTCCATTGAGATACCAGACTTTAGCTTGATCTTCTCTTGACCTTGACCTTTATCTTTTCTTGATCTTGGACTAGTCTTGAAGATCTCTTGTCAAGTTGTTTTGACTATACAAAATTTGGCAACTAAAAGTGTGCTTTAATCATTTTAGCACTTATACATTCCTATAAAGGTTTGCATATCATTCAACACAAGACACGGATTTCTACTGAGTAAACTCTATGGGGGCTGCCATGATATATGTGTCTTATCCACATCGTCCATCCTTTTTACTAGCTCATTTTAGGTCATGAGCCTATAATAAAAGCATATAATGATTCATTTTAGGGCCCACAACACCAACTAATATTGAGATCTCGGTAGTGGAGGGGTCATACCGAGTCTAAGTCGTAAAAGCCAAGCATGATCCATGTCATGGTTTGAAGACTCATTTGAGGTGTCCCTGACTCATCCGTGTCAACTCTCTGTTTTGTTTGATACAACTATGGTCACAACATGAAAAAGGGAAAAATAAGACAAATTTTGAGATGGTTGTGGACCATCTGCAAAATCCCTTGGTTTAAAGACGGCTCTTAACTGTCTCTAAAATTTGAGATGGCTCTTAACCATCTTTAATATGAAGCAAAATCGTCTTATAAATGTTACATCCACAAATCATTTAAGACAATCAGAATCCGTCGGTAACTTCGGAGAAAAGACAGCTATCGACTGTCTAGAATTAAAGACGGTCCTTAGCTGTCTTATATGTAGTTATCTGAGACAGTCAAAGACCGTCTGCATTTGAGACTGTCATTAGCGGTCCTATAGCGGTCATCTGAGACGGTCAAAGACCGTCTGCATTAGAGACGGTCCTTAGCAGTCTTAAAGTGGTTATCTGAGACAGTCAAAGACCATCTGCATGAGAGATGGTCATTAGCAGTCTTATGGTGGTCATTAGAGATGGTCATTAACGATCTTAGGGTGAACATCCATAAAAATGAAGCAAATCCAAATCTTATGTGGACCACAACATAGGAAAGGGTAGTGATTGAACGACCACCATTAAAAACTTCCTAGGGCGCACTGTAATGTTTATTTTCCATCCAGCCTGTTGATAAGGAACCAGACATGGATGAAAGGAAAAAAAATACATACCAGCTTGCTCTAAAACTTTTGTGGCCCACAAGAAATTTTTAACGGTCAATCACCATTGTCTCCTGTGGTGTTGCCACACGAGATTTAGATCTACTTTGTTTTTAGGTTCGTGCCCTAAAATGAGTTGCCAAAAAGGATGAAAGTTGTGGATTTATAATACATACATCAATGTGGGCCCCACGGTCTAGATGCACTGTGTTGGGTGGGGCCTGGGCCACACCTCATCCGCACCCCTGCCAGCCAGAGTCTCAAAGCTTTCCTCTTTATTTAACTCAAAGACTAAGGCCGTGTTTGTTAACACTTAATTTTTGCACTTAACGCGGAATTGGAAAAATTTTCCGTATTTAATGGTGTTTGTTAATGCGTTTTTAACGCGGAAGACGGAAAGCGCTAAGTGGTTTTTCACAGAATTTTTTCAGTGATAGGAGTTTGGCTTAATGGTGAACGGGGAATGCGCTCCGTGATTTTTCATTAAACGAAAATTTTTACTTCCAAAAGTACCCTTTTTCAAGTTATTACGGCAATTTTTTCTTTTAAATTGTTTGCGAAATACAAAATCAACCTTTAACCTATAAAACTTCTTTATGCCCCACCATGATTTATGTGTTTGATCCACACCATCCATCTACTTTTTCAGATCATTTAAGGTGTGTGCTAATAAAAAAAGCAGGTCAAATGATTAATTAGACCATAAGGTGGGGATTGAATGTCCACTGTTAAAAACTTCTTGAGAGTTGGAGAAGTTTCGGATTAAGCTGATATTTTCGTTTTCACTTCATCCACATCTACATGACCTAATGAATAGGTTGGATGGTAAAAAAACACCACAGTGGCCCTTAGAAAGGTTTCAATGGTAGATGTCATTATCACTGCAGCATCCTTTGGTGTGGTTCATTGTAGTTGTGAACCTACTTCATCTTTTGAATCTTACATTAAAATAATATGAGAAAAATGATGAACGGCTTAGATAAAACACTTACATCACAGTGGGCCGCACAGAGCCCTGCCCGGACGGTAATCCGTCAGGCCGGGGTAGGACTCAATCCGATGCAGGGACGGATTGGGAAGCGGATTTGATGGTGTATTAACGTCAGCAAGTTTTGTGGGTCCCATCATGACATATTTGTTATATTCAAACCGTCCATTCATTTTGTGAGTTCGTGGTAAGGCTTGAGCCAAAAACTAAGATAGATCTAAATATAAATTGGACCACACTGCAAAAAGCAGTGGGTGATTGAATGTCTACCATTGAAACACTTTTGGGGTCACAAAAGTTTTGGATCAATATGAAAAAAAACTTTCCTCTTCATCCAGATATTTTTGACCTTATGAATAAATTAGATGGAAAATAAATATTATAGTGGGCCCTGCGAATTTTTTAACGGTGAAAATCATTATCCCGTTGCTATTTTTGGTGTGGTTCATTTGAGTTTTGGATATTGTTCGTTATTTGGATAATGCTCTAAAATGATCTAAAAAATTTGATGAATAGTGGGGATATAATAAATAAATTATTGTAAGGCCCATGTAACTTTGATCTCTTTGAATCGTTCGTACTACTCAGACCTTGAGAAGCATCAGCGCTCGTCTCGGAAACGGATTGGCTACTCCCCTTTCCAGGCTGGTGGTTGGTGCTCTGTGGGCCCTATCATGATGTATGTGTTTCATCCATTCTGTTCATCCAATTTTAAAGATCATTTTAGGGCATAATTTTAAAAATTAGAGGTATATACATCTCACGTGGTCGACACTACATGAAAAAAATAGCGATTGGATATCCACTATTAAAATCCTCCTAAGGCCCATTGTATTGTTTATTTGATATCCAATCTGTTGATTAGGTCATGCAGTCCCAAATGAAGGAAAAAAAAAAATCAGCTTGATCCAAAGCTTTTATGGATGCCAAAATGTTTTTAATGGTTGAAACTCATTCAACGTTGTTTCCTGTAATGTGGTCCACTTGAGATAGTGATATACCTCATTTTTTGTCTCATATGGTAAAATGATCTATAAAAATAGATGGATAGCATGGATGAAACACATACATCATGGTTGTGGGGCTCACAGAGTACCGACCACCAGCCATTGGCTGGTGTCAGCGGGAGTAGCCAATCCGTTTCCGCTCGTCTCGGGAAGTTCCAGCGCTGGGAACGCTGGTGGGGCCACTAAGATGTTAGTGAGAAATCCTCACCGTCCATCTATTTTTTGAGTTCATTTTAGGACATGAGGCCAAAGATGAACCATATCCAATGCTTGAGTGGGCCGAAAACGTGATGATTAAACGTCCACAGTTGAAATATTCGTGGGGCCACAAAAGTTTTGAATCATGATAATATCTGTGTTTTCAGTTCATCCCAGTAGGAATGACGTTATTACTAGTATGGATGGCATGTAAACATTACTGTCGAATCAGGGAAGTTTCAACGGTAAAAATTTCCCTAAATACTTTTTCCTTTAGTACGGCCCACTTGAGTCTTGGATCCTGTTGAATTTTGGTTTAACCTCCTAAAATTAGCTCACAAAACGGATGGATGGAGTGGATTTCTGGTAAACATTACGATTGGTCCCACCTAAGTTCCCAGCGACAACAACCTACCGTGAAAGGCTATCGCAGGAAATCCGCGTCCACTCCTCCTCGCACGACACATATCTATGTTGGATACTGCCACCCCACGTTCTATTCATCCATTCCGTTCATCATTTAAGTATCATTTTATATCTTTATCCCAAAATTAAAAGGAATATAAATCTTAGGTTGACCACACCATAGGAAAACAATAGTGATTGGATATCCACCATTAGAATCCTCCTAAGCCCACTGTACTACTTATTTGACATCCAATGTATTGATTAGGTCATACATGCCGAGATGAGTGAAAAATCAAAAATCAGCTTGATCCAAAACTTTAATGGCCTCAAAAGGTTTTCAATCAATAAAGCTCATTCAACACTATTTCTTATAATGTGGTCCAACTGAGATTAGGATATACCTCATCTTTAGTCTCATATTATAAAATGATCTAAAAATATATATGGACAACATTTAAAGCATTTCCAAACAGGAGATGGATAGGGGCAAATGTGTCAAATTAACATATTTTAGACATTTCATATGTTTGTTAACAAATAGATTGTTTCAAATTCAGTACTTAATTTTCAGACTTCGGCCATAGTTACCGAACATATTTTTTGACTTCAGATTTCAAATTCAGGCTTTAGATTTCAGATTCAGTTTCAGCTTTCAGATTCAGACTTTAGACTTCAAATTTAACATACGATGCCTAAGACAATGAGGGTCAGTTTTCAAAGTAAACATGATAACATTAAGAGCATGTATGTAAACTTCAATATGGCCACTCCTTCCAGCTCACATGCAATACGTGTAGAATATGCAACCCGTTCAAAATTGTGGACCACACCACGGCGATCACCTGATATTAAATCAGGCCCATCCGACCATTGAGCGATATGAAAGGTCAAAATCATTGGGCAGCAGATTGTACGACGTGTCCCCAACCCAATAAGCCGATAAGCCTTATTTTCATACCAAGTGATCATCATGGTGTGGCCCACCTATTTTATGTATCACGTGCTCTACACATGTGACACGTTGGCAGGATAAAGGAGACTGTATGTAAGAAGTTCACATACATCTGCTGGATGTGAATCATATTACCATCTCTCCTTTTCAAAATTAAAAGAATGAGATTAAAATAATCTTAAATTGCGGAATCTTTATCATAGATATGGCGATCCACCATGAAATAATTGTATCTCTGATTTGTGTGGTCCACTTGAGATTTATATCCATCTCATTTTCGGTATCAATCTCTAAAATGATTTCTAAAAATGGATGAACGGCATGGATAAAAGATATACTTCATAGTGGGGTCTACATGGCTGGTGGTAGGGGAGTAGCCAATCTGTTTCCCTGCGAAGCGTACAGGTTGTAACTCAGTATGCTTAGCGTACCGAGTAAACTCTGTGGAGTTCACCATGATTTATGTATTTAATCCATTCTGTCCATCCGTTTTATCATATAATTTTATGGCTTGAACCAAAACATTAAGCATATCCAGAGATAAAATGGACCACACTACAGGAAACAGTGTGAATTGAACTTCTACTGTTGTAAAATTCTTGGGGGCCACAAAAGTTTTGGATCAAACTTATATTTGTGTTTTCCCTTCATCCATGTCTATATGATCTTATGAATAGGTTGGATGACAAAAAAACGTCACTGTGGGGCCTAGAAAGGTTTCAACGGTGGAAGTCATTATTCCACTTTTTGCTCTAGTATGATTCACGTGAGCTTTGTATATGCTTCAATTTTAGGCTCAACCCCTTAAATGAGCTGGAAAAATGAATGGACGGCCTGGATAAGCCACATACATTCACAGTGGGCCCGACTGAGTTTACTCAGCACGATAAGAGCGTGCTTAGTAACTCAGTACGCAATCCAATTTCGTTTCATTTCCTAGTGTGGTACACCACATAATCCAAACACCTAATCCGGACGTGGTTGGGCTAGTTACGGTGGCTAGTGGCCGGTGCTATGTGGACCCACCATGATATATGTATTTTATCCACGTCGTCTATCAATTTTCCCAGGTCGTTTAAGGGGTTGAGACCAAAATTGAACCATGTCCAGAGCTGAAGTAGACCATACCACAGGAAACTGTGGGAATAAAGATTTTCACAGTTGAAACCTTGCAGCCCCACAGTGATTTTTATTTATCATCCAACCTGTTCATAAGATTAAAAAAACATAGATGAAAGGGAAAACACAAATATAATATTGATCCAAAACGTCTGCGTACCTCAAGAGTTTTTCAATGGAAGATTTTTAATTCACACTGTTTCCTATGGTGTGGTCCATTTGGGCTTTAGATATGCTTTATTTTTGGGTTCATGCCCTTATTTTATCTGGTAAAATGGAAGAAAGGAGTGGGTGAAATATATAAATCATGTGGACCCCACAGAGTTTACTCAGTACGGTGTACTGAGTTACTACACAATTACGCAATCGGCTTCCACTCCTTTCCCGAATTTCCTGCCATAACCATCCGCATGAAGATCCTTACTTAGAACCTATGTGGGGTCCGCCGTGATGTTTGTGAGAAATCCACCCCATCCATCCGTTTTTTGAGATCATGTCAGGACATGGGGCAAAAAATGAGCTAGATCCAATACTTAAGTGTGCCTAAAACGTGAGGACTGAATGTCCACAGTTTAAATATTCGTGGGGCCACATAAGTTTTGAATCAAGATAATGTTTGTGTTTTTAGTTCATCTAAGCAGGAATGATGTTATGAAAGGTGCGGATGGCATGTTAAACCCCAGGGAGGTTTCAATGGTAGGAATTTCACTACCTACCTTTTCCTTTAGTGTGGCCCTTTTGAGTCTTGGATCTGTTTTATTTTTGGTAGCAAGTCTCAAAATTATCTCACAAAATGGAAGGAAGGGGAAGATTTCTCCTAAACATCACGATAGGTCCCACCTAGGTTTCAGCACAGAAACTTCGTGCGTTCATGCGAAAGGTTTCACGGGAAATCCGCTTCAAGCTAAACCGCACCCTTTTTATGCGACGGAATTCGAAAGGACGCGGATTGCATCCTACCATGCCGTATCCAGTTAGTAATGACATTATATGTTTGAGTTGACACCGTGATGTGTGGATCTTATCCACACCAACCATCCATTTTTTCGTATAATTTTAGGGTCCAAGACCAAAAATGAGGCAGATCCAAGGCTCAAGTGGACCACACCGTAGGAAGCAGCAGTGATAACGGTTCTCACCGTTGAAACTTTTATAGGGCCCACTGTCATGTTTATTTTCTATCCAACGTATTCATAAAGTTACATGAACCAGTAAGAAGATAAAACGCAAATATCAGCTCCATCTAAAGCTTCCGTGGACCCCAAGAAGTTTTCAACGGTAAGAATTTAATCCCAATTGTGTGGTCCACTTGAACCTTAAAACCGATTGTGTAGTCGACTTGAGTCTTGGATCCGCATCATTTTTAGGCTAATACCCTAAAACGATACAAAAAAAATGGATTGACGGTGTAGATATGACACATACATCACGGTGGCCACTCAAAACTCATGCACGTTCCTAGCCCGAGACTGGCGCAGGTGTCAAAGTTTTCCGCCGCTCAAAAATGAAAACTCATGACGTTCCCTCTCAATTTCCTTTTTCCCTCTCCAGCTCTGGTTAAAACCGGTTTGTGTGTGAGAGAGATCGATTTCCTTTTTCCCTCTCTAGATCTGGTCAAAAATAGTTTGAGAGAGAGAGAGGTGGACCTTCACCACAAGATCCAAGCCATCAAGAGGTAGATCTAACTCAACCAAACCATCTGTAGGTGAGTGCCTTTTCCTTACCTCTTTTGAAATTTAGTTTTATCCTTTAAACATGATCATGATGATGTAAAGGGATTCACTGATGGATGGCCCACATGATGGATGAGGTCCTTGATGAATATCCAACCATCCATCCATAGGGTAAATCCACACTGATGCTAGTATTGTATATTCACTATGGGGCCCACATAGCTCGACCTTATAGTACAATTTCCCACACAGCCAGGGATTGATCCTATGGGAGGTTTTGTTAAACTCCCTGCATATTGGAGCGAGGACCGTTGCTATATTCTATTTCAACCGTCTATTTGTCAGTTAGGTTGTCCAATTCTGATTATTTTCGTGACATAGTCCATCCATGGAAGCGCCAAGGCCTTCCTTTTAAAACTGAAGACCCCAAATTAAAATGGAATTTTTTTTTTTTTTAATTAAAAAACGAATCGCAGAACGATCTAATGAACAATTTATACAATTCAATTACTCAATTAGTAGTACCCCTAGAGTCCACTTCTTCCCCATACTACGAGTGAAAGGGGGAAAATGTAAAGACTAACAGCTCACCCAAGCGAGACTGACTATATCCATGTGAATCATGTCCCATATTTCTATGAATATGAAGGAATTTCAAATTGATTGATCACTAAAAATATTGGAATCAAAGGTGCAGAGTCAAAATGGGATTCTAACCTAACGCCGATCCAATGGATCCACGACATTCCTATATTCTTTCTGGTGGAATCGGGAAGCATTAATCACAAGCAAGACCGTGCAAGGAGTTGGATGGACGGATCATATGATTCATGTAATTTCTATTACCAGTAAAAGAACCTGAAGTTGATGAAAATTTGCAGTGGGCCCATGTTTGCCTATGTTGCTCGGCAGTTAAAGCAATTAGGATGTCTGAAGAAAAACTGACTCTGATTTGGCACCATCTGCATACCCTATATCAGTTACTGTGCTTTCTTTCCTGTAATAGTCCATCTATTCCTGTCAGTTATGATGACTAGTATTTTATAAGGTATACTCACTTGGATGGAAGTGAGTTAAGAATATGGTCTAGAGAGGGTTGAAAAATTAAACTACCATAGATTCTTGTTGAAGCAGTGACCTCGAGTAATGCTTTTCTGGGTTGGTTGGGGAACAGTGCTATTTTTCCTGGATTTTTTTTTTTTTTTTTTTTTTTTTTTTTTTTTGAGATTAGGAACCAGTATCAAATACTCTGTATGCTTCTGGAAAAATTCAAAACCATATAAACCGTTGTATAAATCCACATTCTGTTCCATGGGAGTTCGTTGCCAAGCAGTGCGTCATAGGTGCAGTTATTATTTTCAAGATAGGACTGACATTGTGCTATCTGCTTCATACCCTGATATTCCATGCATTCTCAGCTCTGTGAAGCTGGGAGATTCATCTACATTGCTAGCCTTATTGTCCAAACCTCTAGATGATAGACAGGCTATTTGATTTGACTTGATACGGTTGCTTCATACAAATGATGATATTGCTAGCGTTAGCCTATTCTGCAATTTTCAAGAAGTCTTGCTGAGCTTCTGTGTGCTCAAGACAGTAGTCTATTCTAATCTTGCACATGGTCCCTACATGCTAACCTGACATGCCACAAATATGAGAAGAGGAACACGAGTATGAGATCCAAGCCCAGCTAGCGTTTGGTCTCCACTACACCCCACTATAGAATGTGGATCATTAAACCTGAGTATTGAATGCAGCCAATGCTAACCATTCAACTTTTCCTTCAAATCCAGCAGTTATGACTGTCCAACCAGCCTGATTTTTTTCATTCGAATCATATCCAAAGGGACCCCTGCGTAGTGAGCTCCTTAGATCTCATACACATGGTGTCATTCCGAAGTCTGCCATGTGCAAGGTCTGTGTCCAGGGGTGCGCATACAAGAGTAACATTCATCATGAAGAAAAGGTATCAAGGTATCATAAAAGAAACAAGCGGTAACCCAAGTTACAAGATGGGACAGAATTTCAAATACTCATAGTGGGTCTACAAACATCTTCCCTGAGAGTCAGTTATAGTTTATTTACCTCTTATATAATACAACAGAAGTTTCAACATCCAAAAGAAAATTTTATCGAGGATTTTTTGTCAGTCTCCAACTCTCCACAGACACAAACTTGTCAACTCACTTTTTTAGTATCAATAGAAGGAGGGTAGGTCCTTCAACCATAAGTGGAACAGGAAAGGAGATTTTGAAAGGCTTCCTTCTGGAAGAGCCAGATATCCCTCCCATTAAAGTCTGTTATGCATAACCAACTCTCACCAAGAAACAACCATCTAATCAAAAGTACCAAGCAGAAAGGAACACTTATAAACATGTATATTCCCTTTTGCTATCCAAATTCAACTTCATCACTTTGCAGCAAGGAGCAAAAGAAAAAATCCCCCATCACACCACCAAAAAAAAAAACACGCATAAACCTTTCCAGCTGGAAGACCAAACCTTTAGGCAGTCACTTTTAAAATACCCTGTCAACAGAGCCAGAGAATTAAACATGCAAGTCATACATCAATTCTCTAGGAAGAGAGATGACATCACCAAAAGTCTACAATCAATTGAAGCATAACTCAATGAGGAAAGATCCAATCTTTGGAGAAAATTGGGGTCCACGATATCTATTATTTTAGAGTGCTAGTTCTCGTTCTGATAATGTCAAACGCCGTCAAATATTTGTTTCCCTCTAAAATTCATTGATTGAAAAGTTAATTTATGAGTTATGATCAAACATATACTAACTCAAAGACTGTCCTGATTATATTAGTGATTGAACGCGTGCAACTACCATAATAGTGCAAGCAGTGTGTAATATACTTCAAATGATTCTAGATCTAGTGACCCACGATTTCGTTGACAATTAAAGGCATGAATCATCCACTTTATAAGAATTGAGCAGGCTTCCGAAGATAAAACTAAACAAATCCAGTTACACAATTTAACAGAATATATAAAAAATCCATTAAATAAAAAAGGAATCCAAAACTTTCCAAACCTTTGTCGCTCATTCCATGGTCAGCAGTAAAAGTATAGGTTGTCCGGTTGTCCTGGAAATATGTTTCAATAAGATTATATACATTTTCAGCAATATGATCAACCACCTTGACATTGTTGAGATAGATGGATGAATAAGGCCTATGTGCATGACCATTGGTATCACAACCGAGTAGATGCAGCTGGAAGACCAAACCTCTAGGCGGTCACTTTCAATTGGGTGAAATTGTTGTTTGGCCCAAATTCCTTATGAGAATTTGAATATTCAGTGGTTTTGTTTAACTTTTTAAATTTCTAGGACATGCTTTAGTAATTCGTATGACAAAAACTTGATTATTCACTGAAATCCTTATTTGATCAAGTTGCCTTTTTTATTTATTTAATCTTTAGCATCCTTTTTATTAATTATGGCTTGTTGTCATTTGTTTTTTATTAACCAAGTCACTAAAGGATTTCAATTTCAAATGTAACTAAAGTATTGACAGAACGTTGTCTCTAGTTATAGTACGAGATGTAACAAGAATGTACATTGATTGCATATTTGATTTTTTTTTTTTTTTAAATGCACCACCTGGAAACAATTTGAGACGACGTTCAATGATACTTTGTTAAATATGAAATTTGTGACCTTCAGTAACTTGGTTAATTAAAAAAAAAAACTACATTGTGGCTTGATCCCAATCTGACTTTTTGGGTATGTAGGCAGCCGTTCATAATGTACTAGAATATCGGTGTAGCCACAAATCTTTTTCCTCCTTGAATTGTAACGACTGTATCGGTTGCATTTTTCTGTCATATAGGTTGTGGCTATCAAAGATATAATATCACCTCCTTATAGGGAAACATTTAATGATGCGTACATTGTTTATGAGCTCATGGACACTGATCTTCACCAAATTATCATTCCAATCAAGCTTTATCAAAGGAGCATTATCAGGTGATATTTAAGATTTTCATATTAAATAGATTAAGAGCCAATGATAATTATAAGTAGACTTACAAAATTTATAAATAGAATTGAGCAAGGCTTAGATGACGATGATAAATCTCTATAATCATGACAAAAGTTTCAGATTTTCAGGTTTCTAGTGGGGAAATATTGGATTCGATCCTATCTGTGGTGAAAATCTGAACATGCATATTTGGCCTTGTTAAATGCATCTTTATTGGCATTAAACAAAGGTGAGTTGACTTGCACCAAGTTGAGAAGCTTGTATATGAATTTTATTCTTGCACTAAATGCAACATTATAAATATGAGATACTTTTGTGGAAGGTTGTTAAGAAGCCAGCTTTGTTGGAGAACCTTGCTTGTACCAAAGGCGTTGTGTGTTGTTCTTGATACATGAGGTTGGGATTAAGACATATTGTAGCTAGTGATTTAGAGGTCTATAATGGGTTATGGAAGCTGTTATGGAGTTGACTTTGGCTAAAAGTTGATTTGGCTAAACACTTGCTAGTAAAAATAGTTTGCCAATATCGTGAAAATAAATTTCCATAACTTTATAAATGCTTCATAGTTGCAAATTCACGTAAACTATAGAAAACATGAATTTAATGGCCTTTTGTTTTATGCTACTAGATTTTATAATGTCATTATACTAGAAGTTTGTAGACCGTGAAAGTCATCTCATTAAATGAATATTATTGTTTATATATATATTTTTAAAAACTCTCTTTTAATTCATTGATTAGTTTCAATAAGATTGTACATAATCTGTTGCAAAGGAAAAGAAAAGGGCTTAGTTTTTGAGTTCTTTTAAGCTTCCTTAACATCCATGCATGGCACTACAATCCTTTACTAAACTGTAACTCTAATCGGAACTTTATGTGCAATCTGATCAAGTGCATTAACATCTAATACTATCCTATTTCTTTGCAGGATAACATTGCCATATTTATGAGCCCTTGTGCTGCGATTCTTGCTCTCATCATCATTACTCTCATGCATGGGAATTAAGGTTGTATCTCTTTTACACATGCCCCTTTTTACAAAGCTTTAATTTTTGTTGTTGTTTCTGTTAACTTGAATTGGAACACTTTTCTGTATTATTTGCTTGCAATTAGTTTTATTTTAATGATCAGTTTTATTTTTAAAAAGTGTGCCCACTTTTTTGGAAAAAAAAAAAAACAAATGAAGTTTCTGCAATTCTTCCTAATTCTGAATTATAATGTTTTGTTGGTTGAATATTTTTTTATTAGATGAAAGAAACACAAAAAGAAAATTGCTGCTGATTTTTTTTTTAATGTAAGAAATTTTCATCTGAGACTGTTTATAACCGTCCTTTTAACGTCTATCTTTAATGACGGTCCATGACCGTCCTTCTTTATAGACGTTCCATAACCGTCCTTTTTTAAAGACGTTAAGTTTGTAATCGTGTAACATCAGAGACATCTCGTAACAGTCCTTTGATTGTCCATCTTTAACGACGGTCCATGACCGTCCTTCTTGACAGACGGTCCATAAGTCTTTTTAATGTACATCTTTAATGACGATCCATGACCGTCCTTCTTTACAAGCGGTCCATAACCGTCCTATTTATGTCCATCGATAAGGACGGTTCATGACCGTCCTTAGTAATATGACACAGTAAAATAGGATGGCCCATGCGACGGTTCAAAACCGTCCTTTATTGAGATGTGAGACGGTTTTCAGCTGTCCTTTTTTCACTGTTTTGACGTAATGGGTTTAGTACCAAGAGTCATCTCCAATTTACCCACACTCCATTGAACTAGATCAATATAACCCTGACTTAGGCGAGTCCCGACTCAACTCGAGCCAAGCTAGTCTGATGAGTAAGTTGTCCCATGCCTTTATCGCTGTACTACAAAATCGTTACAGTATCAACCGAGAATGTACACATAGTCGACTGAAAAGTATGTAGCAAGTGATATAAAACATACTGATTGGATGATGCTACACATCCGATTGGTAATTGAAGAGAATTAATGGATAGGCGGATCATCTGATAAGTGTGGCTTTTGAAACATAAACCATTCATGTTAGAACCCACTTAGATGGATAGCCTAAATTGATACATTAACATTCACCTGTTCATAAGATGAATGGCTCTACCAATTTCTACGTCTCTACCTACCTTACAATCGCCCTGTTTCGGAGTTTAGATGCTTCCCTATGTACATTCCTAAAAACGGCATACATGTACCATCCGACATGCGACGCAAATTGCATAACTGAGTAAACTCCGTGGGGTCCACCATGGTGTATGTCTTATCCACTCCATCCATTTGTTTTACCAGCTCATTATAGGCCATGAGCCTAGAAAACCCTGACTCAGGCGAGTCCCGACCCAGCTCGAGTCGATCTAGTCTGACCAAGTTTGCTTAAGCATTCATAGCCCTACTACAAAACTGTTATAATATTGATTGGGAATGTACACTGTTGTCCAAAAAGTGGGTAGCAAGTGATATAAATGGGTATGCGGATCGTCTGATAAGTGTGGCTTTTGAAACATAAACCATCCATTGTCAGGCACATGTCCTAGTAACCATTCTGTTCCATAGGATCCCGCGGTCCTCCTGGAGGAATTCCAGCAACTTGCGACTTGTAGATTGCATTTGCCTGCGACCCTAAATCTCATCCTGTAAACTTGAGTCGGCTTGACCCAAGACCTGTGCCATTGTGACCGCACCATCGCCACGGTTTCAACGCCGCATCTCGTGCGCCAATCCGACATCTACATCATAAGATGTGGGCCGCGCATGATTCTGGCCATTGATCGCGTGATTGTGGGACCCACCTATCCCAAATATGGTTATTCCCTAGCAAGCAATCATCACCCTAACCTACCTACCTACCTACCCTACCCTACCCTACCTACCCACCCTAGTCCCTAGCCCATAATTACTTTTTTCCTTCCCCATGAGAGCATGCCTTATGCTAGCTATGATTGTCTTACAAAGCAATCATCTCTCTCCCTCTTATCTCTCTCTTCCTCCCTCTTTCTTCTTCATTACTCTCTAGCAAGAGCCATGGATTTCCAAAAAAATCCAGCAACTTCCTCTCCCTAACCCTCCCAATCCAACCATCAAGACTTCATCTCAACCATTGAACCTTGCTCCCTTGAAGCATTGGAAGCCATTGGTGGTAGTAGAAGTCCTAGATTTGAAGGTGGGTGCTTCTATCTCTCTCTTTTTTTCCTTTTTAGTTTAATGGCCCACCTGATGATGTATGTATCTTAACCTAGCTATCCAAGCAGTGGGACACCCTCCATCAAGCAAATAGGGCCCATCTTACTGCCCAGATCGGGCCTGCATGGTTGTACAGACCATGTAGGCCTGGTTGAAGGGGAAAAATACAAAGATTAGCTTGATCCCTAGCTGTGTGGACCACCTGTGTCGGCCCTACTATAATATATGAATTTTATCTAAGCTGTTCATCAAGCAGGGCCCACACTATTGACCGTCCGACAGCATTGCTGCCTGGACCATTTGGAACAGACCCTGATGAAGGGAAACTGCAAGTATCAGTTTATATATATATAATTAAATAAATAATGTAGTGGGGTGGCCCACCATGCAGGATCCACCAGATGTAGATGTTTCATCCAGGTCGTCCGTCTGCTGGAATGTCCAGCAGGCCTGGAGGAAATGAAAACAAAAATATCAGCTCTATTCGCAGTTGAGGTGGGCCACACATGTGGACCCACCTTTGATGTACATGTTTCATCTATGTCATCCGTTTATCCAGACGATGGTCCCACGCAGCTTCGATTTGCTGTTGACGTCAGCAAGTTCTAGGGGCCCACCATGATGTAAGGCTTCATCCTCACCATCCAGCTACTGGACGGTGGGTCTCCACCGTGAGGTATCTATTATGTCCAAGACGTCTAGCAGCTTGGCTGCTATTGACGTTAGCTAGTTCAGTGGCCCCATTACGAGGCATGTATTATATCCTACCGTCCGTCCATGGGGCAGACCGTGGGGCCCACCCACACGTGCTGCACGTGTGGGGTGGGGCCCACCTTGATGTATATATTTTACATCCTCACCGTCCATTGTTGGGATGGTGGGACTCCACCATGATGTAGTGTTTCATCCACTCTGTCCATCTGTGGACCTCACCATGAGGTATGTGTGAGATCCACATCGTCCAGCAAAGGACGGTGGGTCCCACCGATGTAAGTGTTTTATCTACCCGGTCCATCTATGGGGCTTGTCCTGGTGGCACGTGGCTCCACACGTGGGACCCACATAATGTATGTGTTTCATTCACATCGTCCAGTCCCTAGACGTGGACGGTGGTCCCACATGATGTTTGTGTTGTGCCCACACTATCCAGGCTCTAGACGGTGGGTCCCCTGGAGGTGTATGTGATGCTCCCACGCATGTGGGGCCCACGTGATATAAGTGCTTTATCCAGCCGTCCAGTCCACTGTACGTGAACCCCCGCCATATGCATGTGTTTCGTATCCATGCAGGTTGTTCGTTTGTTGGACGTATAGGGCCCAGCTGCATTGTACAGGCCCACCTACTGGTTGTGCAGGGCCCACCTGCGGTGAGGCCCATTGTGATGTATACAAGGCCCGTATGATGAGGCCTAATATGATGTGTACGTGGCCCCTATGTGAGGCCCATTATGATCATATCAGGCCCGTATGATGAGGACCATTATGATGTATATGTGGCCCATATGTGAGGCCCAATGTGATGTATATCAGGCCCGATGTGATGTATATGAGACCCATATGATGAGGCCCATTGAGAGTATTTGAGGCCCAAGTGCGAGGCCCATTGTGATGTAATTGAGGCCTAGATATCAGGCCCATTATGATGTATATTGGGCTCTTATGTGAGACCTATTATGTTGTATGTGAGGCCCTTATGTGAGGCCATAGCCCCACCATGTGCTTGGCTCTATGTGGGCCACCCCTTGGGAGCAATGATGGTTAAATGTCCACATTGTGATCTTCCCTTAGGCCTTTGTTAGGCCCATTCTCACCATTCTCTAAGTGGGTTGACCCAAATCATTGGGCCCCATTGATGTTTGCATGGTCCATCTATTCATATTGGGATAACCCAAGATGTTGGGCCCCCATTGGTTGCTTGTAAGATTTTTTCTTTTAATCTTGGAGTCCGTCTAAGACTCATTTGGGCCCCTTAGGGCTTCTAGCGGGCCATATAATAGTATGGAGAAGGAACTCTTTCTGAATCCTTAGGCTTATAGGTAGGCCATCTAAGCCCAACCTTGGTATGAGGAGAGTTCATCATCACCGTAGACGGATGGATCCGTGCTATCGTATTTAGTATATCCACAGTCGAGGGTCGATCGGCTGCTCACCTATGGACCCCGCCTTGTATATAGGCCGATTATCGATGTCGATTATGAGTATGTGACATCATAGCATCATGATTCATGCCCATACGCATCATCTGTATGACTGTTATGAGATGTGATTGATCATTACATATGCCATAAGGCAGGTTGTTTATGGGACTCCCTGATAGGCGGAGCCGTCCCACATGAGCGCACGATATGCATAGAATTGATGCATGATTGGATTGTGTGACTCATGCATCTTGCATTGTGTTGTGATTGTTGTACACCCTTGCGACATCAGGGCCATAGCCTCCATAGGCATATCGTGGATGGAAGGTTTAGACACCGAAAATCTTCTCTTTACATGGGGCGCGAAGGATGTCTATGGGTGAAAGTCCCTAAACCTGACGGTACCGGAAGATGCTCCAACGTCGAGACCGAGTGGATGTATGAGCGCGCATTGTTGTATACCAGTAGGCCATGTCTCCCACTATGTCGTGGTCGGTCGGATGGGGGTGTGGCCTTATCTGCCCGAGTGAGTGGGCTTTAAGCTAGTCTGAGTCTGACCAGCTCGCAAGTGGGTCCGCTACCGACGAGCCGGGCCGATATTGGTAGGCAGGTAGTGAGGTCTCTTTCACTCACTTGGTTACGCTGCTAGGGAGGCAGCAGCTAGCGTGGAGTGTACTAGACCCCGGTGATATACATATTCCAGAGATGAGTTGTACTGATATGTGGTCCCTGAGGAGGACTGGTATGCTTGAGTTGCATCTCGCATATGACCTTGGCCATGTAAGCCTTGCATCGCATAGCCTTGGTATGACTGATAACATTCATGCCCTGCATCGCATAGCCTTGGTACGGCTGATCGCATCCATGGACTTATCACCATATTTCTGTATTACTCTGGTACTATATTCTTACATTGCTACCTTACGCACACACTTTCACCACCCTCTAGCTTTCTATAAGCTTATGCACAATTGATGCATGCAGGTGACGTCAGGACGCATCCGTAGCTTAGCAGGAGCAGGAGCGTGCAGTCGAGCTTCAGGAGTTTCTGTTATTATTATCATTGTATTTCCCTTTATGCGCATTGTATCTTAAAGTTTTTTTTATCATAGTGGATTTTGTAATGGTGTTTTGGTTATTGTTCGTGGGTTATGCATATGGTTATGCTTGTTATGGAATAAACTCACGCTGAAAAATCCCCCTTGTAGGATCCCAGGATCGGAGCCTAGTATATGGGTAGCCGGGAGCCGAGAATGGGGTACTACGAAGGATATCGGCGCTGGTTTCGGCGATTGGAAATTTTGTGAGCCCGGTTTCCAAGTTTGGGGCATGACATCCATGATTGAGCCTACTTAGATGGACGGCCTAGATTGATACATCAACATACGCCTGTCCATAAGATGAATGACTATACTAAATTAAGATTCCTCCGTCTCTACCTTCCTTACCATCTCCCCTTTTTGGAGTTTGAACGCTTACATGCATGCATTCCTAAAAATAACTTAGTGTATCAACCGACATGTGATGCAGATTTCATAACGTACCGAGTAAACTCTATGGGATCCACCATGATGTATGTGTCTTATCCACATCGTCCATCCATTTTACTAGCTCATTTTAGGTCATGAGCCCATAATGGAAGCATAGCTTGTTCCATTTTGGGGTCCACAACACCAATCAATAATGAGATCTTGGTAGTGGAGGGGTCACTATCGAGTTCGAGTCCCAGAAGCTAAACATGGTCCAAGTCATGGTTTGAAGACTCATCTAGTTGTCCCAGACTCGTCTAAGTCAACTCTCTATTTCGTTTGGTACAGCTATGGTTCAGTACCATGGGTCATCTTTGATTCACCCATAACTCCGTTGAGTTAGTCCAATATAACCCTGACTCAAGTGAGTCCCAACTCAATTCGAGCTGAGCTAGTCCGTTCGAGTAAGTTGGCCCGGGCTGTCACACCCCAAACTCGGAAACCGGGCTCACAAAATTCTCGATCGCCGAATCTGGTGCCGACAGCCTCCGTAGTACCCCATTCTCGGCTCCCAGCATCCATATGCCAGATTCCGATCCTGAGATCTTACAAGGAGGATTTTTCAATGTACATTTAACTCATAAGCATAACCACAAGTTTACCCAAGTCACGAAGGCAACATCATCGTCATCACATATCCACTAATATAAACAATTGAATACAGTGCTGAAAGGAAAATACATATGTCAAAAATCAAAGCTCCATAAGTCCGCTGCACGCTTCAAGCTCAATGTTGTTGCAACCTGACGCCACCTGCACGCATCTATCGTGTATAAGCTTATAGAAAGCTTAGTGAGTGGTGAAAGTGTGTGCACAAGATAAGTGCCAAGTAAGCAATATTGGAGTAAGCGGAAGTACTGACAAGTCCATGAATCATGCAATATCAGGGTACACAATGCAAATCAGTTATGCAAATGATGAGTCAAAGCGAACCAAATATTAGATGCCGAGGATACAATGCCATAAATCATACAATATCGAAATAAGCGAAAATATACTGATAAGTCTATGAGTGTCATCAGCCGTACCAAGGCTATGCGATGCAAGGCATGAATACAAATGGCCATATCAATGTAGAAACATGGCAACCCAAAATGATAAGTACTGCGGATGCAATGTGATATGCGATGCGAATGGAATGACCAAGCTGAAGTGAAGTCGGGATGATAGTACGTAGTATCGCAGGCTATGGGGTCTATCACAAGGGACTTTTATCTAAACCAGTCTCATACCTAAATTTGGATAGTCAGACTCAATGTGGTAAACTCCTGATCTCAGGTCAGTCGCGTGCCCAACTGAAATCCTGGTCATGCGAAGGTACATAACAATTAGTTGCGCACCACCACCCCGAGTGGATAGTGAATGAAACAAATGCATGAGTATGCACTCCTACTCAATAAGTCCACATATCAGTACGGTTCCTCTCTGGGATCATCACTGGGGTCTAGTAGACTCAACGCCACCTGCCGCCCCATCAAGCGCACAACTGGGTAAGTGGAAGAGACTTCACTATTCTCCTGACCAGTAGTCTGCCAATACCTACCCGGCTCGTCGATAGTGGACCCATTCCTCGAGCTGGTCAAACTCAGTCAGCTATGCCTACTCCCTCGGGCGGATAAGGCCACACCCCTCCTAACCGACCATGACATAGTGGGAGACGCCGCCTCCTGGTATTCGGCACTCGGGGGCTCATGTACATCCACTCGGTCTCGACGTTGGAGCATCCTCTGGTACCAAGAGGGTTTTAGAAATTTTCAGCCAGGGTCATCTATGACAGCCCGATGCTGGAACCAAACATTTTCGGTGTCCCATCTGGTCATCCATGATATGCCTGTGGAGGCTACAACCCTGATGTTGCTAGGGCGTACAGTAACCACAACACACAATGCAAGATGCATGAGTCATACAATCCAGTCATGCACCAATCCTGCGAATATCGTGCGCTCATGTGAGATAACCTCCGCCTATCAGGGAATCTCATAACAACCTGCCCAATGACATATGCAATGATCAACCACATCTCATAACAAACATGCAGATGATGCGTATGGGCATGTATCATGATGCTATGCGGTCACATACTCATAATCGGTATCAATAACTAACATCGACAATCAACCTCGACAATGCGGACATTTAACCAACATTGCCCCCATTGAATGACCCATATAGAGTCCTAACATACAGTAGACTCATGGCCTCACACCGGAGCCAAATATACATCACCATGGGCTTCACTCAAGAGCTTAATACACATCGTGATGGGCCTCACTCATGGGCCACATATACATCAAGTAGGTCGCATCTCACGGGTCTAATATACGTCACAATGGGCTGCTCCCACGGGCCTAATATATATCAAGTCGGGCCTCACCATATGGGCCGAAAATATATCTCAATGGGCCACGTCCCATGGGCCTCGAATACATCACAATGGAACCTCGACAATCGGAATCGGCAAATCGGTCACGTCAATCGAAAATTGGTAATCGGTCACGATAATCGGCCTCGATCGTTAATTGACAATCGGCCACGACAATCGGACTCGGTCAATAATTGGAATCGGCAAATCGGTCACGTCAATTGAAATCGGCAATCGGTCATGATAAACGGCCTCGATCGCTAATCGGCAATCGGTTAAGTCAATCGGAATCGGCAATCGGCCACGACAATCGAAAACAGCAAATTGGTCACGACAATCGGAATCGGCAATCAGTCATGATAAACGACCTCGATCGCTAATCGACAATCAGTCAAGTCAATTGAAATCGGCAATCGGCCACGACAATCGAAAATGGCAAATCGGTCACGACAATCGGAATCGGCAAATCGGTCACGACACTCGACACCGATAATCAGGGTCGATAATCGGCACCGACAATCAGGGTCGATAATCGGCAGTCCATAGATGATCATCCGATCAACCATAGTATAAAGATCGACACTCAACCGTGGTTATATCAAATCCGATAGCACAGAGTCATCCGTTTACGGCGAATGAGGCCCACTTATTTGGGTTAACCCATGAAGAGAATGGGCCTAACAAGGCTTAAGGGAAGGTCACAATGAGGACATCTAACCATCATTGCCCATCAATGTGGACGTCAAACCAACATTGTTCCCAAGGGGTGGCCTACATACGGCTAAACATATAGTGGGCCCATGGCCTCACGTACAATCACGATGGGCCTCATCTACGTCACATAGACTTCGTCATATGGGCCAACATACATCACATCGGACCTCAAATGCACACAACAGGTGGGCCTCGCACCAGGGCCTTGAATACATCTCAATGGGCCTCTTATGTCAAGCGGGCCACATCACATGGGTTGTATTATATGGGCCGCACCAATGGGCTTTATGTACATCAAATAGGTTGCACCGATGGGTCTCATGTGTATCCAATCGGGCCCACCCCTATGTATATTTGAGAGCTGACCTATTCATAAGTTTACATAGAAAATAATATCAGCTTAATTGGAAACTACCATGGCCCTTAAAAGTTTGAACGGTGGACGTCACTGTCCACTATTTGAATGATGGGGTCCACTTGAACTTTAGATCTGACCCACCCTTTTTGCTCCTACCATAAAATGATATCTCAATATGGTTGGATGGTTTGGATACAACGTATGCATCATGGTGGGCCCCACCGTTCAAACAGTGAACGGTGTAGATAAAGCACATACATCATTGGGGCCCACACCACATGGATGAAACACATACATCTGGAGTGGGTCCCACCGTCAAAAACAGTCGTGATGTACACCTACATCACGTGGGACCTGCAGAAGTGGCTGACGTGCAGCACATTTGCGGACGGCCCACCTATTTTGGATGGGTCCCACATAGGCAGGGGTGGATGTACACGTGCAGCCCTGCTGCATAAAAAGAAAAAGGAGGTGGGTCCCACGTAGGGCCCACACCACATATGCCATATATGTAATATATAATATATAATATATAGATATTATACTGCTGCACAACAGCTTTTATGCATAAAAAGGGGAGCAGAGGTGGGTCCCACGTAGGGCCCACCCTCAATACATATAATATAAGCTATTATATTATATTATAATATATATTACTATATGTAATAAGGACCTAACGTCCAGCCCTAGACGGCCTAGACGAACGCTCATGCCAAGGTGGCTTCTCACGTGGGGTGGGTTCCACCGTCCAGGGGCGGCGGATGTCCCACACGCATCACAGTGTGGCCCATCTAAATGGATGGACGCCGTGGATGGGTCCCACGGTTAGGTCACACTTCACTGTTAGCCACCCCACTAGGCAATAAATGCCAACAACCTTGGAAAGAGGTATCATTCACTCAGCCTACCATCTGAGCTGTGGACCTAGGTCCCACCATCTGGACGGTCTTGATCTCACGTGGGACCCACAGAACTGCTGACGTCAGATGGCAGTGGGTCCCACCATAAAAAATAGATGGACGGCATGTGTAAAACATGTACATCATGGCTGGGATCCACTGTCTATGGGCTGGACGGTGGATGCAGCGCATCCTCAAGGTGGCCCCATCGTCAAGATGGATGGACGGCTTGGATGGGTCCCACGGACCCTAATGACGTGGCCAGGGGCAGCTGCCCTACGTCCAGTTGCTGCACGTTGCCGCTTTCTCAAAACAAAAACAAAACAATAAAAAAGGGAAGGTGGTCCCATGTATTGGGCTACCCTCTTTATAATAAAATAATATATATTATTTCTAATATTTCATTTGATGCAGAGGTGAGTACACCCCACTATCAGTTAACACTTTACTGTCAGCCACCTCCACCGTCCCAACGTCCCTGGACGGACCGTTTGGATGTACACCTCATTAAGATGGGTCCCACATGGCCCACCTGCTTTGGATGGATCTAATATTTGTGCTTCTTATCACCTAGGCCTACTGGATGACCTAGATAAAATGGATAGATGACACCGATTTAAAAGGCATGATCAAGGCGGGCCACACCGTTTTTGGATGGGTGGACAGGGTGGATGATATCACACATCAAGGTGGGCCACAAGCCATCATACACAAGAGAGAGAGAGAGAGAGAGAGAGACATCGGCGAGGATGGAGGGGCCCCGCCACTATGGGCCCCTCTTTGATACAAAGCCTACATCAAGGTGAGTCCCACCACAAGTAGGCCCTTAAATCACAAAACAATAAATAAGTGGAGATACAAGATCACCCACCGTTCCTTCTTGCTCCCTAGGCTTCCTTTGCTCCTCAACTTCGATCCTAACGGAGGAGATGGAGTTTGGATGGTTAAGATGGGAGATGAGGGGGGTAGGAAGTGGGCCACACTAGAGTTTCTCTATGAGAGCTTGGGAAGCTCATACGTGGGATATTTTTTTGTTACTTGGAAAAGTGATTTGAGGAATGAGAGTGAGGGTTGTAAAGAGAGAGGGAGAGAGATGGGTGTGAAAGCCTTTTTGACTTTGGGGTAGATTGTGTAAGAAAGGTATGGGTTGTGTAAGAAACTTTTGACTTTAGGGGTTGCTTAGGGATGGGTGTGAGGTGATGTGTACTTGACATGATGGGATTGATTGATGGATGGATTGATGTGACAAGTCGTAGAGATTCTCTCGGAATTCGCACGCGCGACATTTTCCTCGAACCGAACGCGGGCCCACATCTCCTGTCTTGGGTATCGCCTCGGTGCGTGAGCCGCGACATCGGAACCGCGGCGACGACGCAGTTGCTAGGGTACAAGTCTTGGGTTGAGTCGACTCGGGTTGACGGCGTGCGACTCAAGGTCGCAGGCAAATACCGGTTAAGGGTCAAAGGTTACCGAAATTCGACCGGGAAGACCGCGGAAGTCTACAGAACGGTACGGTCTAGGATACGGGTCTTACACGGGCATTCACTGCCCTACTACAAAACCGTTACAATATCGACTGAGAATGTACACATACTCCATTGAAAAGTGACCAGCATGTGATATAAAACATATTGATTGGATGATGCTACTCATCTAATCAATAGTTAAAGAGAATTAATGGTTAGGCGGAACGTCTAAATATGTGTGGCTTTTGAAGCATAAATCATCCATGATAGAGCCCACTTAGTTGGACGACCTAGATTGATACATCAACATCGACCGATCCATAAGATAAATGGTTCTATTAAATTAAGATTTCTCCGTCTCTATCTATTGTACCTAGATTGATACATCAACATCAACCTGTCCATAAGATAAATGGTTCTACTAAATTAAGATTTCTCTGTCTCTATCTACCTTACCATCAATTTTTTTGGAGTTTGTGTGTATTTCTAAAAATTGTTTACTTGTATCCTCTGATACTTGACGTAGATTTTGTATTGAGTAACTCAGTACACCACACATACTGAGTTTACTCTATAAACTCCACTGTGATGTGTGTCTTATCCATGTGGTCCATCTTTTTTACTAGTTCATTTTAGGTCATGAGCCTATAATGGAAGCATATCCAAAGCTCAAGTGGACTGCACCATAAGAAATGGTGGGAATTAAACACCTATCATTGAAAATTTCTTGAGGGCCAATGAAGTTTTGTCAAGTTGATAGTTTTTCTTCATTCATGTCCATGTAACCTTATGAATAGGTTGGATGAAAAATAAAGATCATTGGTGGCCCCAGGAAGGTATGAAAAGTGGAAGTCATTATTCTCACTACTTCCTGTGTTATGTTCCACTTGAACTTTGTATATACTTTAGTTTTAGTGTCATGCTACTAAATAATTTGATAAAACATATGGATGGCACGGATAAGACACATACAACATGGTAGGTCCCACAGAGTTTACTCAATACATACATTATCGAGTACTGAGTTCCTCAAGATTATCTGATCTGACACTTTAATTACTCCCTCTTCATGGATCCTTACTCTTGCCCTGGTGGTAGACACATAGGAGTTTCAACACCAGGTTAAGGGTTCGAGAACCCATAGGTGGTGAAATCCCACTACGGTGTGAGTGTGGGTGTGGGTGTGCGTGTGTTAAAAAAAATTGTTATTGCCCGCTTCATGGATTTCCCTTAATATACATTTAGCTCGGTGAATGGTCGATCGGGAGAGCTTCTTTTTCGTCAGGATGGCTAATACTTGGCTCAGGCAGGAATTCGATCAGGACAGTCCTGGCGAGGTCGGCATCGATGGCCGAAGCCAACCTAGCCAGAAAGCCAGCATTAGAGTTCTCCAATCTTGGGACTTTTATGATTACATACTTATCGAATCCCTTAAGCAACTCTCGGGCTCTAGTTAGATAAGCAATCATTTTCTCTCCCCTGGCTTGATACTTTGTGGTGACTTGGTTTACCACTAGATGGAAATCGTTATAGATTTTTAGTATCTTGACTTCCATCACCTTGGCTAATCTTAAGCCGGCGTGGAGTGCTTCATACTCAGCCTCATTGTTAGAGGCTCGTAAACCAAACCGCAGGACGTACTCTACTTTCACCTAATTAGGTGAGGTTAGAATCGACCCTGCTCCACTCCCTTGAGCATTTGACGATCCGTCCACATGGAGGGTCCATGTTTGCGATATTGCATCTTGTTCAGTTTATTTTATCTGCATTAGGGCGCGGGATGAGTGAATTCTGCAATAAAGTCAGCGACGGCCTATCCTTTGATCACCGCTCTTAATCGATATACAATATTGAATTCGCCAAGTTCAATTGTCCACTTGGTGAGTCGTTCCAACACCTCAAGCCTCTGCAATATTTGACGGAGGGGCTGATTGGTCTAGACCATGATGGTGTGAACCTGGAAGTAAGGTCGGAGACGTCAAGATGATACGACCAATGCCAGATCCAACTTTCCCATCTCCGGATAGTGTATTTCCACATCGATTATGGCTTTGCTCATGTCGTAAACCGGTCATTAGATACCTCCTTCTCGAACTAAGGCTGAGCTAACTGCCATTAACAATACATCTAGATACAATAGCAGTTCTTCCCCTAGTTCTAGCTTTGAGAGTAATTGTGGAGACCCCAGGTAAGTCTTAAGTTGTCAAAACACTTGTTCACATTCTTCCATCCAGGTTGGCATCTTACTTCCCTTCATCTGCTTCAAAACAGGGGCAGCACTTGTCCGTGCCTCGGGAAACGAACCAATTTAAAGCCGTCGCCCTACTCATAAGACGTTGAAATTTTTTAATGTGCTAGGAGAGGTCATTTTTATGAGAGCTCGATTTTTATCAAGATTCGCTTCTATCCCCGTTTGCTAGACCATGAAACCTAAGAATTTTTCCGAGCTGACGCCAAAGGTGCATTTACTCAGATTTAATTTCATTCGATATTTCCTCATAATCCCAAACATCTCCTTCAGGTTTGATACATGGTCTTTTTCCATGGAGCTCTTGACGAGCATATCGTCCACATAAACTTTCATCATATTCCCAATTTGTTTGGTAAACATTTTGTTCACCAAGCGTTGATACGTCGCTCCAGCATTATTCAACCCAAACGGCATTACTCGGTAACAATAAAGTCCCCTATCGGTGATTAAGGCAATTTTCTTCTTGCCATGTTCGTGCATTATAATCTGGTTGTACCCTAAATACACGTCCATAAAGCTAAGTAGTGCATGCCCGACACTACTATCTACCGGCTGGTCGATCCTTGGTAGAGGGAAGTTATCTTTTGGGCAAATTTTATTTCGATCGGTATAATCCACGTACACTCGCTACTTTACGCTACTTTCTTTACTAGCATGGCATTGGTCAACTAGTCAGGATAATGCACCTCCTTAATAAAGCTAGCCTCGAGGAGCTTACTGACTTCTTCGTTGATCAATGCATACCTTTCTAGATCAAATGCTCGTCTTTTTTGTCTTACGGGTTTGTGGTCGGAGTTTACGTTCATTTGATGGACCATAACTCTTGGATATATTTCAGGCATATCCTGGTGTGACCAGGCGTACAGGTCTGCGTGTTATTTCAATAGGTGGGCTATCTCTGCCTGGAGTTGTGGTTCGAGCAGCAACCCGACCTGGACAATGCGGGATGGGTTGGCCTCAAAGAGCTGTAGTGAGACAAGATCTTCCACCAGTGACCCTCTCTCAATGGTTTCTTCTCAAGGATCTAGGGAGGTAATTTTGCATTACATGTTGTTGTTGTGCCCTCCCTAAGAGGGTTGTTGAATAACATTGTCGAGCTTCATACTAGCTGCCTTGAACCTTACTGGCCCCATGCTCGGTCGGGAACTTCATGGTGAGGTGATAGGTGGAGACTATAGCTCGCATGGCATTTAAAGATGGCCTGCCTAAGACCACGTTGTATACTGAGGGACAATCTACCACCAAAAAGTCAATTATAGTGGTGACCTGCTTGATACCCTCTCTGGCCGTTATTGGCAGAAGAATACTCCATTCTGAGGTCACCTTTTTCCATATAAAGTCGAGCAGAGGGGTTCGTATGACCTTCCAACTCCTGTTTTGTCAAAGACGGCTACAAATAGAATGTCCATCGATCTTCCAGTATCAACTAATATCCAATGCACCCTGTGACTGGCAATGGTAATGGAAACCACTAATGTGTCATCATGAGGGTGTTGAATTCCCCGTGCATCCTCTTCGGTAAAGGTGATGTTGCATGAGTCTATCTTGGGTTCCTTCCTGGTTCGCCCAGTGAGGTTTATCTAATGCTCTTCTCCAACAACGTTCACACTCCGAGCATGGGCTCGACACACGTGGTTTGAATTGCCGCCTCTAGCTGGTCTACAAAAAATTGTGCGTATTTCCCATACGCCTTCATTGTCGGCATGCTCGTTGCGTCATTCTTGCTACCTGGCTAGTCGATCCTCTCAGTTCTTGGTGATAAACTCGTGCAAGTATCCCGTTCGGGCAAGGGATTTGATCTCCTCATTGAGGTTAAAACATTTAGTTGTATTATAACCGTGATCCCGATGAAAGTGATAGTATTTCTATCTATCCCTCTTTTCCTGGTCAGCCCTCATTTTATTTGGCCATCTAAGAATTCTCTTATATCTGACCTTCATGAGTACTTGTTATGGCATAGAACCGACAAAACCGGCTCTTCGGGGCCTGATTAGGTATGGGGATACTACTCTGATCGTCGTCCTTTCTCTTTTTAGAGCTCGCATTGGGTGCCTCCTTACCTTCCTTCTTTTTCTTATCTTTTGTCGAGCTGACCTCACCTTAAGTAGTTCTGTGCGTCCTGAATAATTCCTCAGCGTTAGAATATTTCTGAGCCCAATTGAGGAGGTCGACAAGAGTTATCAGGGGGATTTTTCCCAATCAAGAAAATAAACTTTCCTCGCTTGAGGCCATCCATCATAGCTATGAGAGCCACCTTATCAAAATAACTATTTACTTGGACAACCTTAGTGTTAAATCGGACGATGTAATCTTTCAACATCTCATCCTCCCTTTGCATTATTGTAAGGAGGTGGGTTGAAGGTTTCCTTATGTTTTTTATCTCCAATGAATTAGGTGGCAAAAGCCCTACCGAGTTGGGCAAATGAATTCATGGATTTTGGCTTCAAGTGTTTGTACCACTTACGAGCTGCTCCAGTCAGCGTCAGGGAGAATGCCCTGCACATTACGGATCTGGAGGCACCGTGGAGTTCCATCTATGCTCTGAAGGATTCCAAGTGTTCAACTAGGTCCCCTCGAGCATAAATATAGTGATATTTGAGGCATCCGAAATATGGATGACAGTTGGGCTTGCATGATGTCGTTCGTAAACGGTGGTTCAATTTGTTCAAGAAGGGCATTGAAGGAGGTTAGAGACTTTACACGGCATGCTTGTTGTATGTCACCGAGCTAATCCTGAATTTCTTTAATTTTTGCCCCCTAGGGGACCTTATTTTCAAGCATGATTTCCGGGGCTTTTCCCCAAGTTTGCCTTCTTTTTTCTAACATATGGTGCAGATCAGTCTCGACGAGCTCGAAACTTTTCGTGTTCTATGTTGGGGGCAGCACATTCCCCCCTGGTCGGGCCTTCGCGGGACGCGGCTCAAGGCGCGAAAGTGTTGGGCGGGAGTGTTCAGTTGCTGCCTCCAACTCTTCTTGTTGATCAATGGGGGATGTGTGTTGCCTTTCTAGTAGCCTCATGATATGGTTGACGTTCCAATCAAGGCTCCTAGTTGATTCTCGAGGGAGATGAGCCGACTTCCCCGATTTCAGGATCTTTGCGCCATTACTTGCGATGATAACTGGGATCGAGGGGACGATTGCGAGCCCTGAGCGTCCTCAGGCTGCTCCCCATCAGCAAACTTGGCTATAGCCGGTGCCTTTTCCTTCTTTTTAGCCATTGAAGGGGAAAATGGGAGAGTAGAGATCTGTGCTAGAATTGATGGGAACTTTATAGATTAACAGTTGTTCCCACAGACAACGCCACTTTGTTATCGCCATAATCTGAATGGACAAAGTGTAGTCAGTTATGGAAGCAGGCCTACCGAATATGCTTGCACAAACAAGAGTTTTTTCCTACTATACGACCCATTTATGGCCCACGAACC
This sequence comes from Magnolia officinalis, assembly GCA_021015155.1. Lineage (NCBI taxonomy): Eukaryota > Viridiplantae > Streptophyta > Magnoliopsida > Magnoliales > Magnoliaceae > Magnolia > Magnolia officinalis. Next base: position 78,687,474 of record JAJHSJ010000002.1, on the reverse strand, counting down.
TTTTTAAGCCGACTTCTTTTTATCTCTCAAAATAAGCCCCAGCTGTACGGACAACTTTTCACAGGTCGAAAATGCCCCAGCTTTATCAATTTCACTCCATTCACTCCCTTGCACTCAAATACATGTCCGAACTCAGCTCTGCCATCCCTATTCCTTCTTTTCACCCATTTTCTTCATTAAATCTCCATAGAATCTCCATCCTACTATCACATTACATCTTCCATGTTGCATTCTACTTAAGGCTAAGTGCATTCTTTTTTTGAGAGGACGTGGATGCATTGATAAATATGAAATCTTGTAGGCTTTTCTCTGAAGAACGTGTTTCACATCAACGCACTCTTATTCTTTTTCTCGAACACGGATTTCACTGATACGGCAGCTGTGGGATGTAAGGACGTTTAAATTCTTAAGAAATTACCTAGAAGTTTGTGGTCAATTTCACGTTGTCAATTTCATGTATTGCTAAGTTAATTTTACATGGTTATCCAATAAACTTCAAGAAGTTCATGGTCAATTTGACGAAGTTTCGCGGTCAATTTCACTTAGTTCCCGATCAATTTACTGAATTGATCGGTCAACTTCATGCATTACTTGGTCAATTTCACGCATTTTACCGTCAAATTGTAGTGCATTTTTGTAATACGACTATGAATTTGTAGTGCATTTTTTGCAATATGACTGTGAATGTTATATATCGAATACATTTGTTTCTTTCTTTGAAATTGCGAATTTCTTACCACTACGATTCAAATTTCCAATAAGACATTCATTTCTCGGTCAATTCCCTTCACTTCATGGTCAATTCCATGCATTTTACGGTTAATTCCATGCGATTCCCCCTCACTTCATGGTCAATTTAATTCATTTCGTGGTCAATTCCCTTCACTTCATGCATTTCACTGTCATTTCCCTTCACTTCACGGTCAATTCCATGCATTTCACGATCGATTCCAGCGATTTCCCTTCACTTCACGGTCAATTCAATTCATTTCACAGTCAATCCCCTTCACTTCACGGTCAATTTCATGCATTTCACAGTCAATTCCCTTCACTTCACGGTCATTTCCATGCATTTCACGGTCAATTAGCTTCACTTCACGGTCAATTTCATTCATTTCACGGTCATTTTCCTTCACTTCACGGTCATTTCAATTCATTTCACAGTCAATCCCCTTCACTTCACGGTCAATTCCATGCATTTCACGGTCAATTCCCTTCACTTCACGGTCAATTCCATGCATTTCATGGTCAATTCGCTTCACTTCACGGTCAATTCCATTCACTTCACGGTCATTTCCCTTCACTTCACGGTCAATCCCCTTCACTTCACGGTAAATTTCATGCATTTCACGGTCATTTCCTTTCAGTTCACGGTCAATTTCATGCATTTCACGGTCAATTCTGGCGATTCGCTTCACTTCACGATCATTTCCATGCATTTCACGGTCAATTCCCTTCACTTCACGATCAATTCCATGCATTTCATGGTCAATTCCCTTCACTTCACGATCAATTCCATGAATTTTACGGCCAATTCCGGCGATTCTACTTCACTTCACGGTATTTCCATGCATTTCACGGTCAATTCCCTTCACTTCACAGTCAATTCTGGCGATTCCGCTTCACTTCACAGTCATTTCCATGCATTTCATGATCAATTCCCTTCACTTCACGGTCAATTCCATTCATTTCACGGTCAATTCCGACGATTTCGCTTCACTTCATGGTCATTTCCATGCATTTCACAGTCAATTCCTTTCACTTCACAGTCAATTCCATTCATATCACTGTCAATTCCGGCGATTCCGCTTCACTTCACGGTCATTTCCATGTATTTCATGATCAATTCCCTTGAGTGGACTACCTTGATGTTTAACCCATATATTAAAATTGGTTGGGCCCACATATTGCATAGTTCAAATTTCTCATAAACTTGCCAACCCTGTGGGGTGTAAAGATGCATGCAGTGCTATACAAAACCGCACCACGCACCCAACCTATGATACAATAGTGAATGACCAAGTTATGCACTTTCTACTCATAAGGTGAGGAACATTTAAAATTGAGGCGTCCCTCCCACGTGCAGTGCAAGTGCTTTTTTACTATTGCATATACATACATAGAAATACATGTATGCACACGCATACCCAGCATACATGCATATAGACAAATAGTATCAAAATTGTAAGGTAGACAGTCAAAATGGTGAAAAATCCTCCCTATCACCCATACTAGCAATCACAGACCATACAAGCATGCGTATATAGGAAATGATATATACACCCACCCTAAATCACTGATTGATCTTTTCCACCAATTCTCAATTTTAAGAATTAAGCTAGTATGCTTTTGTACTGCAATTCCCAAAACGAAAACTCGCATGTGTAAATTAAAAAGGGCATTGGATATAGTAGCTCCTCATGCATGCATGCATCCTTACATATATAAGCTGAGTTATCTATTAGTATAGAATAGGGAACCTGTCTACAGCCACATAGTTCATACATGCAGAGTTCATGCATGCATCCCACTGACCCGGTCGACTGGGTCCACCCGGTCGACCCCGAACGTCTATCCCACTGACCCGGTCAACCCCAAATCGCTGCCCAAGTGTCCACGCCCCAAACTCGGAAACCGGGATCACAAAATTCCCGATCGCCGAATCTGGCGCCGACAGCCTCCGTAGTACCCCATTCTCGGCTCCCAGCGCCCATACGCCAGATTCCGATCCTGGGATCCTACAAGGAGGATTTTCAGCATGAATTTTTTTTTTTGTTGTAATGGAGCATAACCACAAGCATAACCAAGACACAAAAACAACAACACCACATATCCACTATATCAAAAACTTTTAAGTACAATGCGGGAAGGAAAATACAATGTAATGATATCAAAGAAAGCTCCAAAAGCTCCAGAAGACTGCTGCACGCTCCGAGCTCAACGCTGTTGCGACCTAACGCCACCTGCACGCATCTATCGTGCATAAGCTTACAAAAGCTTAGAGGGTGGTGAAAGTGTGTGTAAGGCGAGTGCCAAGTGTACAATATCAGAATAATGCGGGAAATATGCGGTAAGTCCATGAATGCTATCAGCTATATTAAAGCTATGTAATGCAAGACATGAATGTTGTCGGTCATACCAAGACCATGCGATGCGAGGCCTATGTAGCCAAATGTCATATGCGAGATGCAAAGCAAGCGTGCCAGTACTCATAAGTACACATATCAGTACAGTTCCTCTCTGGATATCACCGGGGTCTAATACACCTCACACTGACTGCCTCCTCCCTAGCTGCACAGTCAAGCAAGTGGAAGAGACCACACTATTCGCCTGACCAATAGTCTCCAATACCTACCCGGCTCGTCGATAGCGGACACATTTGCGAGCTGGTCAAACTCAGCCTAGCTTATAGCCCCCTCACTCAGGCGGATAAGGCCACACCCCCTTCCAACCGACCACGACCAAGACCCGTATCGCGGCCATCCACTGGTACAGTTGGAGGCACCTCGGGCTGGTTGTTCCACTCTAACGGTCTAGAATGGTAGACTAAGACCTTGGTAAAAAGAGTTCTGGATTTTACCCAAGGACATCCTAAGTGCCCACAATGCTAGAACAAAGTATTTCCGGTATCCGATACGGCCATCCACGATGTGCCTGTGAGCCACGGCCCTGATGTCCGCTAGGGCGTGCAGTGATCAAGTCACACATATGCGAGATGCATGAATCACACCGTCAAATCATGCAGCAATCCATGCGCGTACAATGCGATAATGTGGGGCACTCCGCCTCATAAGGAGTCCCCTAAGTGGTCTGCCCAATGGCGTATGCTATGCTCAGTCACTACTCATATCAAGCATACATATGATGCGTATGGGTATGAATCATGGAGCTATACTAAGCATGTTATAAAGTGGTGAACTATCAACAAATGTGGGCCTACTAATGTGCCCTAGGGAGAGTTATAATGCGGACATTAAACCAACATTATTCTACAATGTGGATGTCAAACCAACATTGCTCCCAAGGCATAGCCCGCTATAAGACATCATTACACAAACCATGGGGAAATCATACATTGCAATGGACCCTAAGGACCTCCCGTTGGGCCTCGACCTATGGGCCTTGGATACATCAAGTGGGCCGCATCATATGGGCCTTATATAAATCAAGTGGGCCACATTAATGGGCCTTAGGTACATTGCAATGGGCCATATCCCATGGGCCTTTGAAACGTCACAATGGGCCTTGTAACATGTGCCACAAATACATTGAATGAGCCTAAACACATGGGCCATGTATACATCAAGGTGGCCTCAACAACGGGCCACAAATACATCCAGATGGGCCTAATCACATGGGCCTTGCATGTATACCAAGGTGGGCCTCAACAATGGCCACAAATACACAAGATGGGCCTCACAAACATGGGCCGTATACATATCAAATGGGCCACATCAATGGGCCGCACCAATGTAAGTGGTGATAAAGAATTCCACCATTAAATTCCTAGGGCCATCATAACATTTATTTCTCATACAATCTGTGCATAGGGTCACCAAGAACTTGGTGGCCCAAGGGTCTATGGTGGACGTTCAATCGTCACTATACAGTGTGGTCCACATGATAACTAGATCTATCTTATTTTTGGCCCAAGCCTTAATACAAGCTTGCCAAATGGTGGACTGTTTGGATGCAACACAAGTATCATGGTGGGGCCCACATGAAGGCCCACCATCCCTTATATATAAATAATATAACATATAATTTATATATAATATATATATACAATATTATATATGATATAATATTATATATACAATATATACACATACATATATATATATATATATATTTATAATATATATATATATATATACACACACACACACGCATGCACCCACCCCACACACGTGCACACACATGCACAGGGGCCCCACCGTCCGTCTGGACGGTGAGATAGAACACATACATTGCAGCGGGCGACGGTGGGATTAAGACACATACATCACTGTGGGCTCCATGTGGGGCCCACCATAATGTTTATTTTCCATCCAACCCGTTCATAAGGTCACGTGGTGGACCTGGATGAAGGGTGAAAACAAATTTCACCTTGATCCGAAACTTCTGTGATGCCCAGAAGAGTTTCAAGGGTAATCATTCAATCACACTGTTTCTTGTGATGTGGGCTACCTGAGCCATGGATGTGCTGAAACTTGATGGGGGCCCACTTCAAGAAGGGTCTCACCATATCAAACGGTTTGGATGACAAATATACATCACTGTGGGGCCCATGGCTTGGGCCGTGGGTCACACCCACATCACGTCAATGTCCCTGACACAGCAGCATGCTGTGTTGGGTCTTAAAAAAAAAAAAAAATTCTTTCTTTATTTAAATCGCGTATTTCCACGGTTTTTTCACGTGGTGGGGGCCCACATCAACAAAATCCACCACTGCCATTGGTTTTTATTTCTCAAGAACAACCTATCAAGCCCATATTCGATATATTTCGCGCGTACCGAAGTATCAGGTGGTTTTTCAACAGTAATAATCATAATTTTCTAAGATATGGCCGCCTGGATCTTGGATCAACCTCATCTTTTGGCTCAACGCCTAAAATGAGTTAGGAAAAGGGGGACGGCTTGGATTGGATACAAACATCAAGGTGGGTCCTATGCAAATGACCCACTTCCAATGCCTTGAAAAGGCTAAGGTTTGTATTTTTCCTTCAAACGTCCAGAGAGTCCCTGGACTCTCTTTTCTTCTTTTTTTTGGCTTAGGCATGCAATGCCTTTAATGTGCATCCTTTGTAGGTGGTCACCACATGGTGAGGTGGTGTGGTCACCATACATATGTAAAGTGGGCCCCACCTTTAGATGGTTTGGATCCAATACATGCTCCATTGTGGGGTCCATTCAAGTGGGCCATACAATCATATCATCACAAGGAAAGGAGGAGAAGAAAATGGAGGGAAAGAGAGAGGAAAAGAGTGGGACACACGGTGATGGAGGGACCCTGACACTAGGGCCCTCCCTTGCATTAACCGTACATCAAATGAAAATCAAGTGGGCCATCGGCCACATCTTAGGGTCCCAAGTGAGATCCATACCATTGATCGGTAGGCCTCACTTGGCCCATCATAGAAACATAAATTCTAGGCTATGGAAGCACCCACCGTCGATCTTCTTCAGTCCGTTGGAACGCCAACCTCCTTGTGCTCCTCTTTGACGGTGGAGATGGGAAATCAAGGCTAGGATGAGGGATTTTTGGGAGAGAAAAGGTGGGCCACACATTCATTTCTTTGCACTTGGGAGAGCTTGGACGTGAGCTCTCTTTGGTTGTTTGGAAATGGTTGGGGAATGAGAGAGAGAGAGAGAGATAAGGAGAGAGAGTGATGTGAGGTGAGTGATGGATGTGAGTGATGGGTGAGGGGATGGATTGTGGTTGACTTTTGGGCTTGCTTGCCTTGTGGAGGAAGAAAAACATGGGTGCTTATCATTGAAGTGATTGATTGATTGATGATTGATTTGACATGTTGTAGAGATTCTCTTGGGATTTGTAACGCGCGGTGTTTTCTTCGAACTGAACGCCGGCCCGCATCTTCTGGTCAGGGTATCGGATCGATGCGTGAGTCGCGGCGTTGGAACCGCGGCGACGGTGCGGTCGCAATGATACAGGTCTCGGATTAAACCGACTCGAATATAAAGGATGTGACTTACGATCGATCGCAATGTCGATTATCAGTCGTGGATTGCCGGACTTCGACGGAAATGATCGCAGGATTCATCGGAACAGTACGAACTAGGATACGGGTCTACAGGTCAGCCTTAACCCTTCATTCCACCTATTTATCTCCCATCTCTTTTATCCAAGACCCAAACCCAAGCACACACTTTCTCTTCTTCCACAATCCTAAAACCCATTTTCATTTTTTTCATCAAATCTTTCTCTACCTCCATTGAATATGCTGAAAAATAAACACCATGTCACGCCCTAAACTCGGAAATCGGGCTCACAAAATTTTTTATCGTCGAATTCGGCACCGACAGCCTCCGTAGTACCCCATTCTCGGCTCCTGACATCTATATGCCAAGTTCTGATCCTGGGATCCTACAAGGAGGATTTACAACCTGATTTTGTTCCATCATAAGCATAACCATAGCATAACCCACGAACAATAACCACAAGAACACCATCACAAAATCCACTATGATAAAAAAATTTAAGGTACAATCCGCATAAAGGAAAATACAAAAATAGAATCAGAAGCTCCAGAAGTCTGCTACACACTCCAATCTCAATGCTGTTGCGGCGTCCTAACGTCACTTACATGCATCAATCGTGCATAAGCTTATAGAAAGCTTAGAGGGTGGTGAGAGTGTCTGCGCAATATAAGCATGCTCAAAATGCAATATCAGAGTAATGCAGAATCATGCTGATAAGTCCATGAATACTAACAGTCGTACCAAGGCTATGCGATGCAAGGCATGAATGCCATCGGCCATACCAAGGCCATGCGATATGAGATGCAACTCAAGTTTATCAATCCTCATCCGAATCCACATATCAATGTAACTCACCATTAGAGCATCATATATCAGTACAGTTTTCACTCTGGATAATCCCTGGGGTTTAATACACTCCAAATGACACTGTCCTCTCTCAGGCGCGCAGTCCATAAGAAACCTCACTATCTGTCTAGCCAATAGCCTGCCAATACCTATCTGGCACGTCGATAACAGACTCATACGAGCTGGTCATACTCAGCCTAGCAATGCCCCCTAACCTCGGGCGGGTAAGGCCACACCCCCTTCCAACCGACCACGACACCCTAGCGACAGAAATCATATCACACAAATGTGAGATGCATGAATCTTACTATCCAGTCATGCAACAATCCTGCGCGTATCGTGAGCTCATGTGGGGTAACTCCTCCTATTAGGGAGTCCCGTAATAATCCGCCCAATGGCATGTGTTATGATTAATCACTCCTCATGTCAAGCATACATATGATGCACATGGGCATGGATTGTGAAGCTATACTGAGCATGTTAAATGATGATGATGTACTCTCCTCATATCAAGGATGGGCTTAGACGGCCTATTCATATCAAGAATGGGCCTAACGGTTTAGGTTAGCCCACTAAGGGGAGGTGAGAATGAGCCTAACAATGGGCTCTAGGGAGAGTTTCAATATGGACATTTAACCATCATTGCTCTTACAATGTGGACATCAAACCATCATTACTCCCTAGGCATGACCCATCATAAACATTATTACATACATCGTGGTGGAATCACACATCACATCGGTCCTCATATACATTGCTTTGGGCCTCACACAAGGGTCTTACATACATTGCATTGGGCCTCACTTATGGGCCTCACATGCATCACATTGGGCCTCATACAAGGGCCTCACATACATCGCATTGGACCACATCCCATGGGCCTCAAATATATCACAATGGGCCACATCCATGGGCCTCTCATACATTACATCGGGCCTTACTCGTGGGCCTCATATACATTAAATTGGGCCTCATACAAGGGCCACAATTACATCATATTGGGCCTCATCAATGGGCCGTAGTACATGGACCTCATATACATCAAATGGGCTTCAACAATGGGCCTTATATATGTCAAGTGGGCCGCATTATATGGGTCACACACATACATCATATTGGGCCCTATTCAAAGGCCTCATATACATCACTTTGGGCCTCAAACAGGGACCAATGAGCTAGGCACAATGGATGGATAATGTATGTAACACATATATAAAAGTGGGCCCCGAACAATCACAATGGGCCTCGGAAAATCGCAATGGGCCCCGCATAAAGGCCTTACACATCGAAATGGGCCCCACCACATGGACCTCATGGGGCAGCCCATGACCCAACAAAAACGGGTGGGTAGCGTGTGTTTCCATCAAGGTGGACTCTATACAAACAACAGGTGGGCCCTGCTCGGGCGCCCAACAAGGTGGACGGCATGGGTACATACATCATCAAGGTGAGGTCCATGCGAGATGGGGACGGTGTGGATGGAACACATACCTTATGCGGGTCCCACGTGGACAGCACGTGCCACCACAGCAAGCATCATCGTCCCTCATTGGACGGTGAGGATGTATCACATACATCGGTGGGACCCACCGTCTAAAAAAATTTGGACGGTGCGGTTATAACACATACCTCATGTGGTACCCACGGACCACGTGGACGGCAGGGGTGATACACGTACATTAAAGGTGGGTCCCATAGAACTTGCTGACGTCAACAGAATGGACGGTTGAGATATAACACATGCTTCACGTGGGGTCCACACAGATGGACGGTCAAGATAAATCCCATACATTACGTGGGGTCCACACAGCATGCTGACGTCAATACATCAACTAACAGCTGGTGGAAGGTATCCCAGCCAATCCGATTCAACAGGTGGGTTTGACGTGGGGCCAACCACATACATACATACATACATATATATATATATATGATATAATAATATATATATATTTATTATATATATATTTTTGAAAAGGTCCAGCGTCCAGACCTGGACGCTGGACGGACGGTATGGATTTAGAATACATCCATCAAGGTGGGCCCACCCCACACGTGTGGCATGTGTGGGTGGGTCCCACGTCTGAAAGGGACGGCGTGGATATAAACCACATACATCAGGTGGTATTCCACCTTGGATGGACGGTCTGGATCATTGCTGGCCCCACGTGTGGGTGCCACACATACATTCCAGTGAGTCCCACAGATGTACGGTTGGGATATAACATAGATCTCATGCGGGCCCCACGCTTACTAATGTAAATACAGCAACTATATAGCTGGTGTCAGGTACCCCAGCCAATCCACTTCCATATCAGGTGGGTCCCACGTATGGCCCACCAGAGTTTTGAATTAAATGGATATTTGTGTTTTTTACTTCATCCAGCGATGCTGGATCAGGTGGGCCACACTCCATCACAAAAGGGAGAAGAGAGAGAGAGAGAGAGAGAGAGAGAGAGAGAGAGAGAGAGAGAGAGAGAGAGAGAGACGGTGTGTGTGCGAGGGAAGAGCTCCGCCACTATGAGCTCCTCTCCATTTACAACACTTACATCAAATGGGTCCCACCACAAGTGGGCCCTCAAATTAAATCAATGGTAGAAATTCTAGGATCACCCACCGATTTCACTTCTTCTTAGTCCCTTGGCTTCCTTAGCTCCTAAGCTTTCTCTTTAATGGAAGATGATGAAGATTGAAGGGTGGAGATGAGAGTTTTTGGGGTAGGGAAGTGGGCCACACTTGGCTCTTTCTCTATGGGAATTGCTTGGACGGTTGCTCTCCTTGGGAGCTTGAGAGTGAAGAGAGAAAATGAGAGAGAGAGAGAGAGAGAGAGAGAGAGAGAGAGATAAGTGATGGGATGAAAATGGATGGAGGGAATGGGTAGTGTAAGAGAGGGATGTGTGTGTGTAAGGGAGAGTTGACTTATTCGGGGGGGGGGGGGGGGGGGGCGGGGGGGGGTTGGCATGAGATATGGGTTGCTTGACTTTGTTGGTAAGAAAGGGATGGGAGAGGCATGGGTTGTGTACTTGCTTGTACTTGATTGATTAATGTGATGAGTTATAGAGATTCTTTCGGAATTTGTAACATGCGGCGTTTTCCTCGAAATAAATGCAGGCCCACAACCCCTAGCCTGGGTATCGCATCGGCGCGGTCACTAAGGTACAAGTTTCAAGTTGAGCTGATTCGGGTTGACAGGGTGCGACTTAGGGTCGCGTGCAAATGCTATCTACGCATCGCAGGTTGCCGGAATTCGAGCAGAGGACTGCGGGATCCTAAGGAACGGTGTGGACTATGATACGGGCCTTACACACCCTGACTATTACAGGTACACAGTCATCAAGGAAAGAATCCATTTTGCACTTGACAGCTATGGACACATACCTTTAGGATCTACTTCTCAAGAGATCTTAATTGCATCAGAGGTAACAAGATCTTAATTGGTAGGTGAAATTGCAAGAATTATACAATTGGGCTGTAACAGAAGTTAAACATTGTTCCATCATCATATTTTCTTCCTGGGAGGTTCTTTATCCTATGATAGCATCAATGTCTTCAAAATTAATCTGTAATTTTGTGAAAGAAGTCACCTAGCAACATATTTGTCATCATTACCAGAATTGACCGTGAAGTGAAGGGGATTGATCGTGAAATGCATGGAAATGACCATGAAGTGAAGGGGAATCGTCGGGATTGACCGTGAAATGCATGGAATTGACCGTGAAATAAAGGGAATTGTCCGTGAAATGAATGGAAATGACCGTAAAGTGAAGGGAATTGACTGTGAAATGCATGGAATTGACCGTGAAGTGAAGTGGAATCGCCGGAATTGACCATGAAATGAATGGAAATGATCGTGAAGTGAAGAGAATTGACCACGAAGTGAGGGGAATTGACCGCGAAATGCACGAAATTGACCATTAAGTGAAGGGAATTGACCGCGAAATGCACGAAATTGACTGTGAAGTGAAGGGAATTGACTATGAAGTGAAGGGGAATCATCGGAATTGACCGTGAAATGCATGAAATTGACCGTGAAGTGAAGGGAATTGACCACGAAATGTATGGAATTCACCGTGAAGTGAAGGGAATTGACTGTGAAATGAATTGAGTTGATTGTGGGGTGAAAGGGAATCGTCGGAATTAACCGTGAAGTGCATGGAATTGACCGTGAAGTGAAGGGAATTGACCGTGAAATGAATTGAATTGACCGTGAAGTGAAGGGAATTGACCGTGAAATGAATTGAATTAACAGTGAAGTGAAGGAGAATCGCCAGAATTGACCGTGAAATGCATGGAATTGACCGTGAAGTGAAGGGAATTGACCGTGAAATGAATCGAATTGATCGTGAAGTGAAGGGAATTGACCGTGAAATGAATTGAATTGACCGTGAAGTGAAGGAGAATCGCCGGAATTGATCGTGAAATGCATGGAATTGACCGTGAAGTGAAGGGAATTGACCGTGAAATGAATTGAATTAACCGTGAAGTGAAGGGGAATCGCCGGAATTGACCGTAAAATTCATGGAATTGACCATGAAGTGAAGGGAATTGACCGTGAAATGAATTGAATTGATCGTGAAGTGAAGGGGAATTGCTGGAATTGACCGTGAAATGCATGAAATTGGCCGTGAAATGAAGGGAATTGACTGTGAAGTGATTGAAATTGACTGCGAAGTGAATGAAATTGACCGCAAAGTTAATGAAATTGACCGCGAAGTGAATGAAATGAATGAAATTGACCGCGAACTGATTGAAATTGATTGCAAAGTGAATGAAATGGATTTTCGACCATCGACCTGATGGAATCTTGGAAAATAACCACGTTAGTTGGCTACAGTAGCTTCTCCTACCCTAAAATCATATATGGCATGTTAAGTAACTAATTTTGGTTTAAAAGATATTCTTGTTAATGAATAAAGAAAGAAATGAAAAAAAAAGAGAATTTTTTTTATATGCTTATATATACATATTTATATAAATATGTACTAGAGAAAAATGTAGGTAGAATAAAGCTCTCCATGTAAAAAAAAAAAAAAAAAAGAAAAAAAAAGGTGCACAGACGGCCGCAGCACTACGGTTATAATCCGTAGCCATAGGGTCCCACTGACCTGGTCAATCGGGTCCCAACCTGGTCGACCCCAACTCTTTGGGTTTTCTTTTTTACCCTGTTGTAATCCCCACCGCTTTTTGTGGGTCCCATTATGAGGTATGTGTTATATCCAAACCGTCCATCTATTTGGCGAACTTGTATTAAGGCTTGAGACCAAAAATAAGACAGATCTAGCTATCAAGTGGACCACACTGTAAAAAGCAGTGGAGGATTGAACGTCTACCATTGAAACCCTTTTAGGGGTCATCGATGTTTTGGATCATTATGAAATTTGTTTTTCCTCTTCATCCAGGTCTTTGTGACCTTATGAATAGATTGGATGGAAAATAAATGTTATGGTGGGCCCTAAAAAATTTTTAACGGTGAAAATCAATTTTCCTGCTGCTCTTTGTGGTGTGGTCCCGTTGATCTTTGGATATGATTTTATTTTTTATTTTTTATAATGCTCCCAAATGATCTCGAAATATGGATAAACGTTGTGGATATAATAAATACATAACTGTAGGGCCATGTAACTTTGATCGCTCTTGAACTGTTTGTACAACTCAGAGTTCGAGGAGCGTCCGTGCTCACCTTCGAGCGAAAGCAAAAGCAAGGGCATTTTCGACCTGAAAAAAGCTGTCCGTACAGCTGGGGCTTATTCTTGGAAGGTAAAAGTAAGTCGGCTTAAAAAGGTTTGTGGGCTATATATGGGTCGTACAGTAGGAAATTTCTCCACAAACAATGTGTGAAGGACAAGGGGGGTATTGATCACAGATGGGACCCTCCTATGCTAAAGTTAGTGAGGCCGACTTAATGTTAAAAGAATTCTTGAGCCAGGGTTTTGATACTTACCTCTTTTCATCCACAACAGAAGTATTTATAAGGTTCGTATGGTCGTGTTGCGATCATATATCTTGTGGAAATTTCTAGGGATATGCTGAAATCTTATCTTAGGTATGAGTATCCTTTCGAATCTATCTCGAGCTCACCTTAGTCCACGTGATATTCGGCTTTGTTGAATCTAATCCCTTGATTCGAGGTAGGAAATTCTCCTGATCCCACTTCGCCCTGATGGTGGTCGGCCTACTCAGCTCGAGAAATGAGTCCTGCACTCAAGCCTATTTTCAAGGAGCTGACCTCGAGATTGATCTCTTCATCACGAGGATCATAGCGTTTTGAAAACTCACTCCGATGTTCTTCCCATGGCCGTTGCTCTTTCTACACGGCAGGCCAGTTCGACTTTCCCAGCCACAAAACCTAAAAGAAAAAAATTCCTCCCTTTACCGTGCACACTTCATGGCACGTTCGGAATAGCCTAGTGCACGTGGCCAATCATGCAACGGCAGATGACCTCACGTGCTGATCACGTGCAGAGTGGCCTTTTTTAAAAAGGAAGATAAAGAAGTAAAAAAGGAAGAGACTGCATGCCGAGCAGTAAGTCAGCACACAGAGGATTGCTTGGGGATCTTGATATGGAGAACTTCCCTGGGTTTAGATTTCATCCGACCGACGAGGAGCTCGTATCATACTACCTGAAGAAGAAGATCGACGGTCAGGAGAAGAGCGTGGAGGTGATCTCCGAGGTGGACATCTATAAATTCGAGCCTTGGGATTTGCCTGGTGAGATTTTCTTTCTCTTCATGTTATTTCTTGTAATAATTTTCTTCTTTAGGGTTTTCATTTAGATTCTGACATAAAAAGCCGAAGGGTTTTTACAGCATAATTTTTGGAAGAGAGAATTACCAAAATGCCCTTAATTAGTTTTTTTTTTTTTTTAAATTTTTTATAATTATTTTTAACGTTGAAGTCGAGAATTATGTATGTGTATGACATCCAAGCTGTCTAACATATGCACCGGAACATAGTGATCGCTCCAACAAAAAATTGAGCCTATGAAATTATTGAGTGGGTTACAAGCAAATTTGGATATTTTTGGATGGTGAAAATTATTTTTCATCGGGTGGGCCATCTGATGATTGGATCTAGCATATTTTCTGTTCATCTGATCATTATGGTTGGGTGCATCAGTTGGACGCCTTGGATAATACACATGCAAGTGGGTCTTACAATTACCAGCTTGGTAAAATAAATAAATAAATGAGGCATCTTGGTAATTTCCACCTCCAAAACCACTGCTGTTGTAAAATCCCAATTAGTGAGAAATTTTGCTGTAAAAATCCCAAAGAAAAAAAATATTAGTTCCCCTTTATATGGCCCACTTGAATCATGTACAGGCTAATTTTTGGGCCTTACAGCTAAATGGAGTGACACACCTGGTGCTTGGAGTGGATTTCACTTAAATATCACAGTGGAATGGCAAAGATCCCACCTCCGCGCCAGCCAGGCGTGACGGGGTAACTGGGTCGTACGATGTGGCCCAACATCTAAAGGAGATCACGACTCATATCTCCTTATTTGATCTGCTCCAGTGCTCACTAATTCTCGGAGTGGATTTTGGGCGATTTAGAAGCTTCTAGCTGACTGATGTCAACCACATAGAGCTAAAATATTCTCCCACATGGCTCACTGTGATGTTTATGTGAAATCTACCCTGATCACAAGGTGCATCACCCCATCTTAGTTGTAGGTCCCAAAAGTCACCATGGTCTATGATTTAGGTGGCCCACACGATTGGAAACAGTATATGGAGCAATGCTCACCCTCCAAAGTGTTTCCCTTTGTCTGGCCCACCTAAATCACAGGTTGGCCTGATTTTTGGTCCCGTGGCCTCAATTTTAGCTTTGCATCTAACAGTTGGAGTGGATTTCATATAGTCGTCACAGTGGACACTGAAAAAATAGGGGCGTGCGTCACTCTTCCAATTGTTTTCCTTCGTATGGCCTTGCTAAATCACAGACTAGGCTGATTTTTGGGCCCTATGGCTAAAATGGAGTGACACACCTAGTGATCGGGGTGGATTTCACTTAAACATCACGGTGGGGCCCACCAATTCTTGAATTGAAATCACCATGTAGAAGCTCACTAACGTCAATGCATGGAATCCATGGTAACCGGTGTTGGATTTGCACCTCCACCTTTTGATTTCAAAAAGACTGAATTGGCGGTAAATGGAATCCATTTACAATCGCCGTACAAGCTGCTAAACACAAAAGCTTTTTATGATTCGCATCCATTACCACCGATTACCACATAATCGACGTTGCCAATCGACTCCTAATTGTTGGAGTGGATTTCACATGCACATCATGGTTGGCACTGTAAAAATCTAGGGTAGACGACCCTTTGCAAATATGGAATTCTAGAACTCATAAATTGACGCTCACACTAAGAGCATACGATAAGTTTGGTCGGATAATAGTTAAGTTTTTCAACCAATCTCCTATACCTTCTTGGGTCTTCAACTGCTGCTCCTTGTCCACTCTCCAGTTTATGGGTAGGGTCAAGTTTTTCAACCAATCTCCTATACCTTTCTGGGTCCTCAACTGCTTCTCCTTGTCCACTCTCCAGTTTATGGGTAGGGTCCATTAGTGTGTTGGCAGGCTTAGCACCAAGAAGACATGTTTCTGTAAGTAAATCCACAATATATTTTTGTTGTGATGGATTAATCCATTAATTTAAGGAAATACTGAAGACAACTAAAACCTTTTATGAAAAAATGATGTTGAAGGTACTGCTGAGTTCTTTAATTCCTTTATTGTTATTACCCATGACCATAATATCATCTACATGCACAACCAACACACTCAAGCCAGACACACCCTACCTCCTTTGTAACCCATAGGTCAACGCAACCTTATTGGAGTTGATAAACCATGCCTGTGGCGATTGTGCCAACCAATAAATAGTCTTATGAAGCTTACACACTTTATCTAACTCGCCTTGAGCAACAAACTTAGGTGGTTGCTCCAATTAGACTTTTTTATTTTTTAATTTTAATTTTATTTTTTACATCAAGTTGGAATAAGTTCTAGCATTGGTTAGTGGCAATTGAGAGAAAACACTGATGGAATTGATCTTAGCGACTAGAGAGAACGTCTTGGTGCAATTAACTCCGAGAGTTTGAGTGTATCCCTTAACAACTAATTGAGCTTTTAATCTTTTGACTGTTCCATCGAACTCAAACGTAATGGTATACACCTACTTGCATCCAACAACGTGCTTACCAATTGGAAGATGGGTCAGGGCCCAAGTACCAGCATGATGGAGAGCAACCATCTCTTCCTCCGTAGCCTACTTCCAGACGAGGGTTCTTGATATGACTTGGGAATAGAATGGGAGGAAAGAGATAATGCAAATTCATGAAATATGGGAGATGAAAAATGAAAGTGATAAATCGAAAAATAGGATGTTCAGTACAAGAACATTTACCTTTCCTCTGTGCAATAGGAAGATAAGAAGAATCATGAGGTACAAGATCAGAAGGTTCAGAAGAAGATTTGGTAGATGGCAAGTGATAGACAACTTCACCATTTCTATTTTTTTGTCATGAATATACCTTGAGAGTAGGTTCAGTTGTAGTAAGGAACTAAGCCATGGAAGGAAGTGGCTGGATAGAATGGACCTTTATAGGGAGACACTCTATCATTGTAGGAGAGGATGCGGGATCTTCTATTGCAAGAGCTTAAACTTCATTTGAAAGGCTTTAATTCAAAGAAGGTAATTTGGCACACGATTTGTATATAAAGATTGAGTCTGTAACGCTCATAGCTTCTCTATGTTCTAGAATATCCAGGAAACACACATTTTATTGCTTGGGGATCAAATTTATCAGAACCCTGCTACAATCTATGGACAAAGCAAACACACTAAAAAAGTTAAGGGAGAAGAGAAAATAACGGTCTCAGGAAACAAAACAGAATGAGGTGACTAACCTGCTAGAATGGTGGAAGGCTTCAATTAATTAGGTGACATGCAGTCAGAATGGCATCACTCCATGGTCTTTCGGAACATTTATATGAATTAACAATGCACGAGTAACTTCCAGTAAGTGACGATTTTTCCTTTTCAGCACTATTGTTTTGCTACGGTGTGTGAGCAACACGGTGTTTGATGCAAAATGCAACATGTTTAGATAAATATGAATTAAATGTATTTGATACATACTCTTTTGCATTGTTGGATTGAAGTGCACATAACTTAGAACTGAATTGATTCTGCACTTCCATATGAAACATTTTAAAACTAGAAAATAACTCAAATCAATCTTTCATTAAATAAAGCCAAGTCATTCGAGAGAAATCATAAACAAAAGTAACACAATACTTATACCCTAACATACTAAACACTTGAACATGACCCTAAATATCCAAATGTACTAAAGCAAATGGAACTTTACTATGCTTTTCCAAACATGGGGAAAGAAGACCCAATGATGTTTATAAGTCATACACCTCATATTCTAATTCTAGCACATTGGACGGAACTGTACCCTTGTGACTCTTCAAGGATTGATGACCAAGGCGACAGACAATAGTGCCATTGGTGAGAAGAGATGCTTGTTTGGTTTGTTGCTCCAACTAGCTCACAATAAAGATAGTAAAGGCCACCATGTTTATGTCCTCCACCCATTATCTTCTTTGTCTTTAGATCATAGAAAACATAATAGGAAGGGTAAAAGCTTAGATTTAGTGAGTTTACTCATTGACATAATACTAAAGAGGAATTTGGGGAAAAAGAATAGAAGACAATGAAATTGAGGGACTAGCCTGAACCGTACTCACTCCATATACTTTGGATAGGGCACCCAAAGTAACGGACGAACTCGACAAAGGTTTATTAACAAAGGAAAAGGTACTGGACGCACTTGTCGTATGATCAGATGCTTTAGAATCAATGACTCACGTAACCGAAGACTGAGAAGCTAAACAAGTTATACCTAAGGTTACAAATATGTCCATAGAGGAAGAAGAGGCACTGTAAGTAGGCCGAGTTTTCACTAACTTGACGTACTCATCCTTAGTAAGTGTGCCACATCTCCGGAGGCAATGGATGACTGAGATGCAGTCGCAGAACTAGTCGGACAAGATTTGTTGCTGTCTTGAGAATAAGAGGCTTGATTAGCCTAGGTTGGTTGCTCATGGATATGCCAACACCTCTTCACTGTGTGATTAACCCAAATGGGTACACTTCTGAGGCCCATGACCTCTACTAAAATTATTACGACCATCTCTACCACCTTGGTTACCTTGTCTACCACCTTCTCGTCCAGTAGATGACACTAATGCAGATCTGTCATTGGTTCCACTACACTGGACATTAGAACTAAAGGATACATGTTGAGGATGGGCATAAACTTCATTTAATGATGAAACATCTGTACCACCAAAGATTTGCACACATATTGGTTCATATTTGGCGTAGCCGGCTGATGGGAATGATTTGATCGGACGTAGGCACCTCCAAGCTAAGCACAAGATTGACACACAGTAGAAAGAGACAATTCAGAAATTTTATTCAATTCAAAAGGCGCTTTTATAGTACTCATGTCAGGCCCTTTTATAAGTATTGTGACATACATATGAGGAAGATTCATAATTTCATTGACAACCAATGACTTATTATAAAATTGGAAAAGTTATAAAAGAGATGCATAAGGGATAAGAATGCAATCAAGAAGTTTGGCTGATTGATTATTGCATAACTAGTTAATTGATTTTTCTAGCTACCTACTTAAATAGGAGGCTTGAGCCTCCTTATTGATGGGCCAGCAATGGGGATTGGGCCTGAGCCTAGGCCTGGCCCATGGATCACAGGCCCATGTGTAGCCTGCATCAATATTTTGGTTTCAAACCAAACGCGAATTTGACCACACAAAACTCTTCATGGTGCTCTAATTGCTTCTTTAGATTGTTAGTAAGCAACTCTTGTTGAAAAATATTCACCTAGGGATTTATCCCTTTACTGGAGAATGAAGCTTTATTTAAACAACTGATGGATACGAGAGATGTTTTTCTTTGATGAATACATCTCCTGTAGAGTATCCCAAACTTTTTTGGCTGTATCCAAAATTACCATATTCTCAATCATGGAGGTGTTCATATTGTTCCACAACCATGTCATGTTCTGAGTATTTTCCTGAATCCATTCATCATACTTACTATCACTTTTCATCCAGTTTCTCCTTTCATATATTTTAGCTTTCCTTTTGCCATCAAGAAAACTTGTGTGGATGTGGACCACTGGAGATAATTTGCTTCATTTAAATTAGGTGTCGTTTGGTAAACTGAAAAATAAAGTCTGAAAATTAATTTAACTGCTGAAAAGTTATAGTGCTGAATTTAAGTACATACAAGTACTGAAAAATGTGTTTAGTAATTTATCCGAAAAAAAAGTCCTGATATATGAAAATAACCACTTTTTTAACAAAAATCTGTTTGGTAAAAACAAAGCACAAATGTCTAAAAATTGGTAATTTGTCATATTTGCCCCTGTTGCCTCAATTTCTATCTTTTGCAAAATATGAAATGAAACATGTTATTGCCATGCCACTAAATTTGGCATACGAATAACTTATCCACATACATTTTTCAAATATTACCCTTGAACTGATAGATCGTGTGCTATTTCTTGTTGATAAAATAATAATAACCCTTCGATTGGTGGACCATGACATCACACACTAGATGATATTGGGCCATTCATCTCTAGGGTCCCACCTAAAACATGCTTTTGGCTTGATGACCTTGAATAAAAAAAATGCTCTGTCTCAAAAAAATATTCTTATCCTGTCGAATAAGTGATACATGCATGTATAAATTTTTATCTTATAGGTGCACATGTCACCAAATCTTTATTATCCATCATTCAACAAACAAAATAGTTTAAATTAACCTGCATATATCTATCTATGATAAACCATGGGCATCCATAACATTATGCACTGGGTATCATTGAATGGAGTCCATGTTGCGTTAGAAGGTGAGGCCCACCACAAGTTAGTGACATGTGGGGCCTATCAAGCAGTTATGTTTCTGTAGTTTGTTAATGGATCACTATCTAATCACCATCACACTATTAGGTTAAGCTGGAACAGGAGAACCGGAGAGAACGAATGGTTTTAAACTCTTTTAAGGGTGATTTTGTCCTTTTAAAATATTAATAGGTTTTGAAATCACTTACCGCATTCCGCCATAAGCGTTAGGTCAAGCTGCAGTGGCTGAAAAAAAAGCTACAAAATTTAAGTGATATTTATAATTAAGCACTTAATTTTTTTAGTTATCAAACGATCTGAATTACCAAAATCACTAAAAATATCAATTTTCAGTGATTAGTCATAAAATTAAGTTTTACCAAATGCACCCTTAGTAGGTCAATTTGCACCCTAAAAAAGTTAGATGGATTCACACAACTAGGTGTATGCTCTTCATGCTTCATCTCATTTGAATTAAATTCGATAAAGAGATCAGAACTTAGGAAGTACTGCTTACATTGCTCCCGAAGGGATGATTACTCCTGCCGCACTCTGTAACATGGTACATGCTTGATATTTGAAGCACTAACCAGCCCAACATTTCCACGTTCACATGCCAGAACTTGTAGCAATCACCTACACATTACCACACTCTTCACATGGCTGAAACACTAGAGACAAGAAACCCTAGGTTCCTTGAGGGATGCTCAGCCCAAGAAGGAATGAAAAAGAGAAAAAGGGAAGAGATATTTAAGAGAAAGTAGAAAAAATAAGCTTGACCAATTGCTGCTCTAATACCATGAAAGTTTGTGTGAAAAGAGAGTGGAGTTGAGAGAAGAGAGAGGAGATAAAAACAATGGGAAAGAGGAAAAGAGAAGTTAGGGTTGGATGTCCCCCCTTTTGCTTTTATTCACTCAAGTTATAAAACCCAATATCGAAAATTACCCTCACTTTATATAATTAACAATATAAGCCCCTGTGAAAATAAAATATGCATAAGTAGAGGAACTAAGGGCAGAACTGGAGGATTAGGTGGGCGGTATGTTAAATACGCCGTTCATAAGGGCAGAACCGTTCTAAAAGATTTACATAGATTACAAGAATACCCTCATATCTTTTTGAAGGCCAATAATTATTTGTTAAAATAGTTCACATAACGGCAAGATACAACTCAATATGATGAAAGATCAACTAGAGTGCAAGACACAAGCCCTGCTAGACGTAAAAATGATCCCTATTCCAATTAACCAGTCCAGACGCCCAACTTATGACCTGGCCTCTGATTCTCTAGAAGACATTATCGCTGGACTCTTACTGCTCAGATGGTAATCTTAATGCGGCCAATTTACCATCTCTTGCAATCAGTTTCGCTACAACACATGCTGCTCTAGCTAATTGTCCAACCTATAAGTTAAAAAAGACATTATTATTACTTTCCTTCCCAATTGACCAAAAGAGGGTACGGAGGGCTGCCATATAGCTTTGCGTCTTCTTCCCAGCTGAAGCCCCTACCATACCAAGAACAACTCTTGGATAGTACTAGGCATTTACTCTTAAGAGGCTATGAATTTTCCATTATAATTCCACTCGAAGTTTCAATGCATAAACTCTGGCTGGCAATAGGCCAGGCCTGGGTGAGGAAAAATCAATATTTGAAATAGGCCTGGCTTGACCATTTCAAAATCTGGGCCTGAAACAGCTGCAAGCCCACTCGTTGCCAGGCCTAGCATAAACAGATGGTCCACCCACCCCTCAGCTCGAAGGTAGAGATAGTAACCATTGGTAGTGATCACATTCCTGTGCCTTAGATGATTGATAGTAAGAAACTTGTCCTTATGCACTAACCAACAAAAGGCAATTACTCTAGGAGGGAAGAGATGCTTCCATATGTGCATCAAGGGAGTGATGCCTGCATTGTTGGACTTTCACAGTACATAGAGATTACAAGACTGCTGTCATATGAATCGCACCACAATTTCCAAACATACACCACTATTTCTGAATACTCCCCGCTGTGTGTGGGCGAAGGTTGAACACCTAGTTTGGTACGTATTCAGTGATGATGATCTTGTGTAAGCAGCTTACAAGTGTCGCCCAACTTTTGAGAAGAACGAACAAACATGGCACGAGTTTATCCTGAAGCAGCTTTCTCATGAATGGAATGATAGTCAAGTTTGATGTGTTTTGTGCATGCATGAAAGACTGGATTTGCTGCTATATATGTAGCACTAATATCATCACAACAAAGAATAGAAGGTCCAGTTAATGAAATATGAAGATCCCGAAGTATAAACTATAGCCAAGTTAACTCAGCAGCTGTAGATGTCATAACATGATACTTGGCTTCAGCACTAGAATGAGAAACAAGCTTGGGACACCAAGAGTCAAGAGCGCGCCTGAGAAATACACAATGGAGAAAAGTAGACCATCGGTCGTTGGGTAATCCAGCCCATTCAGTATTAGAGTATGCAGTGAGTTTAAAAATTTGCGAGAGTCATCCAGGAACCTCAATATGACACCCTCCTTGCTGTTTAATTGCCATTTCTTGTTTCACATTCTTAGTTTATATTTTCTAAGTAATAAATGGCACTCTCCTTGTTGTTTAAGGTTTCACTGTTGATATTTCTCTCCAAGAATTGTTTTTTTTTTTTAAAAAAAAAATAAAAATTCGTAAGGCTGCTTCTGGAAATGGGTACAAGTACAACTAAACTGAACTGAAAACATTTAAGTGAATCAAGGAATAAACAGATTGTAATCTTGTGTCCCATTATTCATTACGGTGAAGTACCTGTTAAGTTGCTAGTACATCCCTTTCGGGTACGAGTCTAAAGTAATAATTGCGGTTTGGATCCTAGTCCCATGATATGAATATTAGGAAGGTAATAATAAATTGGATCATTTTAACTTTCATCATTATCTTAGCCTTCTCCCAGAAGGTTGGGTTCTCCTTGGTCATTTCTGCTATATTGAACTAATTATTGCAATTCAATTCACCATCATCATAACCGTATCCATCTATTTAGGGTCATTTCTGTTTTATTGAACTAATTATTGCAATTCAATTCATCATCATCATTATCCATTTATGAAAGCTGATTTGCCATTCACTCCTATTAGTGGCTAAGTAAACCTACCTTCATATCCCTTCTCACAACATTCATCCAATTCCTTTTAGCTCTTCTCATCATCCATCTTTGCTTTTTGTAGCACATATGACCGGACCATCGCAATCTGCTATTCGAGTGTGTTGCTTAGACTGTTTCGAAGGCAGTTTTGAATATCAATATTGAGGGACTTATGGGCCTGGCTAAAACTGATAAAATACGGACATATGTCCGTATCAACCCATATCAGACCGTATTAGTTGAATTTTTTGGAGGATTATTAGTCAAAAATTTTTAAAGCAAAAGAATTAAGGAAAAATATTAGAAAAGGGAAAAACTGAAAATCAAGAATCTAAGGTTTTTTTTTTTTTTTTTTTTTTTTTTTTTTTTTTTTTTTTTTTTTTTCTGTATTTTGGGCATGTATATAACGGTGCGCTAGAACATTCTTTGATAATAATGATGTCTATTGGCTTGCTGTTGAAAGTCAACCAAATGGGTCCCTAAGTGAACACAAATAAAGCATGATTTGGTTGGATAGCCCGTTACATTGAAATTTAACAAGAAGAAGATCAAAAAAAGAAAAAGAAATAAAGAAAACCTGAAAAAAGTGATGGATTAGCATGTTTTCCAGTTATTTTCATAATGGTCCATTTTTCTGCCATTAGTTGCATCCCACTCAGATTTTGCACTTTGATCCCCCAAATAGGTGTAGATTAGTCTAAAATGACTTTTTAAGCTTCCCCAAATTTTGAATTGAGAAAGGAAGATGAAAAATGAGAAGGATTTTGAAAAACAAAAATCAAATTTGGGCCTTTTTGGGCCGTATTGGGTGTATTGGCCCTGAATTAGTGTTTATACGAGCCTTTTTTTTTTTGTTGGAGACAAGCCAATTCGGACCCGTATCACGTATCGTATCTGACTGATACGAATATGATACGGCCTTATCTGCCGATACCATACCGATATTCAAATTCATGGATTTTGAATTACCCTCATTCTTAGTTCTATCATTTGTCTTCCCCACAAGATTTTATTGCAATGCAATTGTGCATCTGAAAACAGCCTGAGCAAATGATCTAATCAAGGGGTTCGAGACCATAGCTTAACGGCAGAGATTCTGCATTTCAAAATTGATGTCTTGGGTTCAGGCCCAGCTTACCTATAAAGAACGACAGAATTAACTAATCATGGTGTCTGATTCATGGATATCTTTCCTTTTTTTTTTTTTTTACAATTTTTTTTCTTTTCTTTTCTTTGAGTATTCATATGTATACGCATGTGACACAATTCTTTTGGGGTTTTATTGGTATATTTTAAATAAATCTTGTTAGCAATTGCATTATCAAAATGATTAGCAGTTTTGACCCTCGTTTTTTTTTTTTTTTTGCAACCTTGAGATAATTCTATATGAAAACCAATGGAATTCATTCAAGTTTGGAGCTGATTATTGCTGGTTTAACTTTGACCAGCCAAATCCATTATTCAGACAGTGGACCATCAGTGGTTCTTCTTTACTCCTCGTGGCAAGAAATACCCGAAGGGCTCGAAAACTAACAGGGCTACAGAAGCTGGTTATTGGAAAGCAACTGGAAAAGAGCGATCCATAAAATCAGGTTCCAGTTTAATCGGTATGAAGAGGACTCTAGTGTTCCATAAAGGCCGTGCTCCAAAAGGGCAGAGAACGGACTGGGTAATGCATGAATATTGTGTGAAAGGCAATGAGCTCGATGGACCTAAGGTGAATTTTTGTCAACTTTATTAGGATAGTGGTGGTTGTTTAATGGACTTGGTAATTTCATGAGCGTGTATAGCCCAATCCTCGTACATGCCCATCCACATGTGAGAAGATGGCAGATGTGTGCTTGATCCAAGCCCCCCATTTGGTTGGCCCCACTTTGTGTCCTGGCCCCGGAATTAGGCTAGTGCAGTCATTAGGTTGGCAACTGTAAAAGAAAACGTACAACTAGAAAAATTGCACAAGTAGTTTTAGCAATCAAATTGTTTTGCAACTTGTGACCCTCTTGATGAGTGGACTCTCTTGATCCTTGGGGCAGGGCATCCAGATGGTGGCTCCACCTGATTTATACCTCAGTTGTTTAATGCGAATGCCATGTTGGCACTTGTCATGGCATGTACGGGGCCTGGTCTTTGAACATATGTTCGATTATCAAACATAATGTTGGATAGACGATCTTCTTCATCCAGTTGCAGCGATTTTAAATCCTTGAAAAACATTGATAATAAAATTGTCAATTAGCATTGGAATATAAACTTCTAGCTGTGATTATCATGTTTTTATTGTAATCGTTTATGGAAAAATCTAACATGAACATTGCAGAGCAATTTTCCTTACCTGTGCCTGCACTGAAATTGGAAACGTGGCATAGAGGGCCATGATCCTTGCCATTCATAGGGTGGTGGATGACTACCCACCATTAATCGACCACTATCTGCAAATTCCATGAAGTGGATGATCCTAGACATCCGGTTTGTGGCCCTGCACACATAGGTCATGGATATGATTGTTACTCTGTTGGATGGTGTTGATACTTTTGGCCTTAGGTAATCCATGGTGGCTCAATGGACCATGGACCCGATTTCACATGCCCAATTTTCTTGGGAGCTCATAATAAGTACCGCAGGTGCTGATGCACCAAATAGATTACCTCAACATGATTGCTTGTGTGTTACATGAGGCTAATTTGGGGCTCTCCTTGTGATGATGGTCTGTTACAATTTCTCATTTATGCTATTTTCAATGATGATGATGATCATCATCTAAGCCTTATCCCAACTAATTGGGGTCGGCTACATGAATCCTGTTCCTTTGGAATGTCACATAATTTGGATTCACGATGGAAGTTCTGGCATAAGTTTGACATCGGTTGCCAACTTGATGCGACCCTCCTTTTTCTGGGCTTGGGACAGGCAATGAGAGCACATAACTCTTGCAGATGCAATGTAATGGAATATTATATAGGTTGATTACAATCAAGTGATGTCTAATAATTTTTACGTAGGTTTAGTACAATCTATGAGTTTTTTACAACCAATGAGTTACTTTTTATTTGAAATACAATGTATCAGTGTGGAATGGCGGCACGGGATTCATGTAGTCAACCCCAATTAATTGGGAGAAGGCTTAGATGATGATGATGATCAAATACACATTGTTGTGGTTTTATATCTATATCTATATCTATTATATTGCTTTCTTCCCTGCAATTGTCTCCATCACCTATATAAACAAGAGTTCAGAAAAAAAAAAAAAGGGCCATTGATTTATACTTTTCATTAGAGAGATGGAGCTTATAGGTTGGCAATGAGGAGAAAGGGTACTGAGAGGATATATTGATATTATCAAGGACATGTACAAAGGTGCATCTCAAGATTGAAAATGTGCCTATGTTGAGACTATTGACTTCCTAGTAGTAGTGGATCTTCATTAGGGGTCGGCATCAAGTCCTTGCTCTTTTCATTTTTTGCAGATGCATTAACCAATACTATCGAGGATAAGATTCCTTGGTGCATAACTTTTGCAAATAATATGGCATTGGTTGATGCGATTAGAAAGGGGACAAATGCTAAATTGGGAGGCTTGGAAGAAGGTTCTAGAGTCTTAGAGGTGTAAAAATTAGTAGAAGGATGCGGTTAAAGGTGGCAATGGGTTAGGTTCAGGCTGGGTTGGGGTCAGCCCAAGCCTGACCCATTAGCTAAGCAGGCTCAGAATTCTCACCCAAACCCAACCCATGGCCCATTACCCTCTGACCTAACCCAACCAAGGTATTCAATAATGGTAATAGTAGCCATAATAGTTACCGTAATTATCATTATGATACAGGCCATAACAGCTATTAAAGCCATTAAAAAAATATTACAGCTGTTACAGGCCATTTTTTCCGTAATGGCCATTATGGCCTGGTAATGTGTCTCAATTCCCACTGTTACTGTTGCATAGTGGCCGTCACATAATCGGTTTTGAATACCTGGGACCCAACCCACTTAAAATTCTGATCCCCATTTAATTGTAAATGGGTCGGGCTCAATTGACTCGACCCAAGCTGCCACGACCCAACTGAGGTTTAAGAATTGAATCTGACACTAAGGCCATGCACTTCGCTTGGACAGTGGAAATGTACATACATAAAAGATTCTTCTGTACTTTTCTTCTTTATTTTGTTTCGGGTTTTAGGTTGGGTCATGGTTATCTAGCCCAACCCATCGATAATTTATATGGGTGGGTAGGGTTCAACTGAAGCTTGACCCATTTACTTAAATGGGTCACTTTTCTAGTCCGGGCCTGGCTCACTACACATCTAGCTTGCCCGAACCCACCTCAAAAGTGGGGTGGGCCAGTTGATCTGTGGGCCGACCTGACCCATTGCCACCCCTAGATGCAGTACTTGGAATGCAACTTCAGTAAAAACTGTCATGTAGGTGAAAGCTTTAGTTAATTTTTTATGGTCAAGAGATTCCTAGATCGGCAATCATGGGTCAATGCATTATGCTGCACACAGTGACTAAAATAGCTACTTATTCCAAAAGCATTTGACTGGCCTTCCCATAGGCTGATGCATTGTCTGTGATCACTTGAACCACATTATATTCCCTGTCTTGTTCAACTATTGAATCTAGAGTTCAAATTTATTATCTACATAAAAAAAGTTGTCCCACGTATCAACGGATCTTTTTTAAAAAAAGAAGAAAAAACCCATTAGGACTATTTACTAAAAAGATAGTAATAGACCTATTTGTACCATGGGTCCACCCATCGGACATGATTCTACATCCAGTTTCACCCACTCCTTTATGTTTTCAAAGTTGTTTCAATGTTGTCCACTTCCATCTTTAGATATTTATTCCTGACTTCATAATTGCTTGGGAGCTTCAACTTGGGTTTGAAAGATGCAACCGTTTACATTATAACAGCAGCCCCCCCCCCCCCTGAAAAAAAAATTTACAAGAAAAGAAAAAGAAGACTTAACAAAATTAAATGGAAGGGCATTTGCAAAATAAATCTAGAAATGGAAAGACAAACATTTTCCCTGTATCGCATCGTCCAAATTTGATTAAGAGTGGATTGCTTTCCTTTCCCTCCACCGTCCCTAGTTATAAAATCAGTCATTCACTAGGTTCTTTTACATCTGCCTCATTCTTCATTTTGCCTCTCATTAATATAATTGGAACTTGTTCGTTTGTTGGTTGTCATTGCCAATGCCGCTCAATAAATTCTCGAAATTCTCTGACAAATTCTCACCTACTTGGGTCTGTAAACCACCTCCCAATATGACTCTCCACAAAAATTACACCTAAGAAGATGGTTGTTATCATCACCCACTTTAGAGCAATAGTCACACATAGGGTCATTAGAAGCCTTCCACTTTGGCAACTTCATTCAAAAGTATGAAAAAGAATGCCTAAAAATGAAGAAAAACACGAGAAAAAAAAAAGTACAAGTGTCTTCCTAAAATTACCTTGAAAATCAAATTAAAGGGGGGAAACAGATTTCATCAAATATTTTATATATATATATATATTATATATATATATATATATATATATATATATATATATATATATATTATAATATATATATATTGTACCTATTTTGATGAGGAAAAATATGGGAACAAACTCTATGTTTTTTTGGTATTCAAAAAACCCCAATCTTCCCCATTTCTCTCAAAGCTTGTAAAATAACAAAAAGTAAAATGATATTTTGCAAGGGTGGGGTCCTAAATAGCTTAAAAAAGTGAAAAAAAAAAAAAAAAAAAAAAAAAAAAAAAAAAAGAGGAAGAAAACATGCAACTTTTAATGTGAAAAAGGGGACACCCAAACCACATCACTTTCTAAAACTCAGATTAGCAACCACCACACAGCATCATTTCCTAAGTATCAAACTGAAAGTTTCTTAAAAACTTTTTCATTCCAAAATGGATTTTTTTTTTTTTTTTAAATACTTGAAAGATGGATTTCTTTGGTTTAAACTTGAACTGCAAAAAATCTTACAAACTGCAGCCAACCCCCCGTGTGATTAGTGTGATTAGAAAGTCAATCTTTGAACTGAAGTCCTATCTTAACTGAAAATAGAATTAAAGTATGTTTAGAGCCTTCTAAAAGGTCCTAAAAAATACCCATGATCCTAAATGTACTAAATTATAAAATAACAAAACAATAACTAAATCATCAGTAAACCCAACCACTGAAAAGACTTGTGATGAAATTAATTTTGAGAAAACAACTTCCTTGCAGCCAATCTCCTTTTTGAGTAGAGATCCGAGGCATAATGCTCCAATTAGAACCATCCAGTGGCATCAACATGAAAACCCACAGAAATTTTTTGGTGTTCTTTCTCTTCTTCCTTTTGGGCAATCCAGAATAATCCTCAGAAGTTTGTTTTCTTACGACCCATATCTTTTGTCTGCGTCATTCACGCTGATAGATGAATATGAATATGCTGCGCAGCATGGCTGAATTTTAATTCATAAGGGACAGGAGCATATGTGCTTGCACACAGGTATAATTTCTTACGACCTCAAAGTCTCTTTTGAGGTGAGGAACCCATAGAAAGATAAAAATGTGAGAATGCATCTTCTACATAGAAGGGCCAGACCTAGAAAAATTGGTGCTGCATCTGAAACTGTACAAATTTAATTTATTTATCTACCTTTATGTAAGTAATAAAATATCTCTTTTCCCCCCCTCATGAGACAATTTTTATTCTTTATGTTGCTTGAAAATGCAATTACTAGAACTGACCATTAAGTAATTGCAATGTGAAATGATATTCTTGTTGATGTCATCATTAGTTGAGGATTTCTTTATAAAATATTCTGCAGCCTTCTCTATGGTTTAAGAACTTAGTCTCTCTTAAAGATCATGTAAGAAAAGCTAAACTTTACTGTTGTACACTATGCTCAATTATATCTTATAGGAAGTTTAAATACTATGTGCTGAATGCTGAGCTTTTATATTTGCAGGATACCTTTGTCCTTTGTCGCCTTTGGAATAAGCAAGAAAATAGTGGTCCAAACCATGAGTTAGTCAATGAAAGTGGCCTATTATCCCCAGATACTGGGGCTACGCATCCTGCTGGTGCCCAATCTGGTGACAACAGGCAGCATTCACAGAT
This sequence comes from Magnolia officinalis, assembly GCA_021015155.1. Lineage (NCBI taxonomy): Eukaryota > Viridiplantae > Streptophyta > Magnoliopsida > Magnoliales > Magnoliaceae > Magnolia > Magnolia officinalis. Next base: position 78,656,710 of record JAJHSJ010000002.1, on the reverse strand, counting down.
GAAAGTGCATGAGGATCAGAAGGGAATGAAATGCTCCTTGTGGAAGCCGAGCAATGGTCTGGATTTTGCATCTGTTGAATGGGCTGTTGATAAAGCTGAATCTGTTCAAGCAGAACCTAAAAGATATTCTACACAGCTAGGCTCCAAGATCAGTGATCAGGTATGGCTTATTTTAACTTGTCTCCGTGTTGCAAATTGCAACACAACTTATGCAGGACATTATTGCATGAGTTCCTATTGGAAGATGTGGGAATCAGTGTATTAAATAGCGTTGTAGCGTAGCGTACAAAAAACGCTACGTAGCGTATGAAATAGCGTAAAAAAAAAGAAAAAAAAACCCTTTTTTTTTTTTTTTTCTCTTTTCTTCTTCTTCTTCTCCTTCTTCTTCTCCTCTTTTTTCTTCTCGCACTGTTGCGGCTGCGGCTGCGGGCACGGGCCTCCTCCTCCTCCTCCTCCTTCCTCCTCCTTCTCTCTCCTCTCTCTCTCTCTCTCTCTCTCCTCTCTCTCTCTCTCTCTCTCTCTCTCTCTCTCTTCTTTCCCTCCTTTTCTTTTCGGTTTCCTTCGCCCTTTTTTTTTTTTTTTTTTTTTCTTTTGAAATCGGAAGCGGTTTGACTGGTGTAGTATATCTGCCGTAGGTACGTGTCATGCTAAGACGAGCGCTGACACTCCTCGAGCTCCGAGTTGTACGAACGGTTCAAAGGAGATCAAAGTTACATGGGCTCCACAGCGATGTATTTATTATATCTACACTGTTCATCTATTTTTAAATATCATTTTAGAGCATTAGCCAAAAAATGAATCGTATCCAAAGATTGTTTGGACCACACCAAAATAGCAGCGAGATGATGATTTTTCACCGTTAAAAAATTCGTAGGCCCACCATAACGTTTATTTTCCATCCAATCTATTCAAAAGGTCAAAAAGACCTGAATGAAGAGTCAAAACAATTTCATATTGATCCAGAAGTTCTGTGATCCCAAAAAGGGTTTCAATGGTAGACGTTCAATCCCCCACTACTTTTTGCAGTGTGGTCCACTTGATAATTAGATCTGTATTATTTTTCGTGTCAAGCCTTAAGATGAGCTCTTCAAATGAATAAAACGGTTTAGATAAACACATGCCTCATGATCAGATCCACAGGACTTGCTTGCGTCAAATGAAAGGACCGGTACGCGTTACGCAACACGTTGCACAATTTAATAAAATGTACACGTGCCACATGGGCCCCACCATACTGTATGTATTTTATCCATGCCGTCCATCCATTTTGCCACATCATTTTAGATTATGATTCAAAAAATTAGTAAGATCCAAATCTCAGGTGGACCACAACATAGGAAACAGTGGTTATAAAATGCTCACCATAAAAAATTTCTTAGGGTCCACTGTAATGTTTATTTCCATCTAACTGTTGATAGGGTCACACTAACGTGGATGAAGGGAAACACACATGTCAGCTTGATCTAAAACTTTTGTAGCCCCGATAAATTTTTAATGATAGTCGTTTAATTATCATTGTTTCCTATGGTGCGGTCCACTTGAGCTTTGGATCTGCCTCATTTTTGGGCTCATGCCCTAAAATTATTGGCAAAATGGATGGACGGTGTGGATATAACACATTCATCACGAGTGGGGTCCGAAAAACTTTGACACTCGTGTGCTACACTTCACAATCTGAGTCCTACCTAATTCGGCCCTTAAAAAATTGTACACGAGACATGTATTAACTTAAAATTACCAATTAAATTATGGACTGTAATTGCTAACTCAAAATGCCAAAATATTTTGTTTTTTCTTACTATTTAATATTTATCACACACACACACACACACACACACACACACACACACATATATATATATATTTATATATATTTATCATATATATAAAATATTTTTTTAATTAAAAAATAGAAGTATTGTGTAGCTTACGCTACACGCTACGCTATTTCGCTACATGCTACGAAGGGTTGAACGCTATGCAATACGCTACTGCTATTTAAAACACTGGTGGAAATTATGTACATGATCTGACTCCTCACACAAGTCGACACACATACATATGGTCCCATAGTGTTGGTCGAGCTGTTAGGGTCTCACGATGATATATGTGCATGACATCCACCCCATCGATCTGTTGCACCCTTCCATGTTGGCTTGCATCCCAAGGTCCCACCATGATATGTGCATGACGGCCACCCCATCCATCTGTTGTGCACTAGCCTGGACTGGAGCCTAAAAACCCGCATCACAAGGGTCCCACCATGATATGTGCATGACTTGGAGAGAGAGAGAGAGAGAGAGAGAAGAGAGAGAGGAGAGAGAGAGAGAGGAGAGAGAGAGAGAGAGAGGAGAGAGAGAGGAGAGAGAGAGAGAGAGAGAGAGAGAGAGAGAGGTTACTTAATCAAAGAAGGGTGTATCTTTTTGGAGAAAGTGTATCTTAGACCTTCTGTAGGAGATTGGTAAGGTTGGTTCTCGACCATCATACCTTCTGTAGCTGAAATTCCTGTTACATGATTTGGGAATCAAGGTAAATGCTCCTATGAAGCTGTCTTGCGATAACAATGCAAATATTAGTATATCACAAAATCCAGTTCAACATGACCCGACTAAGCACATTGGAGTTGATAGGTACTTCATTCGTGAGCGAGCCATCTCTCAAGATCTTTGTTTACCATTTGAAACAATTGAGAATCAGCTTGCTGACATTTTCACTAAGGGGTTATTGAGTCAAGATTAGAATATGTTCTTAGCAAGCTGAGCATGATAGGTATCTATGCCCAACTTGAGGGAAGTGTTGAGATATATGTTTAAAACGGGTCTTTTTGTAATATATGATAGAATGAGGGCCTGCTTGTAAACTTTTAAAGTTATTTTTATATAAATAGAAAAGGGCGAAGTCGTAGGGAGTCCGTTCCAGTGGTTTTCACTAACCACCTGAAGGACAAGAAAATTAAGCGGAAACAACTATCGCACCCAATGTGGCTTAAGGAGGGAGATAGTAATACCATGTTTTTTCCTGGTTTCACTAGTGCAAGAGCACGTGCCAATAGAATTGAAAGTGTGGTGGTGGATGGGGTTTGGAAAGAAGGGAAGTCGAATGTTTGCGACGCCATTGTGTCATATTACAAGGATTTACTTTCTGGTCCAGAAATTGTTAGCCCTTGGCTAAAGAATTTGGGGTTTGAGGAATTATCCATTGAAGAGGTCGAGTCCTTGGAAAGGGCCATTTCGGAGGAGGTGTAGAAAGCAATTTATGATTTGGGGACGGATAAGCACTGGGTCTAGATGGGTTTTCTATCGCCTTATTTTAGATTTTCTGGGAAATGTTAAAAAAGGTTGTCATGGATTTCATTTGTGAGTTTGCAGATAATAGCAAGCTAGCATTGGAGTTGGGTGTTACTTTTGTAGCTTTGATTCTGAAGAGGGAAGTTGTCAATTACCTAAAAGATTTTTGCATGATCAGTCTCATAGGAGCCCTATACAAGATCTTGGCTAACGTTCTTGCCTCTAGGTATTGTGTAATTTTGGGTCAAATTATTTCTTAGGTGTAGGGGGCTTTTGAAGAAGGCAAGCAAATTTTGCATAAACTTGTTGGTTGTAAATGAAATTATCAATTCATGCCAGAGGAGGGGAAAAGGAGAGTGGTTTGCAAATTGGATTTGGACAAAAGCCTATGATCATATTTGATTGGACATTCCTAGATTACATGTTGCGTCTGATGGGGTGTGGATTAAATGGAGAAGGTAGATCCTAGAATGTGTGGGCTTGGCCAGGTTTTCAATCTTAGTTAATGGTTCCCCCATAGTGTTCTTTAAATCGGTCATGGGTCGAAGGCAAGGGGATCTCTTTTTGCTGTTTTTGTTCATCGTTGTGGCGGAAGCTTTGAGTAGAATGCTTCTGAAAGGGGTGAGTGAAGGTTTATTTGACGTCTTCAAGGTGGATAAGGGGATTTTCAAGTGTCTCATCTACAGTTTGCGGACAATACAATACCATTTTGTGAACTAGATGCCTTCTAGGTTGATAATCTTTGGATTGTGATCTTTTGGTTTGAAGTAGTGTCAGGAATAGGGTTTTCTAGGTAGTAAGTGGGTTATCTTGCTCAAATGTTGGTGGTAGGGAGGGGTCCTTTCTTCAACTTACTCGTGCCTGCCTTTGTGTATTGGGAAGGTTAAAAAGCAATTATGGGATCTGGTCATTGGAAGATTTGAAAGGATGCTATCAATTTAGAAGAGTAGGCTTCTAACTTTGGGGTGCAGAATTGTTCTCATTAAAGTGGTGCTTTTGAATCTTTCCCTTTATTTTGTCTCTTTTCAAATGTGGGTGCTTAACAACTTGGAGAAGCTTGGAAGGGATTTTCTATCACAAGGAGGGGAGACAAAAAAGAAGTGTCACCGTAGGAAGTTGGTTGATGTCTATAGCCCGAAAGAGGTAGGGGGTGTGGGGATTCGTAATTTGGGCTCAATGAATGAGGCTTTCTTGGGGAAATGGATTTGGAGATTTGGGTCGGAAGAGGGGGGTTTGTGAAAGGAGGTTAATAGCTAGAAAGTATGGGGTGGAGTGGGAGGGTTGGTGGCTTCATAGTGTTTCTTCGCAGAGCATCAGGAGCATGGAGATCGATCCTGGATTTAAAAGATGGTCCTAAGAGGGGTGGGCTTTAGGGTGGGGGATGGTTCTAGGGTGAGGTTTTGGAAGGATGTGCATCTTGGTGAGCGGAAGCTTCAAGATCAATTCCGAAGACTTGCTCTAGTGGCTGTGGATTTCGACATATCAGTTAATCGTTGTTTCTCATTCCAAGAGGCTTGAGGGGTTTGGACTCCTTTATGTAGAAGAGATCTCTATTGGGTTGAATTTGAAGAGTTGATGGCTCTTTTAAATCTATTGGCACGGGTCTTTCTATTGGAGGGTGTTCATTCAGTTCGGTGGTTGGAGGCGTTGGGGAAGTTCTCACTTAAATCTCTTTGTTCTATGCTCTCATGTGGCCATATTGCCAGTGTTAAAGTGCATACTTCTTTCCTTTGGTCCCATGGCGTCCCATCTAAGGTGGCGTCTTTCACTTGGCTAGTTAGATGCGGTAGAGTGTTGACAATCGGTTACTTGAGGAAAAAGGGGTCTTGTCTTCATTAATTCATGTCCTTTGTGTTGGCAATATGAGGAATCAATGAATTATCTTTTCTTACACTGTCAGTTCTCTAGGGAGGTGTGGTAAAGATTTTCAGGCTCTTTGATGTTGCATGGGTTTCGCTGAGATCTATTGAAGACTTCTTTAGGCAGAGGCACGCAGATAAATGGGGTAAAGAGCTGTGGAGGCTTTCTCTACTAGCTGGGCTATGGGCTGTTTGGAAGGAAAGGAACAACAAATGCTTTTAGGATACATGCGGTAATCCAAAGGGAGTCTTCTTAAGAGCAAAATCGTATGTTTTCGAATGGTTGGTGGCCTTCTCGAAAATTGAGGCATCTAGTTTAAGTGGGTTGTGGCTCGTTTTGCGCATTTTGGGTTTGTTTTTTTTTTTTTTTTTCTTTCAGCTTTGCCATTTGCTTTAATAAATTGTCATCTTTCAGAAGGGAAAAAAAAAAACAAAAAAAAAAGAAGAGTAGAATTTGGGGCTTTTCCTTTTCTCTAAACATTCTCTTTTCTCCGTTCTCCTCTTCTCCTTCTTCTTTTCTTTCTACCTTTCTATCTAAGATTCATTCCTCTTTTCTACTGTACACAAAAAAAAAGGCCATTACAAAACTTGGGCCATACCACATTAATTTAGAGGTTTTAGGTATGATTTGACATTGTTCCCTATGGTGTGGCCCACCCCAGTCTTGGATCAACCTGATTTTAGGACCATATGATGAACATGAGGGGGGCTAACATGATGGACGTAGCGGTCAGATGCACACAGAATGTGGGGCCCACAATATCCCAGTGCCACCACAAGTTGTGGTTGTATTGCTACCATGTGAGGGCACCTCCTTAGTTGCTTGATCATTCTAACTAGTTACCGCTCCCACTTCGAATTGCAATTTGAACTCGTTCTCTGGCTTCTTGGCTGTTTATACTTGGTAACATTTTGAACTAGATGCTTCCCCAATCTTGCACCGAATTTATTGCCACTTTGTTGCATGCTTCGTGCAACTATATGCACCCCTGTATTTATGTATGCATGCATGCTTCGTGCAACTATATGGTCCCACTTCTCCTCTTCTCCTTCTTTTCTTTCTACCTTTCTATCTAAGATTCATTCCTTTTTTCTACTGTACACAAAAAAAAATAGGCCATTACAAAACTTGGGCCATACACATTAATTTAGAGGTTTTAGGCATGATTTGACATTGTTCCCTATGGTGTGGCCCAGTCTAGTCTTCGATTGACCTGATTTTAGGACTACACGATGAGCATGAGGGGGGCTAACATGATGGACGTAGCAGATCGGATGCATGCATAACGTGGGGCCCACCATATCCCAATGCCACCTCAAGTTGTGGTTGTACTGCTACCATGTGAGGGCCTCTCCTTAGTTGCATGATCCTTCTAACTAGTCACTGCTCCCACTTTGAATTGCAATTTGGACTTGTTCTCCCACTTCTTGCCCGTTTATACTCGGTAACATTTTGAACTAGATGCTTCCCCGCTCTTGCGCCCGATTTTGTTGCCACTTTGTTGCATGCTTCTTGCAACTATACGCAACCCTATATATAGATGTATTTATGTAGGTATGCATGCATCTATATATGTTATTTACACGAACACACACATATGTATAAATAGCACGCACACACACAAGGGATGGGTAGGATGTGCCCAAGAGTAGGTGCGTGTGATGAGATATGAGGCCAATCCCGATTCTTGAGGATGAAGGTTCTCTTTACAGCATCCTTTCGAACTTGTCACACACCTTCAAGGTTTGTGCTATTTGTCAAAGATGCCTACCATGGACATGGGGTGGCCCAAAAGGCCTGTAGGTTGCATGTGGACCATCGGTCATTTTCTAATCATCTATATTTTCTCATACACATCTGGCTAAACTAACAAGTTCATCATCCCAACATTTGGACTACGGCATGTTCTCAATGGCTAACACCTGGATGAATGTTTAGGATATGTGCCAAGTTAGCATGCATGCAGATCTTGACAATAAGCAATTTTAAAATATTTTTGGAAGGGGTAAAAAGGCTGGTATCTGGTATTCAGAAAAGGGGAAAATCAGGAAGCAAGCAAATACCATTAACAAGGTATGCTAAGAAAAATCCGGAAGAGCATACGAGTAGTAGCCATTTGACTCTACCAAGAGAAAGGCTAAAAAAAAAAAAAAAAAAACCAAAAAAATTAGATGAGCAAGAATATACCTCAAGCTGACGATTTTTGAATAAAAGAATAGGGATGGATCCACTAGGGAACCTAAGGTTTTCAGTAATGAGTTCGAGAACGAGAGTGGTATGCAAACTGAAGCAGCAGGCAGTTCCATTTTATGCGTTGGCTAAACAATACACGTGTGTCGGCCCAGTAAAAGGAAGAGAGTTGAAGTGCCGAGTAACAAAAAAAAAACAATACACGTGTGTAGGCCCAGTAAAAGGCGTTAGAATTGTTTCAGTTCTGGTAGGCCAATAATGCAATATAAGCCATATGGTATATATTCTTGCCCCTGGGGTAACCAGAACAAGGGGCAACGTCTGAACCATGCAGGTTCCCTTATCTACATGGGTGTCAAAGAAATCAGATCATCAGATGTTCCACAGTGTAGACAATAGACAGATCGAATGAACATGCTAGGGTTTGGGTTTTTTTTTTTTTGCCTCGTTTTCATATGGATTCTCTCCATCTCTTGGACAAGGCATCCTTAAAATGGGGCATACTCGATGGACAGTTCAGATCACACATTCATTCAGCTGTAGGACACATACCACAAGCAGGCCGTCCACCATTTATACGACAGTTTGGTAGTGTACCAGGTTCGGCATACCTACACGGGCACATGGGGCAAGTACACAGGCCATGTTTCAGTGTGGCACAATGTGCAGGATTAGAACTGTTCATCAACGTGCCACTTTCTACATGGTTTCCAGAGAAATCAGGTACTTCCATTCATCAGATTGTCCATGTTTTGTCGAATGCATGGAAAGATCAGATTAACCTGATCATATTCTCCATTTCTTGGCCAAGGAAAACTTGAAGTGTGGCCCACATAACGTCCAAACTTGGATATTCATGCATGATGGACATCAGCACCAATGTTGTCAAATCGCATAGAATCCCATAAGCCATTAGCGCGGGCTGATTGCTTATGCGATTGCATAATTGCATTAGTGATCGCTCAAACTGCTGCTTTATTTTTTTTTTGAAAGATTAAAAAAATAAAAAGGGAAAAATCATAAAAAAAAATTTCTAAAAAAATGTCTTATTGCCACAATGATTGGATTGGAGTTTTTTTTTTTTTTTTTTTTTTTTCTTTTCTTTTTACCTATTTCATTGTAGTTTGACTATTAGACCATCTAAAGTTATTGAAAAAAAATAAAAAATAAAAAGTAAAAATTCTAATAAGTTGAGAAAAACTATGTATAATCGCTATGAGTGATTGGATTTTTTATTTTTATTTTTATTTTTTTATGGCATACAAAACTATGCCATTGCATACTATCCAAATTTCATATGCCATCATGGCATATGCGATTGCATATGACAACAACGATCAGCATTTGTACCACAAAAGCTGTGCGATGACCACAGGCAACTGTGCACTTGCATGACATAGCAATCACCAGGGTCCTCTTATTATGTAGAGAAGCCCAGAAAATGCATACTGTAGTTGTACAAAACTTCCAATAACAATATGAAGAGATTTCATAAAATTTGTATTCCTTCTTCTTATATTATTTCATAAGAGAAAATACACAAAACCTAGCTAACTTCTAATCACAACCATTAATCTTATAAAAACTTGTCAACTTTTAATCCAAGCCGCTAACTGTTGAAAATATTGGAAAACACCAAAGATATCCTTTAAAACCTAAAAATGGTCAAAATTTGTTTTACTTTTGTCATATATCTTTCAGTCAATTGGAGGTCCAAATTGTTTAAATCTCACAAAATGTGTAAAAAGTCATCTTACATCTGGGTAGGACCTTTGAAGTGAGCTAAAAAAGATAAAAATAAAATAATGCTCAAAACAGAAACCTGAGCATGAAGCTTTACTGCATGGAAGGTTAAGGGATTTAGTGGTTGAGACCTCCTCTTGTGTTCTTTTGATGCTTGATCTTTGACATCTAAAAATACTTAAAATTTTTTTATTTTTGTCA
>JAJHSJ010000002.1:78515908-78647329 GCA_021015155.1 Magnolia officinalis | reverse complement strand
CCATTGTCTGACCATTTCTCTAAACCTTAAGTCTACCATTGCGGCTCAAACTCTCGGCTCGAACTCTACTCAAACTCGGCCGAGCCGAGCATGAGCTGTCGTTCTGAGCTCTAAGGCTGAGCCGAGCTGAGCACGAGTTGGCAAAGCTCGGCTCGGCTCGACTCATGTACACCTCTATGGTGAGGCCCATTGTGATGTATATGAGGCCCATGTGATGAGGCCCATTGTGATGTATATGAGGCCCATGAGATAAGACCCAATTGTGATGTATATGAGGCCCATGTGATGAGGCCCATTGTGACGTATGAGGCCCCGCGTGTGAGGCTTATTATGATGTAATGAGGCCTATCGTGATTTTGTGTTTGTATGCATGTTGTCCATTCCACTTTTTTCCGGGCCATGGGTTTGCCCCATGAGGCCCACTTTAATGCATGTGTTATGCACACACTATCCATCCATTCTTCCTAGGTTGTGGGCTTCCTTATGCAGGCCCACCTTGATGTATATTTATATCGCACAACGTCCATCATGTTGGGGGCTGCCTTGTTGGCCCACCTTGATGTATATGATACACCCGTTGTCCATTCCATTTTTTCCAGATAGTATAAGGGTTGTGGCCCCATCATGGGTTAGATTCAAATTCCAAGTGGACCGCACCTTAGCAGCGGTGGTGGTTAAATGTCCACCATTATAAACCTCCCTAGGGCCCATTGTTAAGACCCATTTCCCAATCTTTCTTTCTTCATTCTTTCACCCACCTTGAATAGGTCCCACATGTGTGGCAAGATAGACCTCACCTTGTTGGGGCTATCCCAAACCGTTGGGCCCCCATTGATGTTAGTGATACCCATCTTCCCTTGTTGGGCTACCCCCCAAACCATTGGGCCCCCATTGATGATAGCGATCTTCGCCATACCTTGTAGGGCCATCTTAGACCTTAGAGCCCACCTTGTGTTCAACCGACCGAGCCTTCCATAGGAATGTGGCCCACCTAGATTATCTGTTTGCCCAAGATTAGTGACCATACCCAAGGCCCACTTAGATGTCGAGCGAGCTACCCAATCCGTGTGGAAGGACACATAGTCCTAGATGTATGGACCCCACTAAAGCCCATCTTGTATTCATATTGGGCTTCCCATAGGAAAGCCCAGTTTATTCATGTTATAGAGATTGAGAAAGCCCCCCTGTTCACCCTATTAACTCGCCCTATGGACTCACCTTGTTGTATACCTGCTTGACTCAACCCCCATGAGCATATCCTACCCTTGCATCCAGTTGCTAGGACCTCGGTGTCACATATATATCATCCCACACCGTCCATTTACTTTCTTTGGGACAAGTGTGGGCCCATCCTTGACGTTAGAACATCATCATCACCACTTACCGTAGATGGAAGAATATGTGTAATCAGATTGGGTATATCCACTGTATATAGAGCCTATCTTGATGTATGGGTTAGATTCATCGTCCTTCCAGTGGACCCCACCTTAGGATATACGTTATATTAGTTTCTTGAGTAGCTAATGTTAGTCTAACGTGGGACATACCACGAGGACTTCTATATGTCCAATGGGGCATGTTGTTAAGCTCCCCACTCTTCGTATGTGATATACTAGTTAAAGCTGATTGTTGTTTGCTATAGTTGATAACATGCTAGTGTACTTAGTCTAGTAGGACACACTGAGAACATGCTTAGAATAACATCATGATACATGCCCATACACATCATTTGTTTACATGTTATGAGGAGTGATTGATCATAGCATTGGGCTGAGATGTTTATGGGACTCCCTGTGAGACGGAGTTACCCCACATGATCACGCGGTACGTGTAGGTTTGATGCATGACTGGATGGTATGACTCATGCATCTCGCATTTTTTGTAACATGATCATTGTGTGTCCTAGCGACACTAGGGCTGTGGCCTTCACAGGCATATTGTGTATGACCAGATAGGACATTGAAAATGTTTGGGACTTAGCATATGGGCACTTTGAATATCCGTGGGTGAAAATTTTTAAACCTCCATGGCCAGGGGATGCTCCAACGTCTAAACCGAGTGGATACATGAGCGCTCAAGTGTCGAATACTAGTAGGCTGCATCTCCCACTGTGTCGTAGTCTGTTGGAAGGGGGTATGGCCTTATCTGCCCGAATGAGGGGGCTATAAGCTAGGTTGAGTATGACCAACTCGTAAATGGGTCCGCTATCGACGTGCCGGGTAGGTATTGACAAACTATTGGTTAGGCGGGTAATGAGGTCTCTTCCACTCGCTGGTTGTACGGCTAGGGAGGTGGCAACTAGTGTGGAGTGTACTAGACCCTGGTGATATCCTAGAGATGTATGGTACTGATATTGTGACGCCCCGTCACTGTTGCACACGTGGGCGGACACTGATGTGGGCGGGGCCTAAGGGCCTGGGCGAGCTACCAGTGGTTGGCAAGCTACTGTGCATACAGTGAGGCAGAACCTTGTCCCACATCAGAAGCGCTGTGGCTGTCATATGTGGATTTGCTGAGCAGGAGTTGCATACTCAGTACTTGACTCATTCATTCATTCACTATCCACTCGGGCTGGTGGTGCGCGACCAGATCATTATGTGTACCTTTGCAATGGCCAGGATTTTGGTTGGATGCGCGACCAACCTGAGATCAAGAGTATATCACATTGAGTCTAACTATCCAAATTTAGGTATGGGACTGGTTTGGATAAAAGTCCCTTGTGATGAACCCCACAACTTGCGATACCACGTACTATCATCCCGACTACACACTCTAGCTTTGTCATTTCTTTAGCATTGCATATTACATTGCATCCTCTGTATATGACATTTGGTTTACTATGTTTCTGTATACATGACCTAGATAAGGCTAATGGTATTCGTGGACTTGTCAGGATTTGCACATTGCATTGCATCCTCGGCATATGACATTTGACATAATATGTCTTGTATCACAGAGCCTTGATATGGTTGACAGTATTCATGGGCTTGCTAGTATTTCCGCTTACTATGATATTTGTGTGCTTGACACATGTATTGCACACACACGCACCACCCTCTAAGCTTCTTAGTAAGCTTATGCACGACCGTTGCGTGTAGGTGACGTTAGGTCGCAGCAGCATTGAGGTAGGGGCTTGTGGCAGATCACTTTAGGGATTTTGTTATTTATGTATTTCCCTTTCAGTACTGAAATCTAATGTTTATATTAATGGATATGTGGTGATGATGTTGTTCTTGTGATATGGGTACTCTTGTGGTTATGCTTCTTTACAAAAAAATTTCATACTGAAAATCCTCCTTGTAGGATCCTAAGATCGAATTTGGCGTATGGGCGCTAGGAGCCCAGAATGGGGTACTACGGAGCCTATCAGCACTAGATTCAATGATTGTGAATTTTGTGAGCCCGGTTCCCGAGTTTGGGGCATGACAGATAATGATACTGATTTTTACTTCTTGCTCATCCAAGAAACAAGGCAATTTCTAATGTAAAAGCATCCACCACTTGTGGATTTTCTATCATCAACATTATATGCCCAATCAACATTAGTATATCCAGCAATTTGTAATGATGTACCATGAGGATACCATAAGCCTAAGTTAACCGTGCTAGCAACATATATGATTATTCTTTTAACCGCAGATAAATGAGATTCTTTATGGTTATATTGATATCTAATACATATGCCTGCACTGAAGGAAATATCAAGTCTTCTAGTAGTTAAATACAATAGACTACCAATCATACTACAATAAAGACGAGAATCAACACTTTTACTTGATTCATCTTTAGATAGTTTAAGTTTAGTAGGCGAGAGTGTATGAAATTTTTTAACCATTTTCAAAGCCAAGTTTCTTCTTCACTAGATTCATAACATATTTGGTTTGAGAGATAAATATCCCATCTTTAAGTGGTTTCACTTGAAAACCAGAAATAATTTAGCTCATCAACCATACTCATTTCAAATTCTGATTTCATTAAATTTGCAAACTTAGAGTAGAGGTCATACAAGTTGATCTATAAATAATCATCTACATATATCTGAACAATCAACATGTCTTCATTACATTTTTTTTTAAATAAAGTTTTATCGACACTCCCCCAGGTTAAAATTTTGACTAAGTAGAAATTTAGTTAGTTTTCATACCATACTCTAGGGTTTGTTTTAAACCATACGGAGTTTTTGTAAGACGGTATACATTATTAGGAAGTTTGGGATCTTCAAAGCCCTTAGGTTGTTCAACATAAACTTCCTCGTTTAAGTCACCGTTTAAGAAGGAACTCTTGACATCCATTTGGTATATTTTAAAATTTTTGTGGCATGCAATGGAAATAAACAATCTGATAGACTCAAGGCGAGCAACTGGAGCAAACGTCTCATCGTAGTCAATTTCTTCAATTTGTGTGTAACCTTGCACAACTAATCGTGCCTTATTTCTTATAATATTTCCTAGTTCATCAGTTTTATTTTTGAAAATCCATTTAGTTCTAATAACATATTTGTCAGAAGGTCTAGGAACCAGATGCCACACATCGTTTCTAACAAATTGATTTAATTCATCTTGTATGGCTAAAATCCAACTTTCATCTGCTAGGACTTCATTTACATTAGTCAGTTGTACCTGGGAGGTGAACCAAACATAATTACATATGGGCGTCCATGTAAAGCACCGCATTGCTGGGCAGAGGTTGGCGAGAAGAGTTTGATTGACCCAGACTTAGTGTAGGCGACGTCAGAGAAGATTGACATTATCAGGCACCGACTCCTAGCAGCTAAGAGTAGACAGAAGAGTTACACCGATACGAGGCAGCAACAGCTAGAGTTTGAGGTTGGGGACCATATGTTTCTTAAGGTTTCCCCCATGAAGGGAGTCCTTCGATTTGGTAAGGGGAAACTCATGCCGCGATTTATTGGCCCATTCCAGATTTTAGATCAAGTGGGTGTGGTAGCGTACCGCCTTGCTTTGCCCACACCGCTCGCAGGCGTGTACAACGTATTTCATATATCGATGCTGAAGAAACACATTCCTGATCCTTCCCACATTATCAAATGGGAGTAGGTATAGTTGAGTAAGGATGCTACTTATGTACTGCGATCGACGAGTATAATAGACATGAAGGAACAGATGTTGTGCAGTAAGGTTATCTCGCTTGTGAAGGTACTATGGACGCATCACACTGAGGAAGAGGCTACTTGGGAAACAAAAGCCGAGGTCCGTAAGAACTACCCTCAGATTCTCTAGGAGTACGAAAATGTACTAATTTCGAGGATAAAATTTTTCTTTAAGGGGGGCAGATTGTAACGCCTTAGAAAAATCCGTACAAAGACACGAGTACCACCTTAGGCAGAAATCACTAAGGATCGAATTCTTTGGGAACTAGACGAAAATTTATTTAGTACTAAACTGAATTAATCAGTAGATTAGCTCGAACTGCTTTCTATACGAACTGCAAGACCCAAAACCAGTAGAATCGCTGACTCTACATTACCTGGAAACCTAGGATCAATCTCAAAACCCAGTTGCTCTCGGGGGCACATTGAAACTCCGTACTGGACCTGGACCGCGCGTCGAAAGTCCGATTACCGCGAAACTATACGGTTATGATTGCCTTATTGGGCTTGACAACCATCTCGAAAATCAAGTCCAAATAGTATCCCGAAACGCACAACTTGAGCCCAGAGCAAAGTGTGTGAGAAACACGAATATCTTTAGAAAATAGACTCAAACTTAAGTGAATTGGGCCTTTTGCTTACAGGCCAAATTTATGGTTCCAGATCGTCAGATTCTGACCCAAATACACCCTTAGATCAGGAAAATTTTCCTACACAGGTCAGTGTACTTGTGGCCCTAATCGAGAGTCGATGACCATTGAACTAAAATAGGTTCGCCGCGGCCGATCCACAAATCTAATCGGACAGAAACTTTAACCTGACTTAGATCCATTGTCAGGAGACTTTTCTCGGGCTGTATGCAGGTAATAGGCCACCAAATGAGCTCCGTTGGCCCAAAACAGTCGACTTTTGGCTATAACCTAAGTATACCATGGCCATGGGGCCATTGACATCACTTCTGGGCCTATATAAAGCCCTCAACCCACCCCTCTCTTCATTCCATACGAATTTTTAAACCCTAGGAGAGAGAAGAGAGAAAAGAGAAGGTGAAAGTGAGGAAAGGAGAGAGAGAGAGTGAGGGATAGTTATTGGGATTCGATCCCACCGTTCCACGTGCCAAATCATCCTACCTGTATCGCTACACTGGTGAATCCAAATCCACTTTTGGGTAAGAAATCCTAAACGTAATCTGTTTTATGGATTCAAATAAAGGAATTGGTGAAATAACTAACCTATTTCATTGATTTAGGCAGCCGTTGTGTCGTAGACAAAGGCGTAGCGTTCAACTGAGTTCGATTTGTGTTTACCGATGGAAGGTGCGGACTATAAATGTTTAGGTTATAGTTTTCAAGCCTTTCAATGTCAGTTAATGATTTATGACTGACTTGATTACTGTCACATGCACTTAGATGCGATGTTTCCCGCATATTACACATATATATGAACTACGTTGAATATAATGCATTCCATGTGTTTGTTGAAATGTTTGAATGAAATTATTATCATGATTTGTACTTGCCATGACTATCAATCTTGAATACATGTTTATTGTATGTATAACAATTCCTTTGTGAAAGGATTTGCTATAATATAAGCTATAACTAAGTTAGGGTACGTACGCAGGAATGTGTAGGCTAAGTGTTTGATAAAATGCCTAAATGAGTAATTGTTTGTTGAATTGTTATTATTAAGGGTGTTGAGATAGGATTCTCAACTACCTTATCTACGTGTATAAATTCTTTCATGTAACCTACCTTACTACTACGTGATTTGTGAATGAAATACATATGTATGGTAATATGCTCACTATGTGTTTGTTAAAATGCTTGAATGAGATTTATATTTTGATGCTTTGCTAAATGCTGGTTTGACCATTACATGTGATTACCTAGTGTACTTGAGTATGATTGGGACTACTACGTAGTCCAGGCAATCGGTAATGGATCCCAGTTAAGTGGCCGAATTAGATTCGCCACATTGGATACGTTCGAGGAATCCGAGTCATACGATGATTGTCGACAGTGGTTAGGCCATGTGAGTGCTTACGTGCTCCATGTCGATTGATTTAGCGTGCTCTCGTACAATCGAGCTTGTTAAGTTACCCGATTGGCCTGAATGTGTGTTTACCATGTATGGACGCAACTGTTTGAATTTAAGGGACCACTTACTAATGTGAGCCCGTTTAACCTTGGTACCACCATCCGTTAAGACTCATGAGCTGGGCATAGTAGTATGGGACACCGTGGTCGAGTTGTTGGCCTACGTTGGGGTGACGAGCCTCCCGTAGTGACCAGTGAGCAACCCAAACTCGTGAATCGAATACGATGGTATGGGACATTGTATTTGCGTTGTCAGCCTACAAGCAGGTGACGAGCCTCTCGTAGTGACCTTAAGTATACACTAGGGTTATGCTAAGGTAACGAGCCTTTCCGTAGTGACCTCGAGTATAAACAGGCCTACGCGGATGGTGACGAGCCTCCCGTAGTGACCTGAACTTGCCTATTGTATGTGATTTACTAGGATTGACGACCCTAGATGGATCATTGTTTGGGTAATGATATAAGGGAGTTACCTTGCTTCCTGAATCTTTGGTATGAATAAGCCTAAATAAGAACTTGGCTAACACAATCATGCACCGCATTGCATGTGCTTTGGCGTGGAAGCGTACGTTTACCGGGAGTGTTGCATGTGCGATCGTGAGATGATGTCGCTAAGGGAGTGCAGGTGAGGGCATACATCATTATTGCATACCATCCTTGCATTAACAAGAGTACTTAGGACATGATTGTTGTACTGCTTTATCATTACTGCTTGACTGAATTGATAACATGTTAACCTTTACCTTATAGCTCCACTGAGTTGATCACTCACTCCCACTCTGGGACAGTGTTTTTAAAACACCAACCAGACTCTGTTGTAGTTTCAGATAGCGGCGAGGCTTACAAGACGAAGCCTGCCTTCTATGACGATGAGGAGGAATTCTCCTATCTGCAACTCTCTGGCGGGTATATGTAGACCTGGAGTTGCGTCATCGGGGCTACAGGGACATGGATTAGATGACATTATACTCTTCTTATTTTGTATATTTTGGAACAATACATGTGATTAATTAACCTGGTATCATGTTCACACTCTGGAGACTAATAACAATTATGTGTTTTTATATATCTATCATAGTCTTCCGCTTGCATAATCTAATTGTCTCTGGAGTATGATATGCTGATTTAGCTTAATCCTATTCATGTTTAACGCTCTAACCGGACAACATTTAATCATCATTATCTATGTTGCATAAGTGATGCGACGGATCTCAGGAGTTGGGCCTTTGCTCGACCCTCGAAATTCAGGGTGTTACAGGAACCCTCTTCAGTAAGGATTTATTTGGGAGATGGTAAAGGAATGAAATGCAATTCAGGGCAGGCCTGCAAGTACCACACCCAAACTCCATATTTACAAAAACCTTGTGTTCCTCATCAACTCAACTGAGAAACTGAAAATTGAATTTAACATTTTTTTTCTTTCTTTTTTTCTCAATATTCATGTAGATTAGAGATGGAAACAGCTGAGCTGAGATGGTTCAAGATGATTCAAGATGATCTATGTTGAGGGTCGAATATTGCATATTAGACCTCGATTAGTACCAGATTTTATGTACATGATAGTGCTTAAATGTCATATGTTAATGGTGTTTTGTTGCAGGATGCAATTACGAGCGTGGATTGAAAAGGGTGCTAAAAGCATGGAATTAACGCTCTGATGACACCAAAGGCAAGGGACGGACCCCAGTGAACCAAGATCAACGCCCAAGATTCAAGGAATTCAAGAAACTGAAGCTCAAGTGGCCCGAAGGACATCCAGAATGCAAGATCACAGGGTTCTCGCCATCCGATTGACACGAGACTTCATACGTGGCCTGAACGCCCTACATTAACCGTACGCATCAAATTTCAGCCGTCGGATCCCCCTAGAAGTAGCCTAACGGACAGATCAGCCCTCAGAATCATGATTCTGGGCCCACCTAATCACTGGATATGCTTCAATTTTGGTCTCAACTGTTTAAATGAGGTGAGAAAAAAGATGGATGGATTGGATCTTGCAAATACATCCAAATGGGACCCACCTTGCAAGTGCGTGTGTACAGCCCACGTACACTCGCCGACATCGAACAGACGAAGTCGGTCAGCAGGCGCTGACCCGACGTTCGTGTTTTAAAAGAAAACAGCGAAGACGCTGTTCGCAACGGCACCTTGCGAGCGACCCCTGGTGGGCCACCATCATCATACATATTGATGATCCACACCGTTCAGTGGAATCAGGAGATCAAACCGACCGTACCTTGGTCCGTTTTCTGTTTTTCTCAAAGGCTGCATGAACACGGAGGTGTAGACGCAGGATTGAACGGTTCCAAGAAAACTGGCGATACTCTCAACGTTGCTGATCCAAAACCGGTCCGCTCCCACCGGTTTTTGAGAAGAAACCGAATGAATGGACTGGATTTCAGAGATGGAGCCAATCATGGCGTCACTAACCCCAGTGCAGGACCCTCTTTCGCACGTTATCCGCCAGCGATCACACAGAGGATCTCCGTGGGCCACCATCATGATCCGTTTGATCAATCTTATCCGATCAAATGATCCAGGGGATTGCCACGACCACGTCGATGCTGACCTTTTGGTCCCATGTAAGCAATCACGAGAATTTATAATCTGAACGGAGGATGAACGGTGGCCTATCAGGATTTCTAGCCACACCGAATTCGAGCCATCCACGGCATTCCTGACTGGTTTTTCGAGCTACACCCAATGGACGGAATGGATTTCTCAGAGAATTTCGATCTGAGGGCCCACAAACCATCAGCGTAAGGGTGTTGTGCGTTTTAACTGCGGAAAGAGGTGGGTAGAATTCCTGCTCACATCAGGTCAGCAACGGATGTTCAGGCCTATAAAAGAAAAAGAAAACTGAGAGCCAGGGGAGAGCAGCAGAGCTGGGAGCTTGGGTGTGGAGCACAGGGAGAGACAAAAAGGTTTCAAAATTTTTTATTTCATTTTCTATTTTCTATTTTTTTTTCATGGATTCTACTCTATCCATGCTAGGCTAAACTTCTTAGCTAGGGCTAAGAGGTGAAGCTTGTAGTGAGATGGGAGATTCTAATTTTTGCCTTTAATGGGATTTTGATTTATGAACTAAATTGATTTTAGTTTAATTAGGGGATATTTTTAGTTTTCAATGGTTTGTTGTGACTGAAATTACAATAGATCTGCGGTGGCTTTGAGTATTTCCCTTCCCTTTTTATGTTTATGACGTCAGGAAGCCCTATTGTTCACCATCGCCTCCTGGGCATGGTCGGATGACGGTACCCTTCCTAACCTTCATAATCATCTGATTGGTTATCAATTAGTTTAATTCTATTGTTTACTTTGTCTCCTGGGCATGGTTTTGTGATGGAATCCATTCTAATTCATATACCCTTCATCTCTAGAGAACTATATCAATAGCGGTTCAGTTATTTTCCATGATTCGTCAAGCAGGCATAAGATCTCCCTGATCTCTACAAGTGGATCCTCCGAATCCCTAGTTTCCCACTTCTGAATTCTCTTAAATTTTAGATTATTATTCCACCATTATTCCTCAAAAAATTATTTGATTTAGATTTCATATTAGGCTAGTTCTAGTTCTGGTTAACTTCAGATTACGTACAGGTTTCAGTCCCTGTGGATTCGACCTCGGTCTTACCGAGATTATTACTACATCACAACCCTATACTTGGGGAGTGAACAATCTATCATAACTTATACAAAGTAGGATCTATCAAATAGATGGTTCAAGATGATAATTGGACTTATTTTGTTTATCTGCTCAATCTCGACTATCCATTTTCCATGTTATTGATTAGATGCTTGGGATCATTCCTATGGCGTGATTTTTTCACATGGTTAGTTGTATGAAAGAGTGGTCAGTTCAAATCGATGATTGGTCCTCCTATGTGTCCATTAAAAGCTTTGGGGGCATTTCTCACATCCCCGTTAAGGATTAGTGTGCACTTTATTGGGAAAGAAAAAGAGTGCCATCTTTTCACGGGATGATACCAGCATGCTATTTTCCCTTTCGATAAGCTATCTTTTTCAGTCCAAGTCAAATACATCTAGGACCTTTTGTTGTCTCTAAACACCCTTCTTCTCTGGGATGCCTCGAGTGAATAATTAAATTTCATGAATAAGCTATAGATTCCCAACCTGGGGTTCTTTCCTTGTCAATATAAATAATATGCAAACTATATTTAACGCAACAAAACCATGATGCTCTGATGGTCGAGAACGTAAACTACACAATAATGTAACAGTTTTCATGGTAGTGGAAAATTCAGATTATCTGCCACTGGCTCCCATCATTTTTTGGTCCACTTGGAGAGTGAAGCATTTCATTTTTTGTAGGAATATCAAAATTCATTAAATTAGATTTCATAATAGCACTTGCATGTTCAAGAAAATGCAGATAATTCAAATTAACACATTTCTTTCAAACATAACTGGTCAACCTGGAGGTTTAACAATGAAACTCAGGACCTGATTAACAAAATTTTCCAAGTTACTCAGCAACTCGTTGTTTAGTTTGGCCTACAAGTCTGCCCATGTAAACATTATGTTTGAAACCTGATTCACACATAAGCAGTAAGCATTTTCCATCATTCCAACACATACACAGCAATGTCAGCAAACAAGTAAAAGGCAAACCAAACTGTATAGTTCAGTGATAGAACTTGCCTCTAGCCTATTAGTCAGCAAGTAGTACCGCCATACTTCTGTTGGAATGTTTGTATCTTTTACATCATTGCCAAAAACTCCCACACCCTTACTCTTGGAGAACTTCCCAGCATATATGATTCACAGCAGGATGCCAGAGAGAAAAAAAACACTCGGGAGTCTAGAAAGTCAACAGACACAACATAGATATACTATGTGGTTAAATCATTCGAACTATAACACAACAGTTAATACTGAAAAGGGAAGATGACAGTTGTGACACTCCAACAACGAGACATAATTTCACCATCTTTCAAAAGTGAAAACCACCACATTAGTGCCAATGCTGAGAACAATGATAGAATAGCTAAAAAGATCTAATTATTTAATGTAATCTTTCAGAAATCCAATTGAATGGTGGTGTGACACTGCTGGACAAGTTAGATGCCATTTATTCCTAATAGTGGACGCCACTGCCACGCATCTCAAACAGAGGAGAGGTGTTTGTAATAATCCAAAACAAAGCAGAGGTAAGTATAAGCATCATATAACAGATGGCATATAACTATAGTACAGTTGTAAATGATGTTTGAATAACTGGCCTACTCCTAAATGCCCTGGCCATGTCTAGGTCCTAGCCCTGAGAGGACTGAAAAGTCACTGGGGATTGGGCCAGATACATCTAAAAGAGTCAAATGATCAAAATTTGAAATGGTCTAAACTAAAATTTATTTATTTATTTATTTATTTATTATTATTATTTATTTGCATTCTCCATCCACGATCATGCTCATCATCTTCATCATCCATCGGTGATGAGTCCCTCGCATAAATGGTTTGGATCATTGAAACATGACCCTAATTCCAACGCATTGAATGGGAGTTGCTAGTGCCCTTAAATTAACCACTCATTACATATAATGGTGGCCCACTTGATGATTGGATTGGGCAATTCACCATAGGCAGCAGCCCTAGATTTCAAGCCCGGGCCCATAGCCCCGTTACAAATAGTTATGGAGAGAGAGAGAGAGAGAGAGAGAGAGAGAGAGAGAGAGAGAGAGATCCAAACCAAAGAGAAAGACATCAAGGCTGGTGTTGGGTAAGTATTCGTGATGAGCAGCTTCTCCACTCCATCAATGCAGTAAAACAAAAGCCTAACAAGATTACTATGTTGAAGTTTTGCAATCAATCTAACTTCATTCTTCAACTCCTCCAGGTCTTGTCCAGAGCTTCTTGAAAGCCTTTTTACCGTTATTTTCTTGTCATCAGGTAACACACCCTGTTCGAATTTTCATGTAATAATTCCTCATTAGGGAAGTTAGATTGTCCACCAATGATGGTATTAACCAGTCCTTCCAAGTTAGGTTGAAATTTTTATTACCTTGTAAACAAGGGCCAAATCCACCTTTTCCAAGCTTACTTGCCTCCGAAAAGTTATTGGTGGCAAGTCGTATGGTTGCCAAATCAATCCACGACAATTCATGACTGTCTACCTGACTTTCTCCATCCATCTGTGCATGTGTGCTATTTGGAGGGACCAAATCATCCAACAAAGCTCCTTACCAATGTCCCTGCATTGCTGGAAACAACAGCAACTATCATTGCAAGGTTGATTATGAAAAGATTGTTCTTCTATTATAAGAACTAGGAAATGTGATCCTTTGGTACTAGGATTATAGTATTCCTATAATTAGATCTTTTTAGTAAAAAAGAAAAAAAAAAATATTTTTAATAATCCTGGATACCATCAAGGATGAGAAATCACAATGGTACTTTACATGTATGTGAAATCAATGGCTATTCATTTTTAGCAACGAGATTGAAACTGAGCCATCCATTTGGTCCATTATAGATTGAGTTCTTGCAAACAGAAATAACTATTGATGCCTTTTTAAGCCCCCATTAAATTAAAGCTTGTTATGCATGTTTTTTTTTCGCATTTTTAAAAAAATATATTTTTAAATATACAACTATATGAATTTTAACACCTCTTGAAGTTTTACTGAAAAAATCCCAACATTTTTCCTTCTCTAATGTTTTTCTTTTTAATATCAATGATATTGATACATGTAAAGATACTAATACTATGAAAACTAGTGAGTTGCAATATTTAAGTGCCCAACATATGCCACATGCATAAATACGTGCATGTGTTATAAATGCTACATATGCCACCATTCACGTTAAGCTCCACACATGTGCTACAATTTATCTTTACTCGTGCTCGAGGGGATTGGTGCTCAACACAGTGAACATAATAGTCAGTTTAGGATAGCATGACTTGGGTAGCTTGTCTAAGACATGCAGACACAACTTTTCTTGCATCCAAACAACCCCAAGAGTATTTTTGACTTTAGGGCCCACTTGAGGAGTGTGCTACTCTGGTTTTGGACTCAGGGCATTTACAGCAAGGTCCGTTTGATGGACAGGCTCAAATGTTCCATGTATGTCATCCATATCATTTCTTGTGTGTGGGTGAGATGGATTTCATGGCTGGAATGGACTAGTATCCATTCCACCATTTGTTTGGAGCAGCCTAGAAGAAGCCTCCACAAGTGGTTTTTTTTTTTTTTTTTTTAGGAAGGTAAGTAAATTTATACAAATTAGAGGGAAATGGCATTTCCAAAATGCAAGAAAGGTTGTGAAGACCCAACAACCACCATGGCTACCACAAGTTCCCCCCAAGTGCTTCCATCTAATCTCATCAACCCTTGGTGTGGAATCATGGGCTTTCCCGAGAGCTCGCTGATATATCCATGATTAGAAAATTGTAAATTCTCCATGATAGAATCTGGCAATTTGTTAAATTCAATATTTTCAACCCCCCCCCCCCCCCCCCCCCCCTAGCTCAAATCCAATGATCTTTCAAACATCTTTGTGCTAAGTGATTTGACAATAATGATCATGACCATCGAACCGATGGCCCCATAATCATAGTGATTTGACAATGTTGACCACGAGATCATTGTGACATTCTGCTTTTCTAGTGGGGACTGTGGCCCATCCTTCTGCTCAACTTTAATGTGACTGTACATGTGTGGCCAACCATTGGATGGATGCCATGTTCTGATTGCTCTGATTTTATGGGCTAAGGTCCAGAAAACCAATGGCCTTGATCATTGGATATAAGTGCCAGATGTACAGTCAAGATCTTTTGGTGCACACTTAGCACAAAGGCAGAGTGATTGAAGGCTTGTGTAAATACTAAGCTCCAGTTAATACATTGGTGGAAATGCTTTCAGAATACACTACAAGAAATTGGCCTTTTACCGACGAACAAAATTTCGTCAGTAAAAAGGACTTTCCCTGACGAAATATGATTTCGTCAGAAAAAGATCCCCGCCAAGATACTTTTACCGATGAAATTATTTATTGTAGGTAAAAACTATTTTACCGACGAAAATTTTCTTCGGTAATGGGTGTTTTGAATTTTTTGATAAAAAAGAAATTTGATAAAATTTTATTACCAATGAAATTATTTTTGTCGGTAAAGATGTTTTTACCAATGGACATAAACCGTCGGCAAAAATCTAGTAAAATGTTATTACCGACGAAATTAAGTAAAGATGCTTTTACCGACGGACATAAATCGTCGGCGAAAATGCTGATAAAATGTTATTACCGATGAAATTATTTTCGTCGATAAAGGTGTTTTTACCGACGAAGATAAACCGTCGGCAAAACTCTGATAAAATGTTATTACCGATGAAATTATTTTCGTCGGTAAAAATGTTTTTACCGACACAAACCGTTGGTAAAAATTGACATACTGAATTTTTTGATTAAAAAAATAAAATTTGATAAAATGTTATTACCGACGAAATTATTTGCGTCAGTAAAGGTGTTTTTACCGACGAAAATAAATCATCGGCAAAAATATGATAAAATGTTGTTCCCGACGAAATTAATTTCATCAGAAAAGGTGTTTTTACCGACAGACATAAATCGTCGGCAAAGATGTTTTTACCGACGGACATAAACCGTTGGTAAAAATCGGCATATTGAATTTTTTGATAAAAATAAAATAGAATTTGATAAAATATTATTACCGACAAAATTATTTACGTCGGTAAAGGTGTTTTTACCGATGGAAATAAATCGTTGGAAAAAATATGATAAAATGTTATTCCCGATGGAATTAATTTCGTCGGCAAAGATGTTTTTACCGACGGACATAAATTGTCGGCAAAGGTGTTTTTACCGACAGACATAAATCGTCAGTGAAAATGCTGATAAAATGTTATTACCGACGAAATTATTTTCGTCAGTAAAGGTCTTTTTACCGACGGACAAACCGTCGGCAACAATCTGATAAAATGTTATTACCGACAACTAATTTCGTCGGTAAAGGTGTTTTTACCGAAGCATATAAATCATCGGCAACAGTCTGATAAAATGTTATTACCGACGCAATTAATTTCATCGGTAAAGGTGGCTTTTTTATCGACGAATCAAAACCGTCGGTAATAATGTTATATATTTTTAAGTAGCAGTATTTGGCGTAATGTTTTTTACCGACGAACAAACACCATTGGTAATAATGTGCTATTTAGCGACGAACAAAAACCGTAGGTAATAATGTTTAAAATTTTGAGTGGGAAATTTTTGCCTAATGTTTTTTTACCGACGAACAAAAACCATCGGTAATAATGTTTTATATTTTTTAGTGGAAAATTTTCTCGAAAAGTTTTCGCCTAATGTTTTTTACCGCCGAACAAAAATCGTCGGTAATAATGTTTTATATTTTTGTGTGGGAAATTTTTGCCTAATGTTTTTTTCGACGAACAACAACCGTTGGTAATAATGTGCTTTTTTACCAACGAATCAAAACCGTCGGTAATAATCTATACATTTTTAAGTGGAAGAATTTTGCGTAATGTTTTTTACCGACGAATAACCACCGTTAGTAATAATGTGCTTTTTTCCCGATGAATAAAAACCGTTGGTAAAAATGTTATAATGGCTTTTTACCGACGAACTAAAACTATCGATAATAATGTTAATGTTTTTTACCGACGAGCAAAACCGTCAGTAATAATGTTATATATTTTTATGTGTAAAATTTTGGCTTAATGTTTTTTACGGACAACTAAAAATCGTCGGTAAACAGGATCGGAGAGGCTATTTTAGGGCATGGTAATGGTAAACGCCATTCTCAAATCATCTCTTTTCTTGGCTCCCCTAATGAAGTGACGTTACTACTTTCCTTGGGTGCCACCATGATGTATGTATTGTATCCACACCGTCCATCCATTTCGCGAGATCATTTTAGGGCATAATCCAAAGAGTAAGAAAGATCCAAATTTCAAGTGCACCCCACTGCAGAAAAGAATGGGGATTGAACGCCTACCATTAAAACCTCTTTGGGCCACAAAGGCTTTCGATCAAGTTAATATTTATGCTTCACCCTATTTCATATCTTTTTTAATTGTAAGGGAACAGACTTTTGTCATTCAATTAATTGTATTTCACCACGTCACTTCAATAGCCAATCAAGTGTTCAGTATCTAATACGCTTGTCACTTCAGTAGCCAATCAAGCGTTCAGTATCTAATCCGCTCCCTAAAATGTAAGCCCGAGTCAACTTATTTCGGTGGGATTTCGTGTCCAGCCCGAGTCACTTGCTTTGTCAGAGCCTTTTTTTAAATAAAAATAATTAATTAAAACATATCTCGTGGCGTCTTTCGTGGAAAGAAGAGTACTTACCAACTAGTTATACATTATACATTAATGAGTATACGTGGCAAAGCTGTCTGGGTTCGATCATGATCTATCTATTTTATCCACACAATCCATTCATTTTAAGATCATTTTAGATCATGAGTCCAAAAATGAAGCAGTTCCAAATCTATGGTGAACCACACCCCAAGGAAACACTGGGAACAATGGCGTCCACCATTGAAACCTTCATAAGGCCCATCATGATATTTATTTGCCATCCAACCTGTTTATAAGGTCACATAGACTTCAATGGGCTCAGGAAGTTTTCAATAATAAGCATTCAATCCTCATTGCCTCCTATGACTCATTTTTTTACTCATGGTATAAAATGGTATGAAAAAATAGATGGAGAGCGTATATAAAACACATACATCATGGTGGGCGTACATAACTTTGCCATGTATACATAAGTACCAAGGTCCTTGTTGTGTTCTATGCTACTCAATCTGAGCCTTTGGGTATATCGCTAATTTCTTGGGAACAGGTGTTTAAATCAGTCCAGATTGAAGAGTAAATAACTTCAGATGTTTAAATCAAAATTCACTCAAATTGTAGATCAATCTTATATGCTCAATATCTTTCTCATATGTAGCATGATCGGGGAGAGTAACTAGTCAAATTGAGGGTAATGATCAGTAAAATAGAGTGAATGGACCAGACATGTAAAATGGGCCAAATATTCTGGTCAAAATTGTGACCTAACTTATTGACCCCCTGAGAACCTAAGAATTAATGTTAGTAAGTTTCGTGTGTCGAATATCAGCACCGTGCATTTAATGTGTCCCCTTTAGGTTATGAGATATCTCAAAAATCATCCGTATATGAAACTCAGGTGGGCCATACCATCTAAAACTATGTGAAGACATCCTAAAAAATATAAAAACACTTGGTGGGGCCCACATGAGTTTTGAATGCGGCTGAAACTTGGTCTGACCCCTCATCCAAGTGGGACACACATAATGAGTGGGTTGGATATGTGAATCACATTTAGGCAGGCCCAATATATGATTATGAATGTTTTAAGGAAACCCCTCTCCATTACATTTAGGTGAGTTACTCATTACCCTAACCAGAGTAAACTCTATGGGGTCCACCATTATTTATTTATTTTATCCACTCCGTTCATCCATGTTAACAGATAATTTGAGGTCTAAAGAATGGAAGGGAAGCATATCCAAAGCTCAAGTGGACCACACCACAGGAAATAGTGTGATTGAACCTCTACCATTGAAAATTTCTTAGAGACCATAGAAGTTTTGGATTAAGCTGATGTTTGTGTTTTCTCTTTAATCATATCTTTTTGATATTATGAACAGGTTGGATGGCAAATAAACATTATTGTGGGCCCAAGGAAGGTATCAACGGTGGAAATCATTATTCCACATTATTTCGTGTGGCATGGTCGACTTGAGTTTTGCAATTACTGAAAATTTGGGATCAACCCATACCATTAGGGCTGTTCACGAGTTGAGCTAGCTCGACTAACTCACTTGACTCGGCTCAAGTCAGGTCAGATTGACTCGGCTTGAATGGCCGACTCGGGCCGAGTTAAGCTGTTTTTTTGTAGCTCGTGTTGAGTTCGAGCTGAGTTCGACCAGGTGGTATTTCAACTCGACTCGACTCGGCTCGAAGCTCAAACTTGAGCTCGACTCGGCTCGTTATTAATTTTATAATTTATTAAATAATATATACACACACACACACACACACGGTCCAGCTCATGGGAACTTCTCTTGAGGTCGAGCTGTGCGGGCCGCACCATGATGGGTGTCGAACATCTACCCCATCAGTCAGATGCACCATTCCATGGTGAGCCTGGGCTCAAAAATCAAGTTAATCCGTGACTTTTTTGGGCCACACCACACACAAAAGTTGAGAGGGGTTACCCTCCATTAAAATATTCATAATCATTTGTTGGGCCCATCGAGATGTGGTTCACAAATCCAGCCCATCCATTATGTGTGTCCTACTTGGATGAGGAGTCAGACCAAGTTTCATATTCATCAAAATTTCAGGTGGGCCCCACCAAGTGTTTTTATATGTTTTAGGCATTTCTTCACATGATTTTAGATGGTATGGCCCACCTAAGTTCCGTATACGAATGATTTTTGGGATATCCCATAATTTAAAGGGGGCCCATCAAATGCACGACGTTGATGGTTGACAGCTCGACTTCATGGGAAGTTCCCATGAGCTCGACCGTATAGAACCTTTTCCCTATATATCCAGCACCCGACCCCACCCAACCCTGGCCCTTTCCCTTTCTTCTCTTTCTCTACCCACTGCACGCCCGACCACCAGAAATCCCCCAGACGACCACCACCGGTCCACCGACCAACATCAAATAGAGGTGGGCCACCACCACCTACGGCCTAGGACTACCTGCCCGACGCCCCGAACGCTAACCGATCTCGCTCGACAAGGTGAGTGCGTCTTCTTCTTCTTCTTCTTTTCCTCTTTCTTGATTCAATCATGTAGCCCGATCTGCAAATGCAGTCCAATCCTAATGACTGATTGAAACTGCCTAAGGCCCCATTTGTTAAATTTGGAGCCTAAAGACCGAATCTGAAATATGAAGCCTAAATCTGAATTTTAAAGCCTGAATCTGAAATCTGGCGTGGATACAAAACATACATCATGATGGGGCACACATAACTTGGTGACGGGATATTCAGTAGCGAGTCTCGCTACTCAGCTGTCAGTATCCAATCTGAGTCCACGGAAATAGATTGGCTACTCCCCTGCCACCAGCCAATGGCCGATGGTTGGTGTTATGTGGGCCCCACCATGATGTATGTGTTTCATCCATGTCGTTCATCTATGTTTCTAGATCATTTTATGGTATGAGACCAAAATTGAGGTATATCTCAATCTCGAGTGGACCACATTATAGGAAAACAGTGTTGAATGAACATTGACCATTAAAAACTTTTTGGGGGCCATAAAAGTTTTGGATCAAGCTGATCTTTATTTTATTTTTTTTCATTCAGCTAGGTCTATATGACCTAATCAACAGATCGGATGTCAAATAAACAGTACATTGGGCCTTAGGAGAATTTTAATGGTGGATATCCAATCACTATTGTTTTCCTATGGTATGATCCACCTGAGATTTATATTCCTCTCATTTTTGGTATCAAGTCCTAAAATGCTCTTTAAAAATGAATGAATGGAATGGATGAAACACATACATCATGGTGGGGCATAGAGAAGTTTCACAAGTTAAAAGTTGCTTTTGTAATGCGCAAACAATAAAAGAGAAAAAATTGTCGTAGTAAAAAAGGGGTAATTTTGGAAGCAAAAATTTTTGTTTAATGAAAAATTCATTAAGCGCATTCCACATTCACCATTAAGTATCACGGAAAGAATTTAGTGAAAAATCACTTAGCGCTTTCCTTCTTCCATGTTAACGACGCATTAACAAACACCACTAACACGGAACATTTTCCCAATTCCACGTTAAGTGCAAAAATTCAGCATTAACAAACTCTAAATCATCACGTTTTAAGCTTTGAACCGACACCCAGATCCATAGCTCAATTGGGACTGAGTGGAGATACCTCGTTTCAACACTCGAGGTCTTGGTATCGATCCCTAGTGGGGGTGGCTAAGATGGATCAGATGAGTAAGCTCATCCATTGCTTTGTCCAAGATGGGGCCCACATATGTTAGCTCGTGACCAAGGTTGGACAGAGGGTGGGCTCACAAGATTCTACTTATGGCATCCAACTTGTCTATGAAATCTGGACACCTAATCAAGGCCATCCAACCGTTAAATGGAGCACCATGTGAATTTGGCTGTGGTTTTTGAATGATTGTACATTGTTTTTATAGTGTGTCCTAGCTAATGATATTGTGTAGGCACTATTTTGGGGGAATCCTTTTTCTTCAAATGGGTGCATTGTATTTTTTTTTTTTAGTCATTTATTTGTCGGCCACCTATTGAAGTGTTGGAATTTTATTTTCTTTTTGATGGGACATCAAACCCTTGAATAACCTAGGGCTATTTAAGTAAAGTTCTATGAGAATGAGTTGTTCATTACAAGTCATGGTAACTAGCTATTCTATTCCTTGTTCATCAAATACCTAAAACAGTAGTAATTAATTGTAGCACATATAGGAGGTTATTATGAATAATGGCACATCGACACATGTGACACCTAGGGTGCTAAGAGTATGTTTGAATGCATGATTAGGTTGTATTGCATTACATTAGGTAGGATGCAAAAATTCTATCCGGTATTTAGAATCAATGAAAAAGATTAGATTAATCCATGTACTTAACATTTTAGTTCTAATTGGAAATACAATGAGATTTCTAGTGAATTTTGAAATCCGTTACATCTGTTAACCCCACATTAACGCATATGTTTTATCCACATGATCCATATATATGCACCCTTTAAATGTGACACTCGAGTTTCATATTAATATGGATGACTAACATCAATTACGAAAATTAGAAAGTTGATTATAATTCTGATGTTCACCAAATACTAGTTTTATATAATACAATATTTTTCCTGACGGAAGAATTTGATCCCAAATGCTAGATTATATGGTCAAAATACTAGGATATTTCTAGACATATAATGGATGGGTTGGCTTGTGAGAGGCATAATCTTGTAATTTGATCTTTTCAAGAAACTATTATACTTTGCAGGTTGTGGGAGTTGTATTTGATCTTTTCTCATTATTTCAAGAAACTATTATACTTTCACTTAGTAATGCTTAATATGTATTACATTTTTTCTTAAATTATTATTGTGACTTGTTAGTTTATAGTTGTGACTTGTGATTTTGATTTGTAAGTTAGATAATTAGCTACTCGTTTGAGGCTTTCTATGTGGCTATACATAGATATGGTGTATTTTTGGTGGCATAGAAATCACTCAAATTGTCCCATTTTGGACAGTTCAAGGTTAGATGGATAGTATGCATTCATATAATCTATTTAAATGTTTATGCCTGATCCGCGGTCCATCTCCTCATTTCTCTTTGGATATGTTTCTTCTGTTCCATATCCAATGCCAAATATCTTTATATTACTTTAGATATTTGGCATTGGAATGTAACGTAAGATCAACTTATCTGGAGAGGCATAGGGAGATGCTACCGGATTTTCGGCATGGATATTGAAATGAGAATATGAAAGTATTACAATCTATCCAACCTTAGATGGGTAACTAATTTATGATTTAATTGAGTGGGGGTCCCTGAAAGGTGGGAACCACTGTTATGACCATGACGAAGCTGTCCATTTCTTATGGACAGCAATATGGGTGGCTTGGCCATTTGGACAGGCCCGTGTTTATTTATTAGCTCGAAATTAATGGAGCAGACGCGGATGTGCGTTGGAGCTATCTGGATGTTGAGTGGGGGTCCTTGGAAGGTGGGAATCGCTGTTATAACCATGATGAAGCTGTCCATTTCCTATGGATAGGAATATGGGTGGCCTGGCTATTTGGACAAGCCCTTGTTTATATATTAGCTCGAAATTGATGGAGCGGACTCGGATGTGCGTCGGAGCTATCCGGATGTTGAGTGGGGATCCCTGGAAGGTGGGAACCACTGATATTTATTTTTTCCATTCATCACTGTCTGTGTGATCTTGTGAATAGGTTGGATGATAAATAAACATCACTACAGGCCCTAGAAAGGTTACAGTGATGAAAATCATTATACCTATTGTTTCTTGTGGTATGGTCCACCTAAGTTTTGGATATGATTCAATTTTGGTTTCAACCCCTTAAATGATCTGGAAAAGCAGATGGACGGTGTAGATAAACTACATATATTTACAGTGGGTATAATGATTTCCTAACCCTAAACCTAAACCCAAACCCAAATTCCTAAACTTAAACCTAAACCTATTCTTAAATCCCTAAACCTATAACCTAAACATATAACTTATATAACCTATAACCTCAACCTATAACCTATAACCTAAACCTAAACTTATAACCTATAACCTTAACCTAAACCTAAACCTAAACATAAACCTAAACCTAAACCTATAACCTATAACCTATAACCTTAACCTAAACCTATAACCTTAACCTAAACTTATAACTTAAACCTAAACCTTAACCTATACCTAATCCTAATCTCAACTCCCTAACCTAAACCTAAACCTAAACTTGAAAACCCAAACCTAAACCGGATCCCGAACCCAAACCCAAACCCGAATCCGAATCCCTAAACTCCAAACCTAAACATATAACCTAAACCTATAACCTATAACCTAAACCTAAACCTAAACCTATAACCTATAAACCGAACCCGAATTCCTAAACCTTAACCTAAACCTAAACCTATATCCTAAACCTAAACCTATAACCTATAACCTTAACCTAAACCTAAACCTATAACCTAAACCTAAACCTAAAACCTAAAACCTTAACCTAAACCTAAACCTATAATCTAAACCTAAGCCTATAACCTATAACCTTAACCTAAACCTAAACCTATAACCTACAACCTAAACTTATAACCTAAACCTAAAACTAAACCTTAACCTACACCTAATCCTAATCTCAACTCCCAACCTAAACCTAAACCAAAGCTTGAAAACCCGATCCCGAACCCGAACCAGAACCCGAATCCGAATCCCTAAACCCTAAGCCTAAACCTATAACCTATAACCTTAACCTAAACCTAAACCTATAACTTATAACCCAAACCTATAACCCGAACCCGAATTCCTAAACCTTAACCTAAACCTAAACCTATAACCTATAACCTAAACCTATAACCTATTACCTTAACCTAAACCTAAACCTATAACCTAAACCTAAACCTAAATCTATAACCTATAACTGTAACGCCCTGAAAATCGGGGGTCGAGCATAAACTCAACTCCCGAGTTCCAGAACATCACTTATGCAACAAAATGAATGATGATTGAATGTTGACTGTATTCGTGCATTGAACATGAGTGAGATTAAGCCAAAACAACATATCATACTCCAGAGACAGTTAAATTTGCAAGCGGAAGACTGTGATAGATAGATAAAATATATAAACTATGATGAGTTTCCAAAGTGTGATAACATTACCAGGTTAAATAATTACAAGTACAGTTCTAAAATATACCAAATGTGAAGAAGTGTAATGTCTCCTATCCCAAGTACCATAGCCTCGTCAATACAATATCAGGTCTTCATTGACCTGCCAGAGAGATACAGATAGGAGAACTCCTCCTATCATCATAGAAGTAGTCCGGCTCTGCTTTACAAGCATCGCCATCACCTGAAACTCAACAAATCTGGTTGGTGTGTACAACACCGTCCCGTAACGTGGGAGTGAGTGATCAACTCAGTGGAACAATAAAGCATAGGTTAACATGTTATCAATTCAGTCAAGCAGTAATGATAAAGCAGTACAATCAAACAATTCTAACTACTCTTATTTAATGCAAGTATGAAATGACATGATGTATGCCCTTGCCAAACCACCCTCATGCGACATCATCTTACGTTCGCGGATGCATACCTCCCTCAGTGCTCCACATCTACCAGGCACATGCGGTGCGATGATGAGCATGATTACCGAGTAGTTATTAGTCCATTTCAAACAGCAGTATTGGAAAACTAAGGTACCTCCCTTGTATCATTCCCAAACATGATCTATTCTAGGGTCGTCAATCCTAGTTAATCTCATACGGTATTATGGTTTGAGAGGCATCGCGAAGGCATCGCAAAGGGCTCGTCACCCGTCAGCACGGATACAGATCTCACCGTATGCAGCTCAATTGCTGACCGTCAGCTCGAGTACAGGTCTCACCATACTCGGCTCAATCGCTGGCCGTCAGCTCGAATACAGGTCTCACCGTACTCGGCTCAACTCATACTCTAGTTGCTGTGAAGGGCTCGTCGCCAATCACAGACCCTGGAGTATACTCGAAGACACTACAGAGGACTCGTCGCCCGTCAGCACGAGTACAGGTCTCACCGTACTCGGCTCTCGCCGTAAGTGTCGACAGCTCGAATATAGTGTCCTATACCACCGTATTCGGCTCACGAGTTTGGTTGCTCAATGGTCACTATGGGGAGGCACGTGGCCCCAGCATAGGCCGACAGCTCGACCACGGTGTCCCATACCACCATGCCCGGCTCATGAGTCTTAGCGGATCGAGGTACCATGGTTAAAAGGAATTTCACTGGTAAGTTTGGTACCCTAGGTTCAAGCAGTAGCGTCCAAACATGGTGAACATACATAAGACAGATCGGGTTACTTGACGAGCTCGGTAAGCTCGAGTGCACAACAAGTTGAACGACATGAAATGCATAAGCACTTCGCGTGGCCAACCACTGTCGTCAACCGAAGTACGACTCAGGTTCGTCGAACACATCTCACGTGGCAAATGAATCACAGCCACGAATGCAATTCTGGTACCGATTGTCTGGACTATAATCATAGCCCCAAACACAATCAAGTGCAGATAGATAAAGCAGTAGTGGATCAAGATTCAACTCATACAATCAAGGTCTGGTATTATCCGTTTAGGGCTGTCAGGGCTGTTGCACGCACTCGTTGCTCCACTCCCCCATCACCCATGACGGATCATATAACGTAAACATGAATTTAAACATATGCATTACATAGATAAAATCACACAATCAATTTAGCATGTTATGAAGTACAACATAAGCATGAGTTTGTACATATTCAATTCCTAATCACACAGATATCTAAAGAAATCATACACATAGTTAAAGAAGTTGAGAATCATATCTCAACACCTTTAAACATTACAATTTACTAACTACTACTCATTCAGACATTTCAACAAACACTTTAAAATACATACATCAACATACATGACATATGTTGATCACATAGGCATTAGGCCAAATCCTTTCACTAGGGAATTGCCCCAATCATAACACGCGTATACCCACGACGGATAGTCATGGCAAGCAGGAATCCAAGTTCCATATTCATTCAGTCATTTCCACAAACACTTGGGCCACACATTTTAGCATATATAGTGTATATTGGCCGTGGCGTGACTTAGGGCAAATCCTTTCGTCAAAGGGGTATCGCCAATACATCAATCATGAATCCATGACAATTAGTCATGGCGAGCACGAATGAGAATTCTATACTCATTCAGTCATTTTCACAAACACTTAGAATACACTATTACAACATACATGGTGTATGTTAGCAAAACATGTATTAGGGCTATCCTTTAGCCAAACGAGTATTTTGTCCATGTATAATATATTACTACAACAAATAATCATGATAAATACATCTCCAAAATTTATACGTATACAGTATTTTCTAGAATACGCAATTTCAACATACATAGTGTATATAAGTAAAACATGTATTTAGGCGAATCCTTTTGCCAAATAAGTATTTTATCCATATATCGTATATCCATATAACAAATAAACATGTCAAACACATTTTCAAAAAATATATGTATACCGTACTTTCTACAAATACCTAAGAGTATGTAGAATTCCATATTTTTCATCTTTAATCGAAACGGAAAATGGACAGCACTTTGTACATGTGCAATTGCATGCAGATCATGAATCTATCATTATCTGACATTAAAAGCGTTGAAATCCATAACCTATACACCTAAAGTCCGTACCTTTTGTCATAGAATCGTAACGAAGTCGATAGGTTTGCTAAGCTTCCGTATTCGGCGGTTTGGCAACCTATAGAACGAAATAAGTTAGCTATTTCACAACCTACAACAGTCTAAACCCCAAAACAGATTAGGGTTAGGGTTTTCTTACCTAGAAATGACGCCGGAAACGTCGGAAAAGCGATGAGAATCAGGCGGTGGAGCCCGAATAGCGCAGGGAAGAGTGGCAGGGAGATTCTCCCCACTGCTCCCACACTTTCTCTCTCTTTTCTCTCTCAATCTCAAATTCGTATGGCTGCCATGAGAGAGGGTTTAAGGTCCTTATATAGCTTAAAAATTCACCGAAATAGACTTATGTTCAAAGTATACTTACATTATAACCAAATCGCATTGTTTCAGCTCAAAAGAGGGTTTCTGGCGGGCCTCCTTGAGCCAAAGGTCGGACTTAAGCTCACTAACTTTGAATTTACGTTCTATTAAGTTTTCGTTTCAGTGGAATTTTCAGATCATGCGTGGCGGACCAGTTTCAGTTCAACGGTCAGCGGATCTCGATCGGAGATTCCGAGTACATGTAAATGTGTATGAAATTTCTCCTGATCCGAGGGTGTAATTTGGTCTGATTCTGACGGTCTGGTTGCTTAATACTGATCCGTAAGCGAGTGGTACCAGATTACTATTCAAGATATTTTATTTTTGAATTAATTTCACATTTCTCACACTCTTCACTCCGAGCTCAAGCGAATAGCGCTGAGACATTATCTGGATTTGATTTCCGAGATGGTTGTCAAGCCCAGCGAGGCGGTCCTAATTCCTTAACTTCGTGTTAATCGGACTTCCAACGTGCGGTCCAGATCCGATACGGAGTTTCAAGATGCTCCCGAGAGCAGCCGGGTAATGAGATTGATCCTAGATTTTAGGGTAACCTAGCGTCTATGATTCTACAAGTTTTGGATCTTGCAGATCGTATTTAAAGTGATTGGTGCTAATTTCATAGGCACTGTAGTTTAACACTAGCTAAATCTCACTTAATTTCTAAAGGGTTTAGTCCTGTAAGATTTCTGTCTGAGGTGGTACCTGGGCCTTTGTAGTTTGTATATAAAGTGATCCAAGTTATACTACTTAGCTAGTTTAGGATAGTGTCTAGGATGAAAGTACTTTGAAAATTTTAAAGAAAAGGGTGGTGAAGGGTGGAATTTGTGAAGAAAATGGTTAAGGAGCGATTTTAGACTGTGGGATTTATTTCTGACAAGTTAATAAGGTGTTAGGATCGACCCATCGCCTAAGGACGTCTAATCCCATGTTGACAAAAATCCGGGATGTTACAATAACCTAAAACCTTAACTAAACTTAAACCTAAACCTAAACCTATAACCTATAACCTAAACCTATAACCTAAACCTAAACCTAATCCTAATCTCAACTCCCTAACTTAAACCTAAACCTAAACCTAAACTTGAAAACCCAAACCTAAACTCGATCCCGAACCTGAACCCGAACTTGAACCCGAATCCGAATCTGTAAACTCTAAGCCTAAGCCTAAACCTAAACCTAAACCTAAACCTATAACCTATAACCTTAACCTAAACCTAAACCTATAACCTATAACCTATAACCTAAACCTATAACCCGAACCCGAATTCCTAAACCTAAACCTATAATCTATAACCTTAACCTAAACCTGTAACCTAAACCTAAACCTAAACATAAACCTATAACCTATAACCTTAACCTAAACCTAAACCTATAAACTAAACCGATAACCTAACCTATAACCTATAACCTACAACCTACGACCTAAACCTAAACCTATAACCCGAACCCGAATTCCTAAACCTTAACCTAAACCTATAACCTAAACCTAAACCTAAAACCTATAACCTTAACCTAAACCTAAACCTATAACCTATAACCCGAACCTAAATTCCTAAACCTAAACCTAAAACCTATAACCTAAACCTAAACCTAAACCTATAACCTATAACCTATAACCTAAACATAAACCTAAACCTATGACCTAAAACCTTAACCTTAACCTTAACCTAAACCTAAACCTAAACCTGTAACCTAAACCTATAACCTTAACCTAAACCTAAACCTATAACCTATAACTTATAAGCTAAACCTAAACCTAAACATTAAACCTATACCTAATCCTAATCTCAACTCCCTAACCTAAACCTAAACCTAAACCTAAACTTGAAAACCCAAACCTAAACCTGATCCCAAACCCAAACCCGAATCCAAATCCCTAAACCCTAAGCCCAAACCTAAACCTAAACCTAAACCTATAACCTATAACCTTAACCTAAACCTAAACCTATAACCTATAACCAAAACCTATAACCCGAACCCGAATTTCTAAACCTTAACCTAAACCTAAACCTATAACCGAAACCTAAACTTAAACCTATAACCTATAACCTTAACCTAAACCTATAACCTATAACCTATAACCTTAACCTAAACCTATAACCTAAACCTATAGCTTAAAACCTTAACCTAAATCCAAACCTATAACCTTAACCTAAACCTAAACATATAACCTAAACATTTAACCTAAACCTTAACCTACACCTAATCTTAATCTCAACTCCCTAACCTAAACCTAAACCTAAACTTGAAAACCCAAACCTAAACCCGATCCTGAACCCGAACCCGAACCCGAATCTGAATCCCTAAACCCTAAGCCTAAACCTAAACCTATAACATACAACCTTAACCTTAACCTAAACCTAAAACCCATAACCTAAACCTATAACCCAAACCCGAATTCCTAAACCTTAACCTAAACCTAAACCTATAATCTATAAACTTAACCTTAACCTAAACCTATAACCTAAACCTATAACCTATAACCTTAACCTTAACCTAAACCTAAAACCTATAACCTTAACCTAAACCTAAACCTAAACCTATAACCTATAACCTATAACCTATAACCCGAACCCGAATTCCTAAACCTTAGCCTAAACCTAAACCTATAACCTAAACCTAAACCTAAAACCTATAACCTTAACCTAAACCTAAACCTATAACCTAAACCTATAACATATAACCTAAACTTAAACCTATAACCTATAACCTAAACCTAAACCTAAATCTAAACCTATAACCTAAACCTAAACCTCAACCTATAACCTATAATCTATAACCTATAACCTATACCTATAACCTATAACTTTAACCTAAACCTAAACTTAAACTTAATTCACTTAACTTAAACCTACACCTAAATCCAAACCTATAACCCTAACCCGAACCCGAACCCGAATTCCTAAACCTAAACCTAAACCTATTCTCAAATCCCTAAACCTATAACCGAAACCTAAACTTATAATCTATATCCTAATGGATAAACCTATAACCTATAACCTATAACCTAAACCTATAACTATAACCTACACTTAACCACCTAAACCTAAAACCTATAACCTAAACCTAAACCTAAACCTATAACCTATAACATAACCTATAACCTTAACCTAACCTAAACTAAACTTATTCACTTGACTAAACCTACACCTAAATCCAAACATATACTCTAACCCGAACCTGAACCCGAATCCGAACCTGAACCCGAATTCCTAAACCTAAACCTAAACCTATTCTCAAATCCCTAAACCTATAACCTAAACTTAAACATAAAACCTATATCCTAAACCTACAACCTATAATCTAAACCTAAACCTATAACCTATAACCTACACCTAAACCTACACACCTAACTAAACTATAACCTATAACCTAAACCTAAACCTAAACCTAAACCTAAACCATAACCTATAACCTAAATCTATAACCTAAACCTATAACCCTAACCTAATCTTAAACCTATTTCCGTAAACTGACTCTAATCTTTTCATTATAGAGATGGATAATAGTTGGATGCGAGCTAAGAACAGGTTTGACCCAGAGTATAAACAAGGGGTTCAAGAGTTAATGGAATTTGCGTGAAATGGGGGCAGATTCAGGAAATAGGATTAGGTGTTCATGTCGAAAATGTAAGAACATGGTTCATAAGACTTTAGACAAAGTAGAAGACAATTTGTTCATAGTTAGGATTGACCAGGGTTACACTTGGTGGATCCATCATGATGAAGATATCCACCAAAGAGTTGAGGCCACTAAAGTCCTTGTTGACCTAATTGTGCCGGATGACGAGGATGAAGACATTAATGAAATGCAAGATATCATAGGGGATGTGTTCAGGGGAACAATTGTGGATACTGATTTTGCGGCAACAAGTAGTAACCAAGATATTCCTCTTATGGGTGATGTCGAATCAGAAAAGTTTAGTAGTTTGTTGAGGGATGCACAATGTCCACTTTATCCGGGTTGTGAGAACTTCTCCAAGTTGAATTTTTTTACTAGGTTACTTCATTTGAAGATAATAAATCGTTAGAGTAACAAATCATTCGACATGTTGCTTGACTTGTCGAAAGAAGCATTACCGGATGGTGAGATATTGCTTAAGTCTCATTACAAAGCAAAATCCTTGATGCAAGACTTAGTCCTTGGTTACATCCTCATACATGCATGTATAAATGATTGTGTATTATATTGGAAAGAGCATGTAAATATTGAAGAGTGTCTAGAATGTGGAGAGTCTAGGTGGAAGTATGACGAAGCCAAGCGAAAGAAAATCCCGTAAAAGGTGTTAAGGTACTTCCCATTGAAACCAAGATTGTTTACGTCTCGCAAGACGGCTGAAGATATGAGGTGACATAAGGAGAAACGCATTCATGATGATAGTACACTGAGGCACCCTGTAGACTCTGAAGCCTGGCAAAATTTTGACAAGCAATATGACTGGTTTGCAGAGGATTATTGCAATGTTTGACTAGGTCTTGCAAGTGATAGTTTTAATCCATTTGGTAATATGAGTAGCTTGTACAGTATATGGCCAATGGTACTTATGCCCTACAATTTACCTCCTTGGTTGTGTATGAAGGAGTCATTTTTCATGATGTCATTGCTTATTCATGGACATAGGTCACCCGGGAATGACATTGATATGTATTTGCGACCGTTAGTAGATGAGTTAAACGACTTGTGGAGTCAAGGTGTACAGACGTATGACACATTTGCAGGACAAACATTTTGATTGCATGCAGCGGTCTTGTGGACAATAAATGACTTCTCCGCGTATGGGAATTTGTTTAGGTGGAGCACGAAGGGAAAGTTGGTTTGTCTTACATGTAGTATTGAGATTTATTCATTATCATTGAAGCATAGTAAAAAAAAATATGTTATATGGGCCATTGTCGCTTCCTTCCGAGCGATCATAGTTGGTGCAGGAAGACGATAATCTTTGATAGCAAACAAGATAACAAGCCACCACCGAAAGAGCTATCTGGAGAAGATGTGATCAACAACTGAGAAACATTGGAGAAGTTAGATTTGGTAAGACACCGCACTTGAAAATAGGAAACGTATAGTATTAGAGTATAACTGGAGGAAGAAGAGCATTTTTTTTAGTTGCCCTATTAGAGTGATATGAAATTGCGACATAATTTGGATGTCATGCATATTGAGAAGAATATATGTGACAATGTCTTCGAAACGTTGATGAACATAGAGAAGAAAACAAAAGATAGTTTCAAGGCTCGATTGGATCTACAAGCAATGAGTTTAAGGAAACAGTTGTACTTGCAACCACATGGAAATTCATATACTATACCAGCAGCCTGTTACACATTGAAAAAATTAGAGAAAAAACGTTTATGTGAATGGTTGAGATCAATGAAGTTTTCCGATGGGTATGCGTTAAATATATCTCGGTGCGTAAACATTACGGACTATAAAATAACAGGAATGAAAAATCATGATTGTCACGTCCTTCTGCAACGTCTACTACCGGTTATGATTCGTGGATTCCTGAGAAAGGATATCAGTGCGGCGTTGATTGAGTTGAGGATATTCTTTAAGGATTTTTGTTCGAAATCATTGAATGTAGAGATTATTAAACAACTGGAGAGGGACGTTATCGTAATCCTTTGCAAATTTGAAAGAATATTTCCACCTGCATTTTTCGATGTCATGGTACACTTAGTGATTCACTTACCGCATGAGGCGAAGCTTACAGGCCCAGTACAATATCGTTAGATGTATCCGATCGAAAGGTAATAGAACCTATTAAAATATTTATTCAT
Source organism: Magnolia officinalis (assembly GCA_021015155.1). Lineage (NCBI taxonomy): Eukaryota > Viridiplantae > Streptophyta > Magnoliopsida > Magnoliales > Magnoliaceae > Magnolia > Magnolia officinalis. The sequence continues at coordinate 78,613,996 of JAJHSJ010000002.1, read as the reverse complement.
TCCATAAACTACATATATCCATGTTTTCATACATATAACATAGTGGTTTTGTGTACAGATACCTTCACACACTAAAACAACTTTTAAGGAATAAGGCACATCCAGAGGGATCCATTGTTGAGGCGTACATTGATAATGAGTGCTTGACATTTTGCTCCATGTATCTTCGTGGCATAGAGATTAAATTCAACCGAGAATATCGGAATGCCGACGAAGGGCATGAGCATGAACAAGGACTCATATCTGTATTTGCACATAACGTCCATCCTTTAAGATCCCTGGCGTTTCAGGATATGGACCTTGGGGATCAAGCAAAGGTACAGTGGTATGTGTAGCACAATTATGAAGAAGTATAGTCGCATTTAGAGTAAGTCAAATCCCTCGATAATTGTATCTCTACATACGATGATCTTAATGTTTCTTGCTGATGACGTGTCAATTATGTGTAGCGAACACATCGAGGAGATGAAGTCCCAATACCCTTTAAATTATGACGAATGCATCAGGATCAGTTTTTAGAATGGTTCACAAAACGTGTAAGATTTCACCTTGTATCTCACCATACTTAGAATTTTGTTGTATTGCACAATATTTAAACGTAAGAAAATCCCTAAACAATTGTAACATCCCAGATTTTTTGCTAACCTGGAATTAGACGTCTTTGGGCAATGGGTCGTTCCTAAAGCCTTATTAACTTGTCAAAACTCATTCCCTAAGTCAAAAATCGCTTTTTAACCCTTTTCCTTCACAAATCTCACCTTTCACCACCTTGTTCTTTAAATTTTCTAAGTACTTTCACATTAGACACTATCTTAAAATTTAGGTAATGAAGAACAATATTTAAACTAAACATTGCTACAAAGGACTAAGTACCACCTCAAACCGAAATCACCCAGGACTAAATCCTTTAGAAATTAGGCGAGAATTAGCTAGTGTTAAAGTAGAGTGCCTGTGAAATTAGCACCAATCACTTTAAATATGATCTGTAAGACCCAAAACTTGTAGATTCGTTGACGCTACATTACTCTAAAATCTAGGATCAATCTCATTACCTGCCTGCTCTCGGGAACATCACGAAACTCCGTATCAGATCTGGACTGCACGTTGGAAGTCCGATTAACACGAAGTTAAGGAATTAGGACCGCCTTGCTGGGCTTGACAACCATCTCGGAAATCAAATCCAGATAGTGTCCCAGTGTAATTCGCTTGAGCCCGGAGTGAAGAGTGTGAGAAATGTGAAATTAATTCAAAATAAAATAGAAATTTATGAAATTTGGCACCTCTCGCTTGCGGATCAGTATTAAGCAACCAGACTGTCAGAATCAGACCAAATTACACCCTCGGATCAGGGATATTTCCCAAAACATATCCATGTACTCGGAATCTCTGATCGAGATCCGCTGACCGTTGAACTGAAACTGGTCCGCCATTTGTGATCTGGGTATCCGACTGGAACGAAAACATAATGGTACTTAGATCCGATGTTGGTGAGCTTAAGTTCGACCGCACACTGAAAAGGGGCCGCCAGAAGTGCTCCATTGAAACAGAACAGGGCCACTTTGGCTATTACCCAAGTATACCTTGACCTGGAGTCTATTCTGGTAATGTTCTAGCCTATATAAGGACCTTAAAACCTTTCTCATTCAGCCCATACGAAATTGGGAGAAAACCTAGGAGAGAGAAGAGAGAAAAGAGAGAGAAAGTGGGGGAGAAGTGGGGGAATCTCCCTGCCACTTTACCCTGCCGCTACACAAGCTACACCACTCATTTCTAATCGCTTTCCCAGCGATTTCAGCTCCATTTCTAGCTAAGAAACCCTAACCCTAAACTGATTTGGGATTTTGATGGTTGTAGGTTATGAAATAGCTAACCTATTTCATTCTATAGGTTACCAAACTGCCGAATACGGAAGCTTAACAAACTTATCTGATTCGTTACGATTCTTTTCGTGTTTGAGAATGCCAGAGACCGATAGATGTAGCTAGGTCAAATCAATACAGCTCTTTGATCTGGGTGGCGCAGCGGAAGCGTGGTGGACCCTTGTCCCACTAGCCCAGGATCGAGTGGAATTGATCCAGACTGTACGTAAAGATAGGTCACTAACTAGGATCTGAATCTTCCTTAGAATGTAAAGTAATTAGGGTTCAAGTATTAAACCAATTCGTATTAAAGAAAGGGCCTAATAATGAGTACGAGTTTAACTACTACCCTAGACATGAATTAAGATGAGGACTCTCCTAGACCAAGACCCAACGGGCAACCTTAGAAATAGAAAATTTGAGCCTTTCAATGATGGACATTCCCTGAGTTTTTTAGAGTGATCGGACTACGGAGTTACTGAAATATAAACTGCGAAGCATTCGCGCCTTGACCCAATTCTCAATCCTGGGCAACTACCAATGGACTCACTGCTTGACCGAGTAGAAGACGAGGAGCCACTAGGACTATGAAGGGATACGATGAGCTTTCTACCCTGGTCAGGTAGATGATCGATGTATCGGGATCAAGCCCACTATAACCGTCTCTCCGTGTCGGTCAAACAATGAAAACAGCTATCTTACTCTAAATAATTGGGGATTGTCGTCGAGACTCCAAATAGGTAAAGAAATAAATTGTAGTGAACCATCAGGGTATGAGAAATGGATAAAGAAATAAGTTTTAAGGGGGGTAGACTAAAATGAACCAAGCTTGTATATACCCTACCATGCGTAGAAACTCAAAATCAATAAAACTTAGGCAAGGGAAATAATTAAATCTTTCCTTATTACCCTTAGCCAATTTCGGGGATGAAATTTTGTTTTAAGGGGGGTAGATTGTAACATCCTGGATTTTTGCCAACCTGGAATTAGACGTCCTTAGGTAATGGGTCGTTCCTAACGCCTTATTAACTTGTCAAAACTCATTCCCTAAGTCAAAAACCGCTTTTGAACCCATTTCATTCACAAATCCCACCCTTTACCACCTTGTTCTTTAAATTTTCTAAGTACTTTCACATTAGACACTATCTTAAAGTTTAGGTAATGAAGAATAATACTTAAACTAAACATTGCTACAAAGGACTAGGTACCACCTCAGACAGAAATCATACAGGACTAAATCCTTTAGAAATTAGGCGAGAATTAGCTAGTGTTAAACTAGAGTACCTGTGAAATTAGTACCAATCACTTTAAATACGATCTGCAAGACCCAAAACTTGTAGAATCATTGACGCTAGGTTACCTTAAAATCTAGGATCAATCTCATTACCCGGTTGCTCTTGGGAGCATCTCGAAACTCCGTATCAGATCTGGACTGCACGTCGGAAGTCCAATTAACACGAAGTTAAGGAATTAGGACCGCCTTGCTAGGCTTGACAACCATCTCGGAAATCAAATCCAGATAGTGTCCCAGTGGAATTCGCTTGAGCCCGGAGTGAAGAGTGTGAGAAATGTGAAATTAATTTAAAATAAAATAGAAATTTATGAAATCTGGCACCTCTCGCTTGGGGATCAGTATTAAGCAACCAAACCGTCAGAATCAGACCAAATTACACCCTCGGATCAGGGATATTTCCCCAAACATATCCATGTACTCGGAATCTCCGATCAAGATCCGCTGACCGTTGAACTGAAACTGGTCCACCATTTGTGATCTGGGTATCTGACTGGAACGAAAACATAATGGTACCTAGATCCGATGTTGGTGAGCTTAAGTCCGACCGCACATTGAAAAAGGGTCGCCAGAAGTGCTCTGTTGAGACAGAACATGGCCACTTTGGCTATAACCCAAGTATACCTTGACCTGGAGTCTATTCTGGTAATGTTTTAGCCTATATAAGGACCTTAAAACCTCTCTCATTCAGCCCATACGAAATTGGGAGAAAACCTAAGAGAGAGAAGAGAGAAAAGAGAGAGAAAGTATGAGAGAAGTGGGGGAATCTCCCTACTACTTTACCCTGCCACTACACAAGCTACACCACTTATTTTTAATCGCTTTCCCGGCGATTTCAGCTCCGTTTCTAAGTAAGAAACCCTAACCCTAATCTGATTTGGGGCTTTGGTGGTTGTAAGTTATGAAATAACAGACCTGAATCATGTAATAGGTTGCTAGATCATCATAGGAGGAAGCCTAACCAGTCTAGCGAGTTTATATCGCTTCTACGGCTTAAAGGTACAGACTTTAGATGTATAGGTTATGATTTTCAATGCTTTCAATGTGAGATAATGATAGATTTATGATCTGCATGCAATTGTACATGTACAAAGTGATGTCTGTTTTCCGTTTCGATTAAAGATGAAGAATATGGAATTTTACATACTCTAGGTATTTGTAGAAAGTACCGTATACGTATAAATTTTGAAAATGTGTTTGCCATGATTATTTGTTGTATTGATATATTATATATGGATAAAATACTTGTTTGGCGAAAGGACTTGCCCTAATACATGTTTTGCTAATGCACACTATGCATGTTGAAAAGAGTGTATTCTAAGTGTTTGTGAAAATGACTGAATGAGTATAGAATTCTTATTCGTGCTCGCCATGACTAATTGTCATGGATATATGATTGTTGTATTGGCGATACCCCTTTGACGAAAGGATTTGCCCTAAATCACGCCACGGCCAATATACACTATATATGCTAAAATGTGTAGCCCAAGTGTTTGTGGAAATGACTAAATGAACATGGAACTTAGATTCCTGCTTGCCATGACTATCTGTCATGGGTGCGCGCGTGTTATAAATGGGGCAGCTCCCTAGTGAAAGGATTTGGCCTAATACCTATGTGATCAACATACGTCATGTATGTTGGGGCGGTGTAGCTTAAGTGTTTGCTAAAATGCCTGTGTGAGAAATTGTGTGACGAACTAAGTTTAGTAGGGTGTTGAGATAGGATTCTCAGCTACCTTTGAGATGTATATGATTTCCTCCATGTTGCTTGTTTAATTTAATCGCTTACTTATGAAATATAGGTGTTTGTATTTCCTGTTTATATTGTGCTTTATTACATGTTTATGACATGCTTGTCAACATTCTTGAATTACTTTGTTTATTCTGCTTTACTTGTTTATTCTGCTTTACTCTACATGCTTCTGGTCATGGATTGATTGTGTTTGGGGCTATGATTATAGTCTAGGCAATCGGTAATGGGATTGAATTCATGGCTGTGATTCATTTGTTGTGAGGTGTGTTCGACGAACTCGAGTCGTACTTCGGTTGGCGATAGTGGTTGGCCACACGAAGTGCTTATGCGCTTCATATCGTTCAACTTGTTGTGATCTCGAGCTAGCCGAGTTCGTCAAGTAACCCGATCTGTCTAATGTATGTTCACCATGTTTGGACGCTACTGCTTGAACCTAGGATACCAACTTACCAGTGAAATCCCGTTAACCATGGTACCTCGATCCGCTAACACTCATGAACCGGGCATGGTGGTATGGGACACCGTGGTCGAGCTGTCGGCCTACGCTTGGGCCACGTGCCTCCCAGTAGTGTTCATTGAGCATCCAGACTCGTGAGCCAATTATGGTGGTATGGGACACTATATTCATGCTGTCGACCTACATTGATAAGGTGATGGGGGAGTGGTGCAACGAATGCGTGTAATAGCCCTGACAGCCCTTTGTAGTGACCTCGAGCATACTCTGAATTTGCGGTGAGGCGATGAGTTTTGCCGTGGTGAATAGAGTATGAACTAGGCCTGTATCAATTTAGTGATGAACTGTTAAAAGGGTGATGAGGGAGTGGTATAATGGTTCCATGTAACAGCCCTGATAGCCCTTGCAGCGACCTAGAAACACACCATCGTATGAGATTAACTAGGACTGACGACCCTAGAATGGATCATGTTTGGGAATGATACAAGGGAGGTACCTTAGTTTCCCAATACTGATGTTTGAAATGGACTAATAACAACTCGGTAATCATGCTCATCATCGCATTGCATGTGCCTGGAAGATGTGGAGCACTGAGGAATGCAAGCATGCCGCGACGTAAGATGGTGTATGCATGAGGGAGTGTGTGTGAGGGCATGCATCATGACTGCATTCATACTTGCATTAACAAGAGTATTTAGAATTGTTTGATTGTACTGCTTTATCATTACTGCTTAACTGTTTTGATAACATGTTAACCTATGCTTTATTGTTCCACTGAGTTGATCACTAACTCCCACGTTACGGGACGGTGTTGTACACACCAACCAGATTTATTGAGTTTCAGGTGATGGCGATGCTTATGAAGAAGAGCCGGACTACTACTATGATGTTGAGGAGGAGTTCTCCTACATGTAACTCTCTAACAGGTCTATGAAGACCTAGTATTGTATTGACGGGGCTATGGTACTTGGGATAGAAGACATTACACTTACACATTTGGTATAATTTAGAAATGTACTTGTAATGTTATCACACTCTAGAGACTCACCACAGTTTTTATATTTTATATATCTATCACAGTCTTCCGCTTGCAATCTCACTTGTCTCTGGAGTATGATATGCTGTTCTGGCTTAATCTCACTCATGTTTAATGCATTAATACAGACAACATTCAATCATCATTCATTTTGTTGCATAATTGATGCGTTGAAACTCGGGAGTTGAGTTTATGCTCGACCCCCGATTTTCAGGGCGTTACAACAATTATATTTTGTACGTGATAATAGATGAAGACGTTGCACGCTAGCAACTCTGTGGAGACGTCTGATGCACTCTACTCACTGGCGTGTGGCCCTGATAGACGTGTATCTAGATATGCAAGTTGTATTGTAAATGAGATTCGGTTTCATACCGAAAAGCGTGAGAAGTATAGGACCACACAAAATAGTGGGGTGGTTGTGAATGGAACGTATGAGGTAGAAATTGACTTTTATGGTGTTTTGAAGAATATTATTAAGCTGAGTTATTATATGAGAAAGCGAGTGTACTTATTTAAATGTGATTGGTGGAACATTAGAAATAAGAAGTTGAGAATACAGACTGACGACTACTTTACGAGCATAAATTTATCTCGGAAGTGGTTTAAGGACGACCCATTTGTCCTCGCCAGCCAAGCCGAACAAGTATTTTACCTCGCTGACACTAAGTTAGGTAGCTCTTAGCATGTGGTCCAGAAAATAAAGCCCAGGAACTTATTTGACGTTCCCGAACCAGACGTTGAAGATAGCAAGGATGGGGTAAACGAAACGTCTAGGGTTGAACAAGCATATCAGGAAGACATGCCATCTGGGGATAGAGGGACTGATCCAAATGTTGATATTGATGTGGTATAATTGGACAGAGATGATGTGCCACCTGATCATGTTGATGCCTCAATAATACATGACATTGTTAGAGATGATAGCGGTTTCATTGATGACGATGTTGCAGACGATGAAGATGAAATACTGATCAGCGATACTGATGGTGAAGAAGAAATAGTCATAAGCGATAGTGATACGGACGATGAATATTAAATGTATACATGATTTACATGTCATTTTTTAATTCAAATAATTTGATTATTATATATATACATGTTTTACAAGTCATGATTTATTCCTTTAATTGACTTTTTTATAATTCACATTTGCAGTTGAGTTAATTTCTGATCATGTCCTCCTCAAACCGAAGCATAGCGGAAGCATGCAACATACTTCATCAGCTGTTGCGGATGGACTTTTCGGCCCTATCTTCTTCTGGTAGGGCCAAAGAGATACCCGGTCTGGTCGATGAGTGTAGGGAGGAATATATCGACGATGATTCAAATAAAAAATTATACAATCTCAAAGAATTTCCAGACCTGTTAGAGGAATATAACCGCAGGAAACTTCGTATGAAAGATGCGGTTTTGTCACTTGCACATCTGAATGGAGTCCTGAGAGACTAGATTTCTCCTATTGTGACTGGCATGTTGGCTATACCAATGTCAAGTGCTTCACATAGCTTGACATCTACTTCTGCAGTGTACGATAACTTATGCAAGGAGTACTTTGGATAGTTGATCCGAAGTTATAGATTATTACAATGAAATACATGTATTTAATATAGAATGATAATGTGTAATGGAATTTCTAAATTTTACTAGAATGTTTATAGTTTTATTATATTCTGATTGCATTATAGTGTAACGGTCTAATCATATTTTAATTATCTCTCTAAGCATAAGCACAAATTCATTCTACCATTAACACTACTTGTATAATGTTTTAGTATATTCCACTTGCACTATAAAGTTTAATGTGTTTATTATATTGATGTTCATACACTTGTACTGACGTTGTTTAAATTTATAAGTTTGTAGTTTGCATAGCTTAGTCATGGCACTAGGTGGGAGATCAGGTTGTTCGTGCACTGGATCTACCCCTTCCACCCGTGATGCGACGGGGACAGCATTGACGTTGCATGCTGCGTCACAGGCGTCGAACCCTCCGTTAAGCATACACCAGGTATTGCGTGTAAGTGTAGACATATATTTCTTTTAGTGATTTCTATTTATGTTTAGACTTAAATATTTCTTTCGCGCAGCATCGTCCACCAGCTGACGAGGACGTGGACCCACACGTGGGTTAGTTTAAAGCGACTTACGCGTGAGGGTAGGGTGACGGTAGAGTTTCCACAGGACTGCCTTAGAACTGTTGGGGACAATGCTAGATTGTTTACGTCAGAAGTCGGTGTCCTATGCCGATCTCTGATCCCCACCACCACCCCCAGTTGGGCAGACGTAACAGATGATGTGCGGCAGCTCATCTATCAGCACCTTTAGGTAAATTTTAGTAAATTAAATTTTCTTTTGTGAAAGTTCATTTACGATTAAGTTATTTTCTTAATAAGTTTATTGCCCTAATCTATTATTTACGAAACTGCAGGATAAATTTGTCTTAGATCTGAGTGTTCCCTACATTTCCCATGTCTTCGACGACATGGTTAGGGAGCGGTTCGAGGAGTACCGCGGGGAGTTACATTAGCGGTACAAGCGGCACAGGACCCACAAGGAGGCCGTACTGTCCACACCATCGCAGGTGACTACAGACGACTGGCGAATACTCTGCGACAGATTTTCGTCTAAGGCTTTTCGAGTAATATTTACATATTTACGATATCTTAAGTTAACAATTAAATTCACAATTAATAATAATATATTATGAATAATATGTTCAGAAGAGGAGCAGAGTAAATTCTATGAACAGGGAAAAGTTAGAAGTGAACTACGTAGTTTGTTCAAAGTCATTTCTACGACATGGTAAGAAATCTCTGGTGATTATTAAGTTGATATATTCAAAGTCATTTATATTAACTCTATTATCCTTTCAATTGTGAAGCGAGATTCCGTCACCGGCCAAGAGCCTAGACTAGTAGACCTCTACAAAGGGACTCACTGTTAGTAGGCGACGGGATCTTGGGTTCATCCTAGAGCCAGTGAGAATTGGGTAAAAATCCTTACATTGTAAAATTTAATTGCATTAAATTATAATAATGTCATTCGTTATGAAAATTCATATGTTTTCATTACAGGTGGTGCGGACATCATGCGCAGTCAGCCCACTCCCGATGGTAGTCAGCAGAGTGAGACAGATATCCTGAGCGAGGTGCTTGGCACCCGTTCTGGATATGTGCATGGGCTTAGTCATGGTACCAAGCTCATAGCACCCGCTAGACCTTCCTCCAGCCGATCCGTCCCTGGCGAGAGTGCCTTACACCGAGCTGATATAGCAGAGAGAGAGGTTCAATAGCTACGGGTCTTCGTCGATGAGATCAGAGAGTAGGTGAAGAGGCAGAAAAAGGACCAGGGAGGATGATCGAGGAGATGCGGGTGGAGCATGAGCGACGGATGCAGAAGATGTTTCAGGCTCTCGCTGTACGCTTAGCCACCGATGCCCCACCACCTCCACCTTCATTTGATGCCCCACCACCTCTGCCTTCATCTTCATGATTATTATTTTTTTATGATTTATTTTATATACAAATGTTAAACTTATATGTATTTATGCGTGGATGAATGTGATGCGGATAAGATTGTTTGTGTATGTATGGATGTGGTTTGTGTTTGGATGGATGTAGTTTGTGTTTGGATGGATGTGAATGTGAATATATGAAATATATTGTAATAGGTTTATATTAGGAATTTTTGCCTGAATTTTGAAAAAAAAAAAAGACTATTACTGACGAAATATTTCGTAGGTAAAAGTTTAACCTACCTATGAAAATTTTCGTAGGTAAAAGGTTCATCCACATTTTTTACCTACGAAAAATTTCGTAGGTAAAAGATTCATCCATATTTTTTACCTACGAAAAAGTTTAATCTACTTTTTTTACCAACAAAAAATTTCGTAGGTAAAAGTTTCATCCACATTTTTTACCTACGAACAATTTCGTAGGTAAAAGATTCATCCACATTTTTTACCTACAAATAATTTCATAGGTAAAAGATTCATCCACATTTTTTACCTATGAATAATTTCGTACGAAACATTTCGTAGGTAAAAGTCAGTTTTACCAATGAAATATTTGGTCGGTAAAAGGTGTATTATTGCAGACGAATTAATATTTCGTTGGTAAAAGCCTTTAGCCATGGTCTTATCACGATGACTTTTTCAACAACATATTTTGTTGGTAATACTCATTACCGACGAAAAAACATCTTTTACGGACGAAATAATTCATTGGTAAAAGAGCAATTTCCTGTAGTGATACAATGCAGACTTAAGAACTTGCATGGTGTAAAGAACAAAAATCATATATGAAGCCTAATTTGACATGGCAACTAATCTGGAAATGCCAAAGAGAAGTTCGAACAGTGCAAGCTTTGGGATTTTCAGTACTTGGGTGGTGGTTTCTGGATGGCAGCAATCTAAATCGCTTCTTCAGGAGCACTCTCTGCCTTGAGTATTTGTCATCCTACGAGAAGCTAGCTGGATGAGCAGACTGTGTTGCTATCCCAAGTGCTTGTTATCCCAAGCGGTGATTGGGTGTGGCCCATGTGAGTTTTGGATCACTGGCAAAATCATGCTCAATGCAGCAAGCATCAACACAAACCCTGAATCTCTGAACCCCCTCAAACCCCCAATTAATCTAATCAATATCCCCTCAAACCCCCAATCCAATTGCACAAAAAAAAAGAGACAGAAATATGAATATTTAAAAGAGAAAAAAAAGAAGATAATCGGTCTTCCATACCTAAAATTTTGAAATGATAATTTAGATGTGGAAAATGGATGGACGGTGTGGATAAAACACATACATCATGGTGGGGCCCATAGAGCACCGACCACTGGCCACTTGGCTCGTGGCAGTGTCATAAGCCAAACTGCACGCTCGTCACCCTTGGAAGCGGATTGCGTGGTAACTCAGTAGTGTACTGAGTGAACTTTGTGGGGTCCACCATGACTTACATATTTTATCCACTCCTTCCATCTATTTTACCAGATAATTTTAAGGTCTAAGTACAAAAAAAATAACATATCTAAAGCTCAAATGGGAAACAGTATAAATTGAACATATACCGTTGAAAAAATCTTGAGGGCCACATTAGTTTTGGATCAAGGTTCTATTTGTATTTTCCCTTTCATCCGTGATTTTCTGATCTTATGAACAGGTTGGATGACAAATAAACATCGCTGTGGGGCCCAGCAAGGTTTCTGTAAATCCTGAAAAATCGAGGGTCGAGTAGTAACTCAACTCTCAAGTTTCAGAACATCACTTATGCAACATAGATAATGATGATTAAATGTTGTCTGTGTTAGTACAATAAACATGAGTGAGATTCTACCAAAACAGTAATTCATACTCCAGATCCATGTATAAAACGTAAGCGGAAGACTGAAAGGTGTATATAGATATATATAAAACAAAATATTCTCGATCTCCAGAGTATGAACACTAACTGAGTCACCGTATATATACATGTTGGTTCTGAATTAAAATGTCAAAATAGTACAACTGAAATTATCAACCCTGTAGCCCCGTAGCACTGGACAGCCTATGCGAAGCCTCCAACGAACTGCATGTAGAAGAATTCCTGATCGTCATAGAAGTCGGGCTCAGTCTCCTGTGCTCCAGTGATACCTGCATCTGATATAGGGTCTGGTGGGTGTTTTAAAACACCTTCCCGTAACGTGGGAATGAGTGGCCAACTCGGTGGAACAATAAAACATAGGTTAACATGTTATCAATTCAGTCAAGTAGTAATGATAAAGCAGTACAATCAAACAATTCTAACTACTCTCATTTAATGCAAGTATGAAATGACATGATGTATGCCCTTGCCAAACCACCCTCATGCGACACCATCTTACGTTCGCGAATGCGTTCATCCCTCAGTGCTTCACATCTACCAGGCACATGCAGTGCGATGATGAGCATGATTACCGAGTAATTATTAGTCCATTTCAAACAGCAGTATTGGAAAAGTATCATTCCCAAACATGATCCATTTTAGGGTCGTCAGTCCTAGTTAATCTCATACGATAGTATATTTCTAGGTCGCTGCAGAGGCTGCCAGGGCTGTTATGCACAAAGGTTACACCACTCCCCCATCACCTCTTTAACGGTTCATCACTAAGCTGATACAGGCCTAGTTCACACTCTATACACTGCGGCAAAACTCATCGCTTCACTGCAAATTCAGAGTATGCTCGAGGTTACTACAAAGGGCTGTCAGGGCTGTTACGCACAATGGTTACACCACTCCCCCATTACCTTATCAATGTAGGCCGACAGCATGAATATAGTGTCCTATACCACCATAATCGGCTCACGAGTCTGGTTGCTCACTGGTCACTATGGGAGGCACGTGGCCCCAGTGTAGGCTGACAGCTCGACCACAGTGTCCCATACCACCATGCCCGGCTCATGAGTCTTAGCGGATCGAGGTTCCATGGTTAGAGGGGATTTCACTGGTAAGTTTAGTACCCTAGGTTCAAGTAGAAGCGTCCAAACATGGTGAACATACATAAGACAAATCGGGTTATTTAACGAGCTCGGCTAGCTCGAGCGCACCACAAGTTGAACGATATGAAGCGCATAAGCACTTCGTGTGGCTAACCACTATCGCCAACCGAAGTACGACTCGGGTTCGTCAAACACATCTCACGTGGCAGATGAATCTCAGCCACGAATTCAATTCCGTTACCGATTGCCTGGACTATAATCATAGCCCCAATCACATTCAATTGCAGATAGTTAAAGCAGTAATGGATCAAGGTTCAAATCATACAATCAAAGTCTGATATTATCCGTTTAGGGCTGCCAGGGCTGTTGCACGCACTCGTTGCTCCACTCCCCCATCACCCATGACGGATCATACAATGTAAACATGAATTTAAACATATGCATTACATAGATAAAATCATGCAATCATTCGAGCATGTTATGAAGCACAACACAAGCCTGAGTTTATACATATTAAATTCCTGATCACACAACTATCCAAGGAAATCATACACATAGTTAAAGGAGTTGAGAATCATATCTCAACACCCTTATACATTACAATTTACTAACTACTGCTCATTCAGACATTTCAACAAACACTTTAGACTACATACGTCAACATACATGACATATGTTGATCACATAGGTATTAGGCCAAATCCTTTCACTAGGGAGTTGCCCCAATCATAACACGCATACACCCACGACGGATACTCATGGCAAGTAGGAATCCAAGTTCCATATTCATTCAGTCATTTCCACAAACACTTGGGCCATACATTTTAGCATATATAGTATATATTGGCCGTGGCGTGATTTAGGGCAAATCCTTTCGTCAAAGGGGGGTATCGCCAATACAACAATCATATATCCATGACAATTAGTCATGGCGAGCATGAATGAGAATTCTATACTCATTCAATCATTTTCACAAACACTTAGAATACACTATTTTAACATACATAGTTTATTTTAGCAAAATCATGTATTAGGGCAAACCCTTTCGCCAAACAAGTATTTTATCCATATATAATATATTCATACAACAAATAATCATGGAAAACGTATTTCCAAAATTTATATGTATACGGTACTTTCTACAAATACCTAGAGTATGTACAATTCCATATTTTTCATCTTTAATCGAAACGGAAAACAAACAGCACTTTGTACATGTGCAATTGCATGCAGATCATGAATCTATCATTATCTGACATTGAAAGCGTTGAAAACCATAACCTATACACCTAAAGTCCGCACCTTTTATCGTAGAATCGTAACGAATCCAATAGGTTTGCTAAGCTTTCGTATACGGCAGTTTGGTAACCTATAGAACGAAATAGGTTAGCTATTTCATAACCTACAACCTATACAACCCCAAAACAGATTAGGGTTAGGGTTTCTTACCTAGAAATGAAGTCAGAATCGCCGGGAAAGCGATGAGAATGGGGTGGTGCAGCTTGTGTAGTGGTAGGGAATAGCAGTTGGGAGATTCTCCCACTTCTCTCACTCTCTCTCTCTTTTCTCTCTTCTCTCTCTAGGGTTTCTCTCAAATTCGTATGGCTGTGAGAGAGAGGGTTTTAAGGTCCTTATATAGCCTAAAAACTCACCAAAATAGACTCCAGGTCAAAGTGTACTTATGTTATAACCAAAGCGGGTCAGTTTCAGCTCAACGGAGGACTTCTGGCGGGCCTCCTTGAGTAAAAGGTCGGACTTAAGCTCATAGACTATGGATCTAGGTTCCATTAAGTTTTCGTTCCAGTAGGGTTCTCAGATCACGGATGGCGGACCAGTTTCAGTTCAACGGTTAGCGGATCTCGATCGGAGATTCTGAGTACATGGTTATGTGTATGAAATTTCTCCTGATCCGAGGGTGTAATTTGGTCTGATTCTGATATTCTGGTTACCTAAAACTGATCCACAAGCGAGAGGTGCCAGATTACTATTTGAGATATTTTATTTTGAATTAATTTCACATTTCTAACACTTTTCACTCCGAGCTCAAGCGAATAGCGCTGGGACACAATCTGGATTTGATTTCCGAGATGGTTGTCAAGCCCAGTAAGGCGGTCTTAATTCCTTAACTTCGTGTTAATCGGACTTCCGATGTGTGGTCCAGATCTGATACGGAGTTTCGAGAGGCTCCCGAGAGCAGCCGGGTAATGAGATCGATCCTAGATTTTAGGGTAACCTAGCGTCAATGATTTTACAAGTTTTGGGTCTTGCAGATCGTATTTAAAGTGATTGGTGCTAATTTCACAGGCACTCTAGTTTAACACTAGCTAATTCTTGCCTAATTTCTAAAGGATTTAGTCCTGAGTAATTTCTGTCTGAGGTGGTACCTGGGCCTTTGTAGTTTGTATATAAAGTAATCCAAGTTATAATACTTAGCTAGTTTAAGATAGTGTCTAGAGTGAAAGTACTTAGAAAAATTGAAAGAATAAGGTGGTAAAGGGTGAGATTTGTGAAGAAAATGGTTTGAAAAGGGATTTGAGGCTTTAATTGAGTGTTTGAGAAGTTAAATCGGTGTTAGGATTGACCCATCGCCTAAGGACGTCTAATTCCAGGTTGGGAAAAATCTGGGTTGTTACAGTTTCAACTGTGGAAATCATTATTCCCACTGTTTCCTGTGGTATGGTTGACTTCAGCTTTGGAAATGCTTCAATTTTGGTCTCGACCTCTTAAGTGAGGTAGGAAAACGGATGGACAGTGTGGATAAACTACATATATTCACAGTGGGCCCAAAACAGTTTATCAAGTACGATAAGAGAGTACTGAGTTACAATCCAGTTTCGTCATCGTCCCCCCAAACTGCGGCCCTCTCTCTCCCCCCAAAATCAGGGAAACCCTGACGCCCCCAAAATTGAAAATTCCCTCGTCACACCCGATCTCTCTGCTCCCAAAATCCATCTCTCTCCGACATCTCTTAGGGTTTCCCCCAAAACCAAACTGTGTCCCTCTCTCCCCGAAATCAGAGAAATCCTAACGCCCCCAAAATCGGAAAAACCCTCTTTCATACCCAATCTCTCTACTCCTAAAATCCAGATCTCTCTCTCCAATATCTCTTAGGGTTTCTTCTCAAAGACCCTAGATCCGATTTCCACATATTGAATTGATCGTCGGCTGCTTGGATCGATCCTTTTCTCTTCTTTCATTGTGTAATGGATCGATCAGATTTCGTATCTTTCTTAGATTCATTGCCGGCTGCAAGCCCTAGATGTCCTCAACAGATTTTGTCGGTCTTCCGAGAAATGAAATCGCCGGATGGATAGATCTCAGTCCTCCAGATTGTCCAATCCACGATCTAATAATCAGATCGACCAGCTCCTTTGTTGCATCAAGCTCAATGGCCCTTGTCCCATCTCCAACTACTTCAAGCCCAAAAAGATTGGCATCGTTGTTGATTCCATGGGTTTTTCAAATTTGGATTTGCCTCATATCCATGGGTTTATGGATGCATGAATTTGGCAATCCCCAAGGAAAAACAAACATGGGAGATTTTAAATCCATGGATTCACAAATCCTTCACTACGTGAAAAATGGAAAAAAATGACGGATTTAGAGACGGCCGTAAACCGTCTCTAAACTTTTAGACGGCCCTTGACCGTCCTTAATATTATCTTAAAAATTTGAACGTCCACAAATCATTTAAGACGGTCAAAAACCGTCGTTAACTGCGGATAAAAGACTGCCAGTGACCGTCTGGAATAAGAGACGGTCTCTGACCGTCTTATATGCGGCCATTTCAGACGGTCAAGGACCGTCCGTATTAGAGACAGTCATCGGCCGTCTCTTATTAGTAATCTGAGACTGTCAAGGACCGTCTCAATTAGAGACGGTCATTGGATGTCTTTTTCTCTACTATGAGACTGTCAAAAATAGTCTGTATTAGGGACGGTTCTTAACTGTCTCTATTTAAGACTGTCAAGGACCGTCTCTATTAGAGACGGTCTTTGACCGTCTCATATGCGGTCATTTGAGACGGTCAAGGACCGTCCGTATTAGAGACGGTCATTGGCCGTCTTATATTGGTAATTTGAGACTGTCAAAGACCTCAATTATAGACAGTCATCGGCCGTTTTTTACTGGTTTTATGGGATAGGCAAAAAATATTCTGTATTAGGGACGGTCCTTAGCAGTCTCCATTTGAGACTGTCAAAGACCGTCTCTATTAGAGACAGTCCTTAGCCATCTTATAGTGGTCATTTGAGACTGTCAAAGACCGTCTGCATTAGAGACGGTCCTAAACCGTCTGTAATGCTTAAGTCAAAAATTAAGAACAAAAAAAATTATGAATTTCGAAAAAAAAGTTTAAAAGCTTGGAAAATTAACTAACAATGTTTAAGAAAAAATTTTAGATTTTGAAAAAAAAATGTAATTTTATAAAAATCTAGATTTTGAAATAAAAATTAAGAACTTTGAATAATGTTGATAATTTTGAAAAAAAATAAAATTTGATAAGAAAATGATATTTTGAAAAAGAAAATTTAAAAAATTAAACCAAATTGTGAAAAAATTGACAAATTGTAAAAAATATATATTTTTTAAAAAAGAAAACTAGATTTTGTATTTTGAAAAGAAAAATTAAAAAGTTATACAACAAAAGTGATATTTAAAAAATGATATTTTGAAAAAGAAAATTTTAAAAATGAAACAAAATTGTGAAAAAATTGACAAATTGTAAAAATATATATTTTTTAAAAAAGAAAACTAGATTTCGTATTTTGAAAAGAGAAATTAAAAAGTTATATAACAAAAGTGATATTTAAAAAATGATATTTTGAAAAAGAAAATTTAAAAAATTTTAAAAAATTGTGAAAAAATTGACAAATTGTAAAAAAATATATATTTTTTAAAAAAGAAAACTAGATTTTGTATTTTGACAAGAAAAATTAAAAAGTTATATAACAAAAGTGATATTTAAAAAATGATATTTTGAAAAGGAAAATTTAAAAAATTAAACAAAATTGTGAAGAAATTGACAAATTATAAATACTATATATATTTTAAAAAAGAAAACTAGATTTTGTATTTTAACAAGAAAAATTAAAAAGTTAGATTTAAAAAATGATATGTTTAAAAAGAAAATTTAAAAAATTAAACAAATTTGTGAAAAAATTGACAAATTGTAAAAAAAGAAATATATATATTTTAAAAAAGAAAACTGAATTTTGTATTTTGATAAGAAAAATTGAAAACTTGGATAACAAAAGTGAGATTTTGATGATGTGTTGTCGCCCCTATGTTTCTCCAACCCATTTTTGGGCCTAGTAATAATGTAAAAATGTTTTAATTTATAAATATTTTTGTCGGTAAAAATGTGTGTGTGTATATATATATATAGTTTTTATATCATATGAATGGAAATTTATATATATATATATATATATATATATATATATATATTATATATATATATATATATATATATAATTAAAGGTAATATTTAAATGATTTGTAATATCACATGAAAAAGAATATTGAAAGGTTTAGAAATTTTAACTGTGTTTAAGAAAAATTTTGAGAACAAAATAATGCTTTTGAAGAAAAAAAATATGAGAATTTTTGAGATTTTTAAAATAAAAATTCAAAATTTGTATTTTAAATTTGATGGATTTTCCTGATGGATGGAGCAGACACAACCCAGTAGTGGACCTAGGGTTCATGTCCCTTCACAAATTTCTACATGGGAAGATCCTAAGCTTTCAATAACTATCCATAAGCGATAATAAAGTAAAATAATTAAATGATTAAAGGTCAAATTATATCAATAAAAAATTAAATCCCATTGTGGTTTCTTAGAATAAAGGGGAATTTACTATTATGAGACGTGTTTTGTACTTTAGCCTTTGGGCTTGGATCATTAAAAAATGATCCAAGCCGTTCACATGATAGGTCTCACCTTAGATTGAGTGACCCAAAAATGAAATTTTACCTCTCATTGAAATATTTCAACAAGTTGATCATTTGACTCTTTTTTTTTATATATACAAATTTTCTCCTTTAACTTTTGAGTAATTAAATGGTTGAAATATTTCAATCTAGAAGTATTTTTGAACATCCTGTCTAAGGTGAATCACGTTGTCTAAATGATTTGGGTTATCATAAAGGACCCTAGTCCTACAACTAGAATACTAATGTATCCTATTGCAATCCGTCTTGATGTATTGTAGGAAAACTCTTATCTTTATCAATGGTCAAGTGCATCTCATACAATGGTATAGAATTTAGGGTGTGTTTATGTAACCAGATGCACCCTTGAATATTGTTAGATGAACGCAATGTCTTTCAAATTTTGAATAGGTTTTATCTTTGTAAAAGATAACAACTAGTATTCAATTACTTTGTCTACAAGGCTTGGGAAAACATATGATAATTCATGAAAGTGATCCCATCACACTTTTCATATTCAATACACCTTTCTAAAATTTTTAATGTTATTAGAGCATTCGATGGAAGAAATTTTTGATCATGGGAGAGTTTTTCTTCTCTTTCCACAGAATTTTTGCTACATTCCTTCGCTTTCATTCCTCATTAGATTTGTGGTCCCCCACACACATTTTTTCTGAAACCCGTGGGTTACCCTTTCAGAGTTGTGCATAAATCCAAATGAGAGAAATTTTCAAACTGGCACATCTCATGGTTGCTTGCTGGCTCTTCCATCACCCCATATCTTCTCCTTTTTTGGTCGAGTAGAGAAAAGTGTATTCGGGGTTGTGCCATCAAAAATTAATGTTTGTATTCTTTAAAAAATTCTTGTAAATTATATATTCATTCTTTAGCTTCATTAATGTATTTGGAACATTAAAAAAATCATGTTATGTGACTGAGTTGATTAAAGAGAGCATTTTTTTTTTGAAAACCACGTATGCCGCCAGCATCTACTAGGAGACCCTTTCCTTGCGACGATAATAGCCGTCGCATAGAGAGGTGGAGGTGCTGGTTGTGATGGAGACGAAGTGTAAGGCCAGGATCTTGGAGATGAAGAGACATAGAAGACCAGCAGAGATGTCAGCTATGGCCTCCATGGCTATCTCCTAGAAATACAGGTAAGGGTATATAAAAATCCCCAATTATTAGATTCCAATCCGAGCTCTGGAAACTGGATCTTGTAATCCCTAATTGTGTGATTTAAATCCCTAATCCATGAACGAATATAGGGTATTAAGGATCTGAAATCCTAATTGTAACTGGATTAGGGATTTGGGTTCTGAAATCCCTAATCGTAATCTGGAATTGGGGATGGGGATCTGAAATTCCCAATTTGGGATTTGGGATTCGAAATCCCTAATTGTTGTATTTGGGTTTTCTGTGGTGAGGTCCACTACATGTTTTTATCTGCCTCATTCTTTGGGTCATGCCCTAAAATAATATCTCAAAATGGATGGACGGTGTGGATACAACACATACATCATAGTGGGGCCCAATATATGATTATGAATGTTTTAAGGAAACCCTTTCTCCATTACATTTAAGTGAGTTACTCGTTACCCTTACCAGAGTAAACTCTATGGGGTCCACCGTTATTTATTTATTTTATCCACTCCATTCATCCATGTTAATAGATAATTTGAGGTCTAAAGAACAAAAAGGAAGCATATCCAAAGCTCAAGTGGACCACACCACAGGAAATAGTGTGATTGAACCTCTACCATTTAAAATTTCTTGGAGGCCATAGAAGTTTTGATCAAGCTGATGTTTGTGTTTTGTATTCATTCATATATTTTTGATATTATGAACAACCTTTAACTGTTTTTGGACAATCTAATTAGTTCAAATTGAAGAGTAAATAACTTCAGATGTTTAAATCAAAATTCACTCAAATTGTTGATCAATCTTGTTTGCCTAATATCTTTCTCATATGTAGTATGATCGAGGCGAGTAACCGTTTTTGGATGTTGGTCGGTGCTCTATGGGTCCCACCATGATGTATGTGTTTCATCCATGTCGTCCATCCATTTTTACAAATCATATTAGGGCCTAATACCAAAAATGAGAGGGATATAAATCTCAAGTGGACCACACCACATGAAAACAATAGTGATTGGATATCCACCATTAAAACCCTCCGAAGGCCCACTGTACTTTTTATTTGACATCCTATCTGTTGATTAGGTCATACAGGCCCAGATAAAGGGAAAAAAAATATCAGATTGATCCATAACTTTATATGGCCCCCAAAAGGTTTTTAATGGTCGACGCTCATTCAACACAGTTTCCTATAATGTGGTCCAGTTGAGATTGGGATATACCTCATTTTTTTATCTCATACCATAAAATGAAATGAAAAATAGATGGATGGCAAGGATGATGTCACGCCCCAGACTCGGTAATCGGACTTACATGGAGCCCGATGGCCGGTTCTGGCCGCAACAGCCTCCGTAGTACCCCATTCTCGGTTCCTGAGGCAGGTTCCGATCCTGGGATCCTACAAGGAGGATATTCATAACAGTATAATCATTTCTAACACGAGCATACCCAAGATCACTGCAAGTATATCTGAGAATAACAAGGCACACATCACAAAATTCACTAAGAATTTAAACTTTTACAATCATCCATAAGGTCCAAAAGGACATACATGAGACAAAAAGGAAAGGAGAAAAAGGTCGGCAACACTGGAGTCCTCAAATGCTCAGCTCTACTCCACGCTCTGCTACTGTGTCGCCTGCCTAGAGTATCCTGCACGCATCAATCGTGCATAAGCTTATAGAAGCTTAGAGGGTGGTGTAGGTGTGTGATAATGGTGCACAGAAGAGTAGTAGGAGATACAAGGAGAGAAGTATGGTCAATGAGGATATCACTAGCCTTACCCAGGCTTATCATGAATAAGATGCAATGAGTACTAGATGCCATACCAAGGCAATGCATGAAGGGGCTTGTACAACCAATGCTAATGCAATGCAAGTAATGTCAGTGCTCATATCCAAACCATATGTCAAGTACATTTCCAATCATAAGGAAATCACCGGGGTCCATTACACTGCTGAATGACTGCCGCTCTACAGACCCCGCACAGTCAAACGAGCGTAAGAGACCTCACTACCCGCTTGTGGACAACCAATCACCAACAAGGCCTGACGGTAGCGGACCCATTTACGAGCTGGTCAGACTCAGCCTAGCAATGCCCCCTCACATCAGGCAGGTAAGGCCACACCCCTATCCAACCGACTACACGACAGTGGGAGACGCGGCCTAATGGTATAAGGTCCTCGTGCGCTCATATATTCCACCCGGTCACGGGCGTTGGAGCAGATCCTTGGTACCATGGAAGTTTTGGGAATTTCACCCATGGGCATCCTATGCACCCGGTATGCTCAACTAATATTTTCGGTGTCCACACATACAACCATCCACGAATACCCCTGTGGAGGCAAGGCCCTGATGAAGTAAGGGCGGATATCCATAAGCTATGCAATGCCAGATGCATGAATCACACAATCACCCATGCATTAGTCCCAAGCATCCATCTCTCGGGGAGATACCAACATGTCCTACACAATGACACAACCATGGCCAATAATACCTCAACCAAGCATGCATATGATGCGTATGGGAGTGGGTCATGAAGATGAATAAGGGTGCTAATGAGGTGAAGATGAACTCTCTACCTAACCATGAAGGGTCTAGGTACTTAACCAATTCCTCATAAGGAATACAACCTCTAGTGGGGGGCCCATATACCTGGGGTAGCCCATGAGACTAAGGAGAACAATGATATGGGCCTAAATAGATGAAACGAGCCTAGTAAGGGTCTATGGTGGGCCTTTAACCACCCATAGAAGCCCATGAGCCTACCTTAGGGCCACCAATGTGGACATCCAACCACAATTAGTCCCCAAGAGGTAGCCCATCTCTAATTGATTACGGATCAAGGCCCAAGGCCCACATAACATTAGAAATAAGAAATGGACAGTCATTACATACCACATACATTCATGTTGGGCTTTAGAAAGGCGGCCCAAGGCCC
Organism: Magnolia officinalis; assembly: GCA_021015155.1. Lineage (NCBI taxonomy): Eukaryota > Viridiplantae > Streptophyta > Magnoliopsida > Magnoliales > Magnoliaceae > Magnolia > Magnolia officinalis. Next base: position 78,591,139 of record JAJHSJ010000002.1, on the reverse strand, counting down.
AACCAAAACATGGGTCCAAGGGGAACACACATAGCCCAACCCATATATACCACCATGGGCCCATAAGGGAAAGGTTAGGGCCCAACGTAAAGACTACTAATCCCATATATTTTGGTGGCCTAGTGGGCAGCCCATTGCTCAAATCACATGGGTAAATGTCATGTTCTTAGTCAAGTAAGTTGGGCCTACAACCCGACCCAAGTATAAAGTTGATTTGGTGGGCAATCAAGGGCCCATATACTTGTGTAATCTGGCCCACTAATCCAATACGATAGTATGGTAAAAATGGCCCAAGAATTCAATAGGCCTATCTAGAAAGTTCCAGCCCAATTGGGCTCAAAGAGTTCAACAACTAACCACATTCGTGGACCCAATTAAATTCAACTATGGTGGGCCTCAAAAGTGCATTTATTAAGCCCAACATTTAAGGAACTAAATGTATAAATTATTACCTCTAAGATTCTTCACAATGTGTTGGGCCCCACTTCTCAAAATTTCAGCCCAAAGGCCAAACATAATTATAACATGTTGCTGTCCTAAATTTGGGCACTCCATTGGAGTGGGCCCAGGACCTCTAAAACTCTGGAAATTGAGGGCCAAGGTCCCTCATCATGCATACAATGAGAGAAAACCCAAAAAGGTGGCCCACCATGAGAGGAAACATTTTTGAATTATAATTTTTATCAAGGCATATTGCTGGACTGCACAGCAGAAAATTCTGGCAAGCCAACCATCTTGGCCCATTCTTTTGGGTGCCCAAATGGGGTCAGTTGGGGTTGAAATTTCTCAGAGTGATACTTCAATAGGTGGGACACACTCCTAAAAAATTTCAGAATTTTTGGAGATTTAAAAATATTTTAATTTATTTAAAGAATTTAATCTATCCTAAAAATCGGACTGATCTGGACACCATGTTGTAATGGGCCGGTCCAGCCACCACCATGATGTGTACAGGTGTCCATTAGTCCCAAAATTTTGTAGGTTGGTCCTAACATGAGTGGACCACCTCCCTGTAAATTTTTATAATTTTTAGACATCCAAAAGTATTTTAATAAATTTTAGAATTCCAACCTGTCCAGGGTAGAATATTGCTGGAACAGTGCAGAAAAATCCAGACTGTCCACCTCATTTGGACCACACCTTTGGGACCCTAATGAAGGTCAGATGGGGCTGAAATTTGGTATGGTTGTAGGTGGGTCATAAGGCTACAAGAATCACATATTATTTTATTTCATTATTCCCACCAAAGACCTATAAATCAGGCCCCAAAGTGGCCCAAAAATCTGTCCAGGCAGATTTGGACAGCAATATGTAACAGAAATGATTAAAACATAAACATGGTTTTCCATGGGATTTAACCCCAGGAATTTGTTTGGTGGACCACCCCAGTGGGCCCCACAAATGTCCAGACCTTCCCCATCATCAAATACCCCTTGCATGTGTCCCATTTAGGTGGATTTTGGGGCCACATGTCTAAGGATGGACCGCTATGGGCGTCCAAGCTCCATGGTTGGTCTGGATTTTTGTTGGCCTACAAGGTGGGCCACACATGCAAGATCAAAATTCTATCATAAAGAAAAAAAATAATAATAATAAAGAATCGGCCACAAGAGGAGGGGCTCCGCCACATTGAGGCCCTCCCCTTCATCAATCACACCATACATTCTTTTTATTCATATGTTACAACATAGATCCACCACATGCATGTTCTAGATTCAAGATCAATGGTTGGGATGTCATCCCAACCATGATTCTAGGGTCTAGATGACCCATCATACTATGAAATCCAAGTAATCCTCCATGATGGGGGCCCATAGAGGGGAAACCCCATGCATGGACATGCATGCATCAAAAAGGCCATTTGGCCACAACTAAGGGATGATGTAGGATCTCCACCATGGATTGGTGGGCCCTACACTTCCCACACAAAAAAAAAAGATCTAAGAATATGAAAATAGAAATCCTAAGTCCTAGGAATACACCCACCTTAGATTGCTCCAAACTTGGACCTCCTAGCTCCTAGTGCACCAAGGGATCCATTTCAATGGGTGAGATTGGATTTGGATGGTTGGATTTGGAAGATTAAAGGGGAAATGGGGCTGGAGAAGAGAGGGAGATGGGAGAGAAGTTGCTGGAGAAGAAGAGAAGAGAGAGAAATGAGAGGGAAAGAGAGGGAAAATCTTTTTAAAGGAAGTAATAATAACCTATGGTGACAATAACAATGTTGCTAGGGTAGGCTAGGTATGGGTAGTGTTTAGGTTGGGTAGTGTTTATTCCATGCAATAGTGTAGTGTGTGTGTGTGTGGTGTGCATGGAAAATTGTGCCATGGAGGTGGTCCACATGTTTTTGTACAAAAAGTGGGCCACAAGATGAAATGCTCATAACTTTTGATCCATAGGTCGGATTGACACAAAAGACGCGTCGTTGGAACCGCAACGACGATACGAACGAGATGGCATAGGTCTTGGGTCGATCCGAGTCAGGTCTACGTGATCGGACTCAAGGTGACCATAAACACAATTCGAAGGTCGCGGGTCGCCGAAATTCGACCGGTAGGACTGCGAGACCATGATGAACAAGATGCATACTCATACACATACATGCAAACATGGGAACTAGGGTCGGGTCTCACAGATGAAACATGCACATACATCATGGTGGGGCCCACAGAGCACCGACCACGTGAGCCATGACCGCTCGTGAGAGAGACTTGAAGTCTCTCTCGCTCTCTGTCCTCTCTCACTCTCTCTCGCGCCCTCTCTCACTCTCTCGCTCTCTGTCCTCTCTCTCTCTCTCTCTCAAATGGATGATGTGGACGAAGTGGACCATACCACAGGAAATAGTGAGAATAATGATTTCCACCGTTGAAATCTTCCTATGGCCTACAGTGATTTTTATTTGTCATCCAACCTGTTCAATAGATCACAAATACATGGATGAAGGGAAAACTAAAATATTAACTTGATCCAAAACTTCAGTGGCCTCCCAATTTTTTTTAATGGTAGATGTTCAATTTATACTATTTCCTATGATGTGGTCCACTTAGATTTTTATAGGCTTCATTTTTGAGCTTATGTAATAAAATTATATGTTAAAATGGATGGATGGAGTGGATAAAATGAATAAATCGTTATTCCAAGTTGTCACGAAAAAATAAAATCCTAAAGTGCCACAAATATGGATCTAAATCTCTACCTTTCTTTGTTTTTCTTATGCTTTTATCTTTCTTATGTGATATATCCTATTAAAAATTCCTCAAGGCACGAATCTCCCAAAATAGAAGACTATTAATGGCTTGCACATGACTAAGTGCAGCATATTTTGTCAAAAGGCTTTTGTCACCAAGCATTTAATGGTAGGTAGTATAGATTATTTAAATATTAGTCTTAAGTCGTGTCCATTGTTGTCAAGCATGTGGAGTTTGGACACAGACTCCATATTGGCACAACTCAATGTCTCCGTCCATAAATAACGTCTATTTATGATTTGACCAACTTTCAAATATGTATGTCCTTTTGAACCTTCCCTGATTGCATAAGTGGTTGAACCATCTCTGTATGTTACACATAATTTGTCATCCACTAGTTTCTGTAAATGATCCATGTTGTATGTAGTGACCTTCCCTTCAAATGTGATCTTTTCAGCAATTTCTAATGGTAAGTAGAGTTGCAGCCAAAAATAAAGAATTTGATTTTTTTCAAAACATGGAAAGACTAATCAGTCCTACTACTTGTAACTTCAGCCACTGCTTCAAATGGAGGGACTGCACAAAGATTTGGTTAGGGAGACTACTGATGGTGAACTAGTAGCTGCAACAAATATGAGAGTTACAAAGGTGAAAAGAAACATAAGGCGGTCAGTAAGATAAGATGCATGATTTTCCTTTTCAACTGTTAGTCATAGATTGACAGTACTTGTTTCAATTTTCTTGAATGGATGATGAATGTATTTGGGAATGTAAATGAAAATAAAAAGTTTAATATATATATATATATATATATATATATATATATATATATATATATATGTTATCAATGGAGGATACCTTGTTTAGGGGGACATGAACAAGGTATGTATGTTATGTGTAACATACAGATAATACTAGGTTCAATAGTATTATCTGTAGTAGTAGATAATACTACTACTACATTGATTGTATGTTACTAGTATGTAGTAGATAATACAAGGTTCAATAGTAGATAATACTAGAGAATCCCTAAACCTAAACCTACACCTAATCCTAATCTACTCCTTAACCTAAACCTAAACTTGAAAACCCAAACCTAAATCCGTACACAAACCCGAACCCGAACCTGATTTCCTAAACCTAAACCTTAACCTATTCTCAATTCCCTAAACCGTAACCTATAACCTAACCTAAACCTAAACCTATAACCTACACTTATAACCTAAACCTATAACCTGTAACCTAAACGTAAAACATAAACCTAAACCTAAACCCAAACCCGATCCCGAACCCAAATCTGAATCCCTAAACCCTTAGCCTAAACCTAAAACCCAAACGTAAACCCGATCTCGAACCCGAACCTGATTTCCTATACCTAAACCTTAACGTATTCTCAAATCCCTAAACTTAAACCTACACCTAATCCTAATCTCAACTCCCTAACCTAAACCTAGACCTAAACTTAAAAACCCAAACCTAAACCCGATCTCAAACCCGAACCCGAATATGAATCCCTAAACACTTAGCCTAAATTTGAAGCATCAATGACTCAATTTACTGAACTTAGGCAAGAATTTGTTGAACTTAGGCAACAAATTACTCAAAGCCAACTACTTCACTGCTCTCCTGATACAGCTGCATCTCAGGTATTACATTTCCACGATCAAATGATATAATTATTATTTTTAAATATAAAAGTAGCATTTTTATTTACATGAAACCATTATTTTAAGCCCACCGTCGATCTGGTGAGCCGAGTATTCGAGAAGACTCTGCAACAACTCCATTAATGGAACAAATTTGCCAATTAAGAGATTTCCGTGGTCGGATTGTTGCTAGTGGCGGATGGTGTTAGCTAATACTGGCATCCCTCCAGAATGCATCAAAGTTGTAATAGATGATATCAACGTTCGTACAATAGAGTTGTTTAATGTTGACAGGACATTTGAAGATATTCAATTGGGTGAAATGGTTGTTTGGCCCAAATTCCTGATGAGAATTTGAATATTCAGTAGTTTTGATTAACTTTTTGAACTTTAGGACATTTTGTATGACGAAAACTTGATTATTCAATGAAATGCTTTTTTGATCAAGTTGCCTTTTTTATTTATTTAATCTTTAGCATCCTTTTTATTAATTATGGCTTGTTGTCATTTGTTTTTTATTAACCAAGTCACTAAAGGATTTCAATTTCAAATGTAACAGAAGTATTGACAGAACGTTGTCTCTTGTTGCAGTATGAGATGCAACAAGAATATACATTGATTGTGCACCAAATTATTTTTTTAAATGCACCAATCAGAAACGATTTGAGACGACGTTCAATGATACTTTGTTAAATATGAAATTTATGACCTTTAGTAACTTGGTTAATTAAAAAGAACTACGTAGTGGCTTGATCCCAATCTGACTTTTTGGGTACGTAGGCAGCCGTTCGTAATGTACTAGAATATCGGTGCAACCACAAATCTTTTGTTTCCTTTGAATTGTAACAGACTGTATCGATTGCATTTCTCTGTCATATAGGTTGTGGCTATCAAAGATATAATATCACCTCCTTATAGGGAAACATTTATACTTGTGTACAAGTAAATTCATTTTTTCTTATTCCTTATATTGTTTCCCAGTTATATTTGTGTTGGTTTCAGAGTACAGGTAACGATAAAAATTGTTGGTCGACTATGGCTTGTAAACAAAGGGATGAGTAACCAACAATACAAATATGGGAGGCCTTCCCCAGGTATACAGATGCTTTTAGATATATTTATGTTGTCTTTAAATGTATTAGCTCGAAATTGATGGAGCAGACTCGGATGTGCGTCGGAGCTATCCGGATGAGCGGGGGTCCATGAAAGGTGGGAACCGCTGTTATGATAATGATGAAGCTGTATATTTCCTATGGACAACATTGGAGGGGCCTGGTCATTTGGACAGGCCGTGTTTATGTATTTGTTTGAAAGTAATAGAGCAAATCCGGATGTGCGTCAGAGCTATCCGGATGAGCGGGGGTCCGTGGAAGGTGGGAACCGCTGTTATGACCATGATGAAGCTATCCATTTCATATGGATAGCATTGGAGGGGCCTGGCCATTTGGACAGGCCGTGTTTATATCTGTATTTGCAGGGACCACACCCTTAACCTAAACCACACCCTAAACCTATAACCTAAACCTATTCTCAATTACCTAAACTTATAACCTATAACCTAAACCTATTCTCAAATCCCAAAAGTTATACTTATAACCTTAACCTAAACTTATAACCTTAACCTAAACCTATTCTCAAATCCCAAAACCTATACAGACCAAACACAACCAACCATGCACCAATCATTTAGTGTAGAACTTTTTGTTGATATTGTTAGTTGAACAAGAGAAAAATTAGAAATTTACGTCAATTCAATCTCCTTGTTTTCCTTCTTTTAGTGGAAATAGTTCTTGGGCAATGTTTTCTATTAGCCAGACTAATCTCATAGGAAACAAAGAGATGAAGTACATTCTATCATGGCTAGGTGGCAACCTGGGATTGGGTAATATACAATCAATTATTTTATGGAAATACAAATTTTATTTGTTTGGGATTGGATTGTATATTTGCTTTTGATTTCTTCATATTCTCGTGTAGACTTATCTTCTCAAATAGGTTGGTTGGTTTAGGGCTTTGGAAAAATGGGTATATTTAGTTTTGGATGTGTGTTCATTTTCACTAATTTTTTTTAATTATTTTTTAATTTAATGAGAAACACCAACGGCTAAAACCATTGGCGAATGGCTGTTGGAAACACCAACGGCTTTTGTCGGCCGTCGCCCTTAGCCGTTGGAAACGCCGACTATTTAAACCCCCTTTCCGACAGACCATCCGACGCCTTTTAGCCGTCGAGGAAGGTCGTTGTCGACGGTTTTTAGCCGTCGGCATTGCCCCATTTTTAGTGTGTATAGGCCTTTAACGTGAGTGTACGCTTATAAAGGTTAGAGGTGAACCTTATTTAAAGCATTCAATATTGAAATCTGATATACTCATGGGTTGAGTGCGTTCACCGGGATGGAGTAGAAAAACCTAACCACTATACATGTTTATGTTTAGGATTGTCAATTAAGAACTAGTTTAATTATACTTATGTGATTGATTAGGGAATTCTATGCATATATGATTAGATGAATGCATTAGATGAATGTTAGGAGTTGATAGTTTGCACATCCGACACACATGTACACTATCATGTTTATAAATTAGTTGCTTCATTCGAATATGATTTGTAGTCTATGTAATTGGACATATCATTGGCCTGGAAGCCTCAGTGTTAAATTACTTAATTTAAATTGGCATATTAGTTTAAGTAATTGTATGTTTAATTAGTAAAAAATTTATTTGGTCCTAATCACCCCTATAGGAAATAACCTTCATTCTATAACTCTATCAAGCTTCTTCATGTAGCCATGGTATTGATGAGGGTCGAATATTGCATCTCAGACCCCGACTATTACCTGATTTTACATATATGATAATGCTTAATGCCATATTTTAATTGTGTTTTTCTTACAGGAAGAAATCAGGAGCGTGTATTGAAAAATGATGTTAAAAGCATGGATTTGACGCTCCGAAATTACTAGAGCACGGGATGAACCTCAGAGGACCAATATTGAAGAATTTACATGCTAGGGACCCGAGAAAATCAAGCCGTTAACGTTTAAGAAGGCCCGAAACTGGTCCAGAATGAAAGATCATATGGTTCCCTCCATCCGATTGGCTCGAAACTTTATACATGGGATTAGAGACATAAATTAACTGTACATTTCAAATTTTAGCCCTCGGATCACTATGAAAGTGGCCCAACTGACAAATTAGCCCAAAAACCGTTGATTCTGGGCCCACCTGATATCTGGAAATGCTTCAACTTCAGATTCAACGGCTTACTTGAGGAGAAAAAATGAATGGATGGATTGGATTTCTTAGAAACATCGTCATGGACCCCACATGTACAGAGTGTGCATAGAGCACTTCTGCACTAGTGGTGCACCGCACCTTCACTTCGGTCAAACCGACCGCTGACCCGCGCCCGCGTTCATCAAAACGGCAGTTGCTCTTTCCAGCGTCCGTAAACGGACGTCTGGTCGTCAGTTGTGGGTCCACACCATTCATCACACCAACAATCCGGACCGTCTATCAGGTCTAAATGAAGGCCATTATCACTGCCTAGGTGGCAGAGTTGCAAATGATCATCATGAGTGAAATCTAGCCGTTCAAACATGGAATAGACAGTGTAATGAAATATTCTGTGTACCACACCAAAATGGAGAAAAACCATGTGTTTCCGACCGAAATTCCGAGAGAAATTCGGTGAACGGAGTGGATTTCGCTGAAGGTATTGATCATGGACCCCACCATCACCACAGTGATCCGTGCGCAGTCCTGGTAACGGACGGACGCTGTCCGTTTTTGCGGACGTCAGTGGGCCCCGTCCATGGTCTGTCCGGCCGATCCAAGCCGTTCATCTTGTATATGGCCGCGAATACTACAAAACCATATTGCTACTTTGCAACCATGCGTGCACATGTGTGTGATACAGAGGCCACAAAAGGGCTGCCCTGCAACGTTCAAATCTGATCTTTTTGTGTTTTCTTCTCTGGGACGCATCAATGGACGTTCAAAACTACCTACTCTTGACTAAAATTTCGTCCTAAATCCAATGGACGGGGTGGATTTTCCAGAAAATACTTCTGTGGGGCCCACCGATCACGACGGCGAGGGGTGCGAAAGGTTTCACATATATTAGGAAATCCGGTTTTTCAGGCGATTGTGGGCCACCATCTTTGATCATATGGTAGATCTGAACCGTACATCATGTAGAGGACCCAAGAAAGTCCTAGGGGACGGTGTTTGTTTGGAATTTGAGCGAGGAAAATGGTATGTTTCGAGGGCCCAAACTGGGCTGCGAAAAGGTTTTCGCTGCGCGTGCGACAGCTTTCCAAATCTGATTTTCACCACTCCAACCACTCCATCAGCTATAAAAAGAGTTGCAAAACGTGAGGAAGGGATTCAAAAAAAATTGGAGAATTCTAGATCCAGAGGAAAATAGCAGATCCAGAGAAAAGAAGAAAGGAGAGAAGGAAAGAGAAGAGAGAGGATGTTTTTAGTGTTTATGTTTTATTTTTCCTTCATTATAATTGATCACATGAATTTCTAAATCCTTTGTCTAGGGCTGAGATGAAGCCCCTAATTTGAATAACTCTTGTTTATGTTGATTTTATCTTAATCTGATTGATTTGTTTCTTTCTCTAAGTGGGCTTGATTAGTTTGAATTCTGTACTTCTCCATCTATGAACTTGACCAAAGTATATATATGGATGTTGTTTGGATGCTTATTCTAGGTGCTTGTGTCTGATCATGAACAGGTTTCCTATAGAGGAAGAAACAGGGTGCTTTAATGAATTGTACATTCCATGTGCCCGACCAAGGACATGGGATATGTTATTCATGGCATTGCTTAAAGGAATTAGACATTCTGTATGCCCGATTAAGGACACAGATTGTGCTTTCTCTATATAAGTGGTATCAATCTAGATTAAGGTGAATCAACAGACAAAACAAGGGTTAGGATAATTGGGGGTGGATTCGAAAGTCCTAGTGCTCTTTCTCTGATTGAATTTTCTTCCCTATTCTTATTTTTTTTCCATAGAATTGTGCTTAGTAATTCGCTCCATTATTTGTTGGATTAGTTAAGGAGAATCATAGATTTGAATTGTGACGACTAGTCCTCGTGGGAACGATCTCATAATACGTACCATATCTACATCTGATTCGTATACTTGCGAGTTTAAAAATCATTTAAATCATGTTGGTTTAAATAAAACATCAAGTTTTTGGCGTCGTTGCCGGGGACTGTTTCGATCCAAATTGGATTTAAGATTCTCTCTTATCATAATTCATAGTCTTAGGATTTTACTAATTTTAGATTAGAGCTTTTGTTTAGAAACTAACCTATTTCCTATTTTGTAGGGTCCTGACATAAATTTCTAAGTTGGTAATCCCTTTCTAAATTCTTTACTTTTTCTAATTTTTATTTTTACAATTAGGATTTTACTTTTTAGAAATTTTCTAATTCTAGAATTTCTTTTTTTTGAATTTTTGAATTTTCTATTTTTAGATTTGGATTCTTCTTTTAAGTAACTTTCTATTTTCTAGTTTTAGAATTTTTTTTTTTTTCCTTTTTAGAAACTAACTTAGCTTTTTATTTTTAGTAACTTTCTAATTCTAGGATTTCTTTCCTTTTTAGAAACTAATTCTTCTTTGTTGTTCTTTAGAAAATTTCTAATTTTAGATTTTCTGTTTTAGAAACTAACTTGTTTTGTTTTCTTTTGCAGGATTCTAACATAGATCTCCAAATTGGTAACATGTTTCTAAATTCTCCAGTCTTCTCTACTTTCTATTTTGAGAATAAGGTTTTTATTTTTTAGGAATTTTCTATTGTCTAACTTTGGATTTAGAAACTTTCTATTTTCTAGTTTTAGAAACTTTTTTTTTTTAGAAACTAACCGTTGCTTAGGATTTTTCTATCATTATTTTAGGAAACTTAATTTGTTTTTGTTTTTATTTACAGAAATTGGGGAAGGAAGCTACTAAGTGAAGGAGGAGTTTCTTAAATCTTCTGAAATCAATCATCTCCTTTCCCGGGTTCTTTCTTCCCATTCTTATTTACATAGTTTTAACTTATTTTAGAATCTCATAGTTTCTAGATCTAGTTTTATTTCTCTTAGGTTGCTTCTTAGTTTAGTTTTCTTTCTTACATTGCAATAACATAGTTTATGCTAGGACGTAGATCTCTAAATATAGAACTAGCACCTTTTGATCCTGAAATAGAAAGAACTTTTCGTAGAAGAGTTAGAAACATCCTATTTGAAATGGCGGAAGAGAATGGAACTAAAGCTCTTAGAGATTATTCAGCTCCTGTCCAATTCAATGCGCCTTCATGCATAGTGTTGCCCACCACCATGGCAGCACACTTTGAACTCAAGACTGGGGTCATACAGTTGTTGCCTTCCTTTTATGGTTTAGACAAGGAGGACCCATATCATCATGTGAAAGAATTCCTAGACATTTGCTTTACCTTTAGGTTTCAAAACTTTTCAGACGATTCGATCCGTTTGCGCCTTTTTCTTTTTTCTTTGAAGGATAAGGCGAAAGCATGGTTGAATTCTCTAGAAGTTGGGTCTATCACTACATGGGACCAATTGTCTAGGAAGTTCTTAAACAAGTTCTTCCCTGTTCACAAAACTAATGCTCTCCGTAGAGAAATCACTAATTTCACACAAAAAGAGGGAGAGCACTTTCATGAATGTTGGGAAAGACTTACTTCTTAAATGTTCACACCATGGTTTTGAAAAGTGGCAACAGGTTCAATACTTCTATGACGGTCTGACACCCCAGAACCGTCGCATGATTGATGCCACCAGTGGAGGGTCATTCATGACCAAAAGTGATGTTGAAGCATGAAACTTCTTTGAAACCTTGTGTGAAAATTCCCAGCAATGGGACTATTCAAATAGAGATGACAGAAGTCCCCAACCACAAAAGAGAGGTGGTATATATGAGATAGGAGTCACGCCAGACCTCCATGCCAAGATTGATGGCCTGACCAAGAAGGTTGATGCTCTGATGTTGCATAATGGACCTCCACAAACAGCTCAAGTTGAGGCATGTGTCATATGTTCTAGTCCTGCCCATCCTACGCAGTCTTGTCCATCGGGTGCAGCATCCCCGGAACTTCTTTCTGAACAAGTACATGCAATGAACACTTTTCAAAAACCTGGGAACGATCCTTACTCGAACACATACAACCCAGGGTGGGCTAGACATCCAAATTTTTCTTGGGAAAAAGGACAACAACAAGGAGGACCATCCGGAAATCCTCCTATGCAACCTCAGCAGTTTCCGCAATATCAACAACTGCCTGCACAATCAAGGAAACCATCTCTTGAGGATACACTCAATCTTTTTATGCAGAGTTCTCTCCAATTCCAAAAAGACACCCAACAAACCTTACTAGCCAACCAGCAAAGCTTACATGCAAATGCGCAATCCATTGCCAAGCTGGAAGTACAAATGGGTCAACTTGCTGCCACATTGAGTGAGAGAGAGAGAAGGGCAAGTTCCCTAGCCAACCTGTGGCTAATCCAAAGGGACAGTATGAGATTGACTCTAATTCCAACCAAGGGCAATATCATGAGCAAGCCAAATCGATCACTACCCTTAGGTCAGGCAAACAGATTGACAACAGGATAGAGATGCCTAGGGATGAATCAAATTCTAAAGCAGAAGATCAAGATGAAGCAGAGAGACACACTAATGCATCCAAAGTCCAAAAGCTCTCTGACTCTCCAAGAGCCACTAATGTGCCACCCTACGTGCCCAAAGCACCCTTTCCTCAATATCTGGCACCAATGAAGAAAAGAAATAACTTTGATGAAATCCTGGATGTGTTTAAAAAAGTGCGTGGGCCCTACGAATTTTTTAATGGTGAAAATCATTATTCCTACTGCTATTTTTGGTGCGGTCCATTTGCGCTTTGGATATGATTCATTTTTTGGCTAATGCTTTAAAATGATCTCGAAAAATGGATGAACGGTGTGGATATAATAAATACATCATTGTGGGCCCATGTAACTTTGATCTCCTTTTAACTGTTCACATAACTCGAAACTCGGGGAGCATAGGCGCTCGTCTTCCCACGACACTTATCTACTCCCCCTGCCATCAACCCCATGGTTGGTGGTCAGTCCTCTGTGGCCCCATCATGATGTATGTGTTTCATCCATTCCGTTCATCCATTTTTACTGAACATTTTAGGGCTTCACTAAAAAAATGAGAGGGATATAAATCTCACGTGGACCACACCACAGGAAAACAATAGTGATTGGATATCCACCATTAAAATTCTCCTAAGGCCCATTGTACTGTTTATTTGACATCCAATCCGTTGATTAAGTCGTATAGGGCAGATGAAGGGAAAAAACAAAGATCATCTTGATCCAAAACTTTTATGGCCTCCGGAAGGTTTTTATTGGTCAACTTGAGTTTTATTCAATTTCCATTGGTTTTTATGGTGTGGCTCACTTGAGTTTTACATGTACCTCATTTTTGGGCTCATCTCTAGAATGATTTGAAAAAGTTAATGAACAGTGTGGATCAAACACATAAATCATAGTGGGGCATAAATAAGTTTCATGTGTTAAAAGTTAGTTTTCTATAAGGCAAAAAACTTAAAAGAGAAAAAATTTCCGTAGTAACTTAAATAGGGGTAATTTTGGAAGTAAAAACTTTTTTAATAGAAAATTTTATGGAGCGCATTCTGCCTTCACCATTAACCCAAACTACGATTGTGGTTCAATGAAATATCGTGGAAAATAACTTAGCGCTTTCTGATTTTGGCGTTAACAAATAACTCTTGATATGGGGCATTTCCTCAATTTCGTGTTAAGTGTTAAACCGCTAATACTGAAGAATGAATCTGAGACAAGGTCCTAGAGGGGGGTGAATAGGACTTTTCAAATATTTTTCATATTTAAAAAAATATCCTAATTGCCTAACATAAACAATCATTAAGTTTAAAACAAGTAAGGCAATATAACTCTAAAGGCATCCAAGCCAATAGAGTTATAACAAGTGGCCTAGTGTTGTGAGCTTGTGTGTGGAATGTGCTTCCCATCAATTACTAGTATTCATTCAATCATGTATGAGAATTTAAACATTCAAGCATATATAAGCATGATTAAACAGATGTGCAAATGACAATTCCAAACACAAACTTGTATAGTGGTTCGGTTACGTGCCTACTTCATAACCAACATCCACACTCAATCTCAGAGTGCACCGAATTTCACTATTAATGGTTTTAAACAAGTTCACCAATAACCTTTACAGTCCTACACTAAAAACACCAATTTATGCTCTCCATAAGAGCAAAGGTCCTACACTAAGAACCCACGTTTAGGCCCACCAGCCAAGGTCCCACACTAAGCACCTCCGTTTAGGCCCACCGGCCAAGGTCCCACACAAGACACATACGTTTAGGCCCACCAGCCAAGGTCCCACACAAGGAACCTACGTTTAGGCACACCGGATAAGGTCCCACACAAGGAACCTACGTTTAAGCCCATCGGTCAAGGTCTCACAATAGGAACCTAATTGAGTTTGTTGATAGCAAACTCTTAACCTCAATCCTACAAGAGGATAGAGACTAAATTGTTAACTCTTACCAATGACACTTGTTGGATTTAAGTCCTTTTTTCTAGCTCATCTTGGGTTACTTGATCTTTGCATTCTCGTGTTTGAATCAGCTTCCTGGTACTCCCTCGATCGCGTAGCTTGGATTTTCCTATTGGTTCAGCTTCACGATCAAGAATCTTACATAAGATGTACCTATAAACGTGACCAAGGTAATGGGAGTTGGTTGAATCTCCTATCTAGGATAATGAGTGGATTTCCTAAGGGATTCAACCTATGGATGATCTAAAGTATAAAAAAGACAGAATTTTTCTATTCGTTTGGTCTTTGTACTCTATAGAAGGCACGAGTTCATGTTCTTCATTAATAGGAGCTTTAAATGCTCTTAGAAGTGAAAGATCACAATGAATAGAGCATGAAACTCGTATGGATAGAGTCTAGATAGACTAGGATAAGCTTAGGATACACTAGAGACTCTATGATGCCTTTTTCCACTAATTTTGCAAGTTTCTACAAGCCGCTTTTATAAGAAAAAGTTCCAATGGATAGAAAATGGCTATTTTATTGTGCTACCGAAGCTAACTTCGGTATCACCAAAATTGCTTCGGTGGTACCAAATTATTAATGGTAGTACCGAATTAAATCCTTAAGTTGCTTAATGAAAAAGGTCTCATTCGGTGATCCCGAATTTTGTTCGTCGGTGGCAGTCAGTGTCACCTAAATATCCAGTCGGTGGTACCGAATTACCTTTATATTATTGTTGGATTGTTTGAGCTCTTTCGGTAACACCAAAGGTATCTTCGGTGATACCGAAGGTGCTATTAGGTGGCACCTTTTTCCTACTGAATGTGGACAGATTTTCCTGTTTTAATTCCTTGTCCATTTAATCATTCAGCAACTTGGAACTTACTAAAGCCAAGACTAAAGGGTAAAAAATATAAACTCGAAATTGGCTTTGAATAGATGACCTAAGTAGGTTTTTCTATTTGGGTTGGGATCATCTATTTGCAAGGTCAAGATCGTAGAAGCGGTTCTTTGTCTTCAATGTAACTTTGGTGCTTTTTGATCCAGTTGCGTCTTCGGTCTTCATTTACTAAAAACTCATCCAACTACTTGACACAACTAGTCATGTGATTGACAAACAAGTGTACAAAGGTGGATGCACTTTCAATCTCCCCCTTTGTCAATTACGTGACAAAAACAACCTAACCTACGACCGTGTCATGGTCCATACCAATGACATACAAAAACAATAAAAGATTACATATCAAAAGTGAAATTTACAACTCAAGACTTAACATGTAATACAAAATCATGATGCTCCCCCTTAGTGTCTACCAAGAATAACCTCATACGAAGGGATATAAGAACGACGACTTATAAACAATTCAGTGATGTGCTCCCCAATATGTTGAAGAGCATCAAAACGTAGTTCAATCTCAGAGAGTCAATTTTCGCACTGCCGAAGGCGAGCTTCTATATTTGACTGCCCTTCAAAAAGTTGACGAGTTGGATCGATTTAGCAAAGAAGACGCCCAATGTTAATTGACAATGGACTTGGTGCAGGCACTAGGGTGCGACAAGAGTCCCAGCCAGTGGTCATGGAAGTATCTTGAACTTCTTCGCCGCTCCTGCATTCCTGATTCTCCTTTAATATAGTTGCAAACACATTTAGTTAAATTAGAGTTTCCTTGGTAAAGCACATAGCAGGATATACCGTATCGTGTGTAGATGGCAAACCAAGGAATTTTGAGGGTTTACAGATAACACTTGGGAGGGGAAAGCTAGTACAATGAACACCCTTGACAACTAGGATTAATTGTTTCAAGATAAGGGTTGGTAGGCATATTTCAATCCCTTGAATGATGTCATATAGGATATTTAGAACAAATGGAGAAATCATATCTCTAGAAACTTCACATGGGTATGCATTTGTACTTAGAATGTTATGCAATACTTTGGTGGTTGAGTCCAAATGCGATGATGGGAGGAAGTTTCATTTGTTCCGGAGGGTTGGGGCACCATTACACCATACTCGAGTTATTTCACCTCAAACTCCGGATTGAGAGGACGATCAGTTGGGGGAGTTTGTGTTACTCTGAGGTCCAATAGTTGACTCAGCACCAAAGGAGTGACCTCCTTATTTTGGTTCATGAAGTTGATGCTGATGGATGGAGGATCATCATGAGTGTCATGATAAGAATTTAAGAATTGATGAATGAGGTCGTACTGAACCTCTCCCCTAAAGTACAGTAGGTTGTCCCACCCAATTGATCCTAAGTAGAGATCAATCCCATATGGTTCAATGAGTAGGGATCTGATCAATCTATCAAAGATTGTTTTGTTTGACATAACCATTTCAGTGGGGTTGGAATAAGCAGAACGACAAATGTTAGTTCGTCTACTGGAGTGTTCTCCTTTTGCAAGAGCCTTACCTTTGTCTTTAACCATTGTTGTGTTGTAATCATATATTGGAAATATTAATAGAAGGATTAACGAATCTCAACAGTATGCATATGAAGTTTCATATTTTTCAGATTACCAAGAGAAGGAGATGAAATATTTCAGCAAGAAATAGGTTATGCAGATGTAGCTTCAGATAAACTTATCTCCAAAATAAGATTCCAACCATATAACAAAAGGCTGGAGTCCTCTAATTTTCTTGAAAAATCAATTATCAAGGAAATGGATGATTGATGCATCAATATACCTAAAAATAAGTTCAGGTGTAAAGTGTAGCACATAAAAAGAAATCTTAGAAAAAAATGATCCTGATACATAGTTAATCTAGGAAAGTCCATCAGCAGTATCTTCTTAGGGGCATGACAGATGTGCCACAATCTGTTCCATGGACCGTTGGAGGGAGTGGAGCTTTTCTTCCATTGACTTCATCATCTCACCGAGTCTTGATTGTTCCTCCATAATTTGTACAAGAGTATCATTCTGAGAGGTAGAAGTTGTAGGAGCAGAGGTTAGTAGATAAGTATCTGGGCCTTCCTGTATTGTCTCATCTTCCTTGTCTGAAAATTATTCTTCTATTGGATTATCAGTTTCATGGATAGAAGAGAGATTCATTTTCCTGATATTCTGTAAATTGATTTCTAAGGCTGATATAAATTCACTTTTAGGCACCCTTAACCCACATTGATGGGCCAACTTGCACAGCAAATGTCCGAAAGGTATTGCTGTGAAATTAGACTAAAATCTTGAAACTATTTGATCGTATATTAAAGTAGGCAGGCATAATGGTTCCCCTTTACCAATGTGATATAGGGTCTCCACCATGAATGGTGTAAGCTCAGTATGATTTCCGTATCTAGAATAAATGTTGAAATACAAATCAGATGAAGTATACGATAATCATGAGACATATTTGTGGCCCGTAGTGTGTTCCCGTGATGCCAAGGTACATTGCTCCCATTGCACAAAAATTTGGTTCAAACAGCCCTTTTTGCTTCAGTGGGTAGGTTTAATTCAGAGGGTTGTTTGGAGCTCAATGGTATTCATATAAGAGTTGAAATGCGATATGGGGTGATTTTAACTATTCAACCTTCGCAGTCAGCTTCGAATCCCCTAGATAATGTGCAATGAGACAAGAATGATCAGACTAAGGTTTCATTAGCTGGCCCTCCAAACGACAGAACTTGTAGCCATCCTTGTCGTGAAAGAATTTCCTGAACTTTAAATTTTTCAAGACAGTTCACATCTACTTTTCTTTCACATGCAATCTTTCTCTTCAAGAATCTAGCAGCAATGAGACTGGTAGATTCAGGATTTGAAGAGGACGAGAGTCTACACAATTGATTAGAAGATCGTCCATGCTTTGGAACGCAGAGTTTTTATCTTGTTCTGACTGAATCTTCTCTGTCATGCTTTAACTTGGATTTGTTTTCCCTAGATGGTGATGACTCCATTTTGGGAAAATGAAGTAGAATGATAATGACCTATCAAGAGAAGACAAACCTAAGATAAAATGATCCTAATTTTTGAGATGTAAAGAGAAAATCAGTAGGAAATACCTTAGACCTTGCTAATTTTGGTTGCACAGCCCTTCAACCGGACTTGAGAAGAAACAAGAGATATAACAATTTGAATAAAACTGAGCAGTGAGGGATTTAAGTAATTTGACGCGGCTCGATTTCGGTAGTATCGAAGGTAAGTTCGGTAGTACCAAAGTTTCCCTTGAACTTAGAAGTTGCTTGTAGTAAAATTTCCTAATATACATTGTTTATTGAAATCACAAGAAATGTTTTAGAGGCCAGAAATCCTCAGATATATCAATTTGGCCAGTCATTAGGCTCAATCCTTTGATTTGACTTTAATGTTTATATGGGAGGCATGATCCTCAGATATGTTGATACAACTCAAGTGGACCACTGGGGTTGCTTTTCAATATTCTTGAGAGGATGATGTGATGTGAGCCAATAGATTGCACATTTGGCTCTCATCCTTCATATTTATATGTTTTTCTTCTATTTTGTTCTTCAGGTTGGGAATGACTGTAGTTGTAGATGCCATAAGTATTTTTAGTGACTTTTGGTCATCTTCACTTTCAGATTCACTATTTTCAGAATTGGATTCATCTATGTCATCCCATGCGACTGCCATAACTTTTCCATTTGATTTCTTAAATGGACACTTAGTGAATATATGTCCATACTTTTGGCAATTATAGCAATGGAGTTCATTGGTGTAAGACCCGCATCTTAGACCGTACCGTTCTGTTGGTTTTCGCGGTCTTTCCGGTCGAATTTCGGCAACCTTCGACCCTTAACCGGCGTTGCGCATGACCCTGATTCACACGCTGTCAACCCGAGTCGACTCAACCCGAGACTTGTACCACTGCGACCGCACCGTCGCCGCGGTTCCGATGCCACGACTCGCGCGCCGAGGCGATACCCTGGCCAGGAGATGTGGGCTAGTGTTCGGTGCGAGGAAAACACCGCGCGTTGCAAAATCCAAGAGAATCTCTACGATATGTCACATCAATCCATCAATCCATCAATCCATCAACCCATCAATCTCAAGGGTCAAGTACACATCACTCACACTCTTCCCCAAGCAACCCCAAAGTCAAAAAGTTCTTACACCACCATACCTTTCTTACACCAAAAGCCACAAAAGTCAAGAAAAGTGGCTCTTACACCCCATCACACACACACATCCATCACTCCTCTTTCTTTACAACCCTCCCTCTCTTCATTTGCAAATCCATTCCCAAGCAAAAGAGAGAGCACCATACGTGAGCCCTTCCCCATTCCTTCCAAGCCACAAATGTGTCCCACCTCTCCACCCTCTCACCTCTCATCCTAGCCTTCCATTTCTCATCTTCACCATCAAAGAGGAGCACAAGGAGACCGGCAAGCCGAGGGAGCAAGAAGGAAGCGGTGGGTGATCTTAGATCATGGTTTTTCATGCATTTTGTTTGATCAAGGGTCCGTATATGTGGGACCCACCTTGATGTATATTTGTATACAAGAGGGGCCCATAGTGGCGGGGTCCCTCCATTCTCACCGATCTCTCTCTATCTCTCTCTTTCTCCCTCTCTTTCTTGTATTGTGGAACCCACCATGAGGCGTGTATTTTTATCCGAACCATCTACTTGTGGGGCCCACCTTATATGTATTGAACCCACACCACATATCATGTGGTGGCCCACCTAAACAAGGCCCACCATAATGCTAGTTGTCAAGTTTAAAAACGTCCAACGTCTGGACGATTCCTTCCTGGAAAGAAAAACACAAATATAATCTTGTTTCCTAGCTTATGGGTTGGCCCATTTATTTAGGCCCCACCTTGTTGTATGTGTTCAATCCACGCCTTCCATCCCTTCCACAAGAACGTTTTAGACGTTGACCCAGAAAATGAGGTCAATCTGACGATCAGGCGGGCCATACGATAGAAAACCGTAAGTCTACTGTTCAAACCTTTTTGGGGCCGCCTTTATGATTCTACACGCCCAAAAATGGCGTATATTGGACTCATTTGATGGGTTTCGACCCTTAGAACGCTTTGGGCGGAGTGGATTTACCTAAAGTGGGCCCCACCCGCGGAAAACCACGAAAAAAACGTTTTTTTTTTAAACAAAAAAAAGGAGTGAAGGCAGCAGCGCCTGCTGCTGCCCTGTCACGTACAGAGGGCGCAGGCAGCGCCTGCGCTGGCCTTTGGGCGGACGAACTGGGCCGCCCATGGCTCTTGCTGTGGGCCCCCACCTTGATGTATTTGTGTATCCACTCCGTTCTGAGGGTGGGCCACCTCCTGAAGCGGGCCCCCTCCAAGAATCAGGTTGATCTGAGACTCGGGTGGCCCACACCAAGGAAAACAGTGTAAATTGAAAGTCTACCATTGAAACCAGTTTTTGGGCCCACCATAGTTTCAGATCAAGCGGAAATCTGTGGTTTTCCTTCACCCAGGCCCGGGGGACCTTATCAACGGGTTGGATGGCATAAAAACATTGAGGTGGGCCCCACATGGGACCCACTATGATGTATGCATTTCACTCCACCGTCCGCTGGACGGTGGAGTCCACTGTAATGTTTGTTTTCCCACCGTCCAATGGACGGTGGGTGTGAGGAGTGTGTGCGTGCGTGCGTGTGTGCATGTGTGTGTGCGCATGCGTGTGCGTGCGTGGTGCGTGTGCTGTGTATATATATATATATATAATATATATATTATATATGTTATATTATATATATATATATATATTATATATATATGTTATATTATATATATATATATATATTATATAACATATCTATATTATTTTTTTTTGGGTGTTTATATATATACATTTTTGGTGGGCCTGCTTGTGGACCCCACATGATGCACATGTGGCATCCAATCCGTCAATCCATTTTGAAATATCATTTTATGGCTTGAGATAAAAGAATGAGGCGGATCTAACCTTCTGTGGGCCACTTTAATGTCCGAATAAGGCCCACCTCCGTTGTTTGTCGACCATCCGTTAAGGCCCACCTTGATATGCGAGAGGCCCATATGATTAGGCCACCTTGATATAGTTAAGGCCCAACCATTGAGGCCCACCTGATATACTTAAAGGCCCATGGGTTAAGGCCCATTGAGATGTGTTAGGGCCTAGGGGTTAAGGCCCATTCGATGTACGTATGGGGCCCAATTGGTGTGGCCCATCTGATACTATAAAGGCCACGGGTTACGACCCATTGCAATGCACTTAAGGCCCATTGGTGCGGCCCATTGATGTGGCCCACTTGATGAATATAAGGCCCATGTGACACGACCCATTCGATGTATTTAAGGCCCAATGAGATGTACCTAAGGTCCCTTGCAATGTGTGATCCCTACATGGTTTATGTAATGATGTTTACGACAGATAATGCCTTGGGAGCGATGTCGGTTTGACGTCCACATCGCACGTATAATGTTGGTTAAATGTCCGCATTATGACTCTCCCTAGGGCCATCGATAGGCCCGTACTGGTTGTGTGTAGGCCGTCCATGTCTAGGCCATCTACGTTGCAAGAGTAGTTCATTACTTTATAACATGTGTAATATAGTTCCATGATCCATGATCATACGCATCATATGTATGCTTGACATGAGAAGTGACTGATCATAGCTTATGCCTTCGGGCAGGTTGATTAGGGGCTCCCGGTTAGGCGGTGTTGCCCTACATGAGCGCACGATACGCGCAGGATTGCTGCATGATTGGATAGTGTGTTTCATGCATTCGCATTGTGTGATGTGGTTACTGTACGCCCTAGCGACATCAGGGCCATAGCCTCCACAGGCGTATCGTGGTTGGCAGGATTGGATACCGGAAATCTTGTTCTACATGGGGTGCTATAGATATCCCTGGGTGAAAGTCCCTAAACCCTTATGGTACCAAGAGGTTGCTCCAACGTCTAGACCGAGTGGGTGTATGAGCGCCGATTGCCGATTACCAGACGACTGCGCTTTCCACTGTGTCGTGGTCGGTTGGAAGGGGGTGCGGCCTTACCCGCCCGAGTGTAAGGGGCAATGCTAGGCTGAGTCTGACCAGCTCGAGGAATGGGTCCGCTATCGACGAGCCGCGCCCGATATTGGCAGGCGGGTAGTGAGGTCTCTTCCACTTACCTTATTGCGCACGATGGGGCGGCAATCTGGTTTAGAGTGTACTAGACCCCGGTGATATTCCACATTTTGAGCTATACTGATATGTGGACTTAGATGAGGATTTGTATGCTTGAGTTGCATTTCGCATTGCATGGCCTTGGTATGGCCGACATCATTCATGCCTTGCATCGCATAGCCTTGGTACGGCTAGTGGTATTCATGGATTCATCAGCATGTTCCGCTTTACTCTGATACTGTGTACCTGCATTACTACCTTGTGCACACACTTTCACCACCCTCTAAGCTTTCCATAAAGCGTATGCACGACAGTTGCGTGCAGGTGACGTGAGGACGCAGCAGCGCTGAGGCGAGAGCGTAGAGCAGATCTTTTGGAGCTTTTTATCCATTCTCATTGTATTTCCCTTTATACTCATTGTACTTGTAAAGTTTTTGATCATAGTGAAAATGTGATGGAGTTTTTGGTTGTTGTTTGTGGGTTATGCCTTTAGTTATGCTTATTACAAATTAAACGGATGCTGAAAAAAATCCTCCTTGTAGCATCCCAGGATCGGAACCTGGCGTATGGGCGCTGGGAGCCGAGAATGGGGTTCTACGGAGGCTGTCGGCGCCAGATTCGGCGATCGGGAATTGTGTGAGCCCGGTTTCCGAGTTTAGGGCGTGACAATTGGACTTCTTAAAAGATTCGCCTATTTGGCGTTTGTGGTCCGGTTGGGATCCTTTGTTGTTGTATGGTCTCCCACGATTCTTGTTGAAGAATTTTTTTGAACCGTTGAGCCAATAGAGCTACTTTCTTATCAACATCTTCATCTTCATTTTCTTCTTCCTCAATTACATTCATGTTTTTGGCAATTTTGAGTGCATTGTTTTTGGTTTTTATAGAAGGTTTGAAATGTAGTTCAAAGGTTTGTAGGGAACCTGCCAGTTCTTCTATATTCCTACACTCTTCTATAGTAGTGACCTTGGAGTTAAAACATTTCGGTAGGGATCTTAGAATTTTCCTACATATTTTGGGTACCATAATTCTTTCTGCAAGTCCTCCCATGGAGTTGCATATACCATTTATTCTTGTGAAAAACTCCATGAACATCTCATCTTCTTCCATCTTTATTTGTTCAAATTGAGATGTTAGAAGTTGAAGCCATGACATTTTTACCGTATTAGTTCCTTCATGGGTAGTTTCTAATAACTCTCATGCTACCTTAGAGTTTGCACACATACTTATTTGATGAAATACTTCCTATGAAACTCCGCAGCAAATTGCATTCATGGCTTTGGCTTCACACATTCTCATCTCTTTGTCATATTGGGTCTATTTGGCCTTTGGTTTTGGCTTGGTGATTGGTGTGCCATCCTCGAGAACAATTTGTTCTGTTGGCGCAACATATCCATTTTCAACAATCTCTCATACGTCATTATCTAAGGCCTGGAGAAAATATATCATTTTGTCCTTCCAGTATGCATACTTTGTACCATTAAAGATGGTCGTGAGATGGATGGTCCCTCTCCTTTACTCATAATTCTTTCTTCAGTCAAGATCTTCCTCTAGGTTGTTAGACCTTTTTCAGAGGAACCTCTCTCTGATACCAATTGAAATTACGGTTTATACCGCTAATACTAAAGAATGAATCTAAGACAAGGTCCTAGAGGGGGGTGAATAGGACTTTTCAAATATTTTTCTTATTTAAAAAAAAATCCTAATTACCTAACTTAAATAATCATTCAGTTTAAAACAAGTAAGACAATATAACTCTAAAGGCTTCCAAGCCAATAGAGGATCTAATCGCAAAGGTTCTAAAAGATATACAAATATAACAAGTAGCCTAGTGTTGTGAGCTTGTGTGTGGAATGTGCTTCCTATCAATTAATAGCAGTCATTCAATCATGTATAAGAATTTAAACATTCAAGCGTATATAAGCATGATTAAACAAATGCGCAAATAACAATTCTAAACACAAGTATGTATAGTAGTTCAGCTACGTGCCTACTCTACTCTCGGCATCCACACTCAATCCCAGAGTGCACCGGATTTTACTATTAATGGTTTTAAATGGGTCCACCAATAACCTTTACAGTCCTACACTAAGGACACCCATTTATGATCTCCGCAAGAGTAAAGGTCCTACACTAAGAACCCACGTTTAGGCCTACCGACCAAGGTCTCACACTAGGCACCTCCATTTAGGCCCACCAGCCAAGGTCCCACACAAGGCATATACGTTAAGGCCCATCGGCTAAGGTCTCACACAAGGAACCTATGTTTAAGCACACCGGCCAAGGTCCCACACAAGAAACCTACGTTTAGGCCCACCGGCCAAGGTCCCACACAAGGAACCTACGTTTACGCCCACCGGCCAAGGTCCCACACTAGGAACCTAATCGAGTTTGTTGATACCAAACTCTTAGCCTCAATCCTACACGATGATAGAGACTAAACTGTGAACTCTTAACAATAACACTTGTCGGATTGTGTCCTCTTTTGTAGGTCGCCTTGGGTTGCTTGATCTTCATGTTCTCATGCTTGAATCAACTTCCCGGTGCTCCCCCGATCGCGTAGCTTGGATTTTCCTGTTGGTCCAACTTCACGATCAAGAACCTTGCATAAGATGTACCTATAAAGGTGACCAGGTAATGAGAGTTGGTTAAATCTCCTATCTATGATAATGAGAGGATTTGCTAAGGGATTCAACCTGTGGATGCTCTTGATTATAAAAAGACAAAGGATTTTCCTATGGTTTGGTCTTTGTACTTTAAAGAAGGCACGAGTTCATGTTCTTCATTATAGGAGCTTTGAATGCTCATAGAAGTGAAAAATCACAATGAAGAGAGCCATGAAACTCGTATGGATAGAGTTTAGATAGGCTAGGATATGCTTGGAATACACTAGAAACTCTATGATGCCTTTTTTCATTAATTTTGTAAGTTTCTACAAGCCGCTTTTATAGAGAAAAAGTTCCAATAGATAGAAAACAGTTCGGTGGTACCGAATTATTAATTGGTAGTGTAAGTGTTATGATCTCATGCTCCTTTGGTTGTCAAATTTTGTGTGCCAAAACATCTATCGGTGTTCTGTACTTGTATGATCATTTATTGGAATTCAAGACACCTCAAGAAGCTACATGTTGAAGCCTCAAAAAGCTACATGTTGAAGCCTCAAAAAGCTACATGTTGAAGCCTACATGTTGAAGCCTCAAGAAGCTACAATGTTGAAGTTCAAATCTAAAGAAACAATGCATGAAGTAGTTCTATGTTGATGAAGATCTCAAGCATGATATGGTTCAAGATCTCAAGCATGATATGGTTCAAGATCTCAAGCCTGATATGATTCAATTATCTACATTCGTTGAATGGTTGAAGTTCAATGTCCATACGACATGGTTCAGGTTTGAATGACCTTAGGTTGACCCTTTAAGTAGGTCACTTTGGATACATTAATCAAATATGTAAATTACATAAGGTTGGTCTATTCTACGACCAGTCCTAGCTCTTGTTCGACCAGTCCTAGCATTGGTTCGACTAGTCCAAGAAATTCCACGACCAGTCCTAAGAAGTTGAAGATTTTTCAGAATTTTTGGTACGCCCACGACCAGTCCTGGAGGTCCTTCGACCGGTCGTAGGTGTGGCTTCGACTCGTCCACGACCAGTCGTGGAGCTACGACTTAAAGTCCAGCAACGAAATCACTGGTCCTACGACCAGTCGTAGGTGACCCACGACCAGTCGTAGGGTACTCACGACCAGTCGTAGAACGGCTTTCAAAGATCGCGCTTATTTTTTCAAAAATCTGTTAGAGCTACGACCAGTCGTAGGTTTCTAAGACCAGTCGTAGGAACGATTTCTGCTTCTATAAATTGAACACGAAATTCAGAGTTTTCATAACTTCAATGCTATTCAATTCAAGAAATTTTCAAGTGATCACTCTGAGATAAGTTTGTGTTTATTTTAAGCTAGATTGTGCTTATTTAATATTCCTTTTTGCTAACTTATTTAATTTGATTTTGTTTCTATATTCCAATCTTATTTGAAAAGAGGAATTATCTTATTTCTTCTTCTTGGAATCAAAATCAAATTTAGCTACGCCCAACGAGTTAAATCTAAAATCAATTAGAATTAGAACCTTATGAATGTGAGTATTGGAAATTGAACTTTGACATTCAAATCATCTACTCCGATTGGTTCTACCGGGCTGCTACGAAAAAGGAGAAATCCAGGTATTTTACAATTCTGTAAAATTCATTTACTTTTGGTTTTGTTTGAGGTTAAGCCAGAAAAATCTCATTGTATTGGTTGTCTGAGGAAAACCAGAAAACTCAGAAAAGAGGGGTTTTTGGATTGTGTAAGCCCAAGTGAAAAAGACACAATTGTAAAGGTTTTTGGTGAACCTGTGAAAACCTATTTGTTAGTGAACGCTAATATCCCCTGTGTGAGGATATTAGGAGTGGAGTAGCTTTTTGTGTGGCTGTTGGAAAACAGTTGGTGTACACACAAGCGAACCACTATAACTCTTTGACTTGTGGTTTGAATGCTTGCTTAATTTTCATATCTTTTATCATTCGATCTTGTGGAATGTACAAGTGGATGTGAATGTTGTAACTATTTACATTTCAAGCAAGTGTGGGGATTGTTGTAATAATTTAGATCTTACTTCTGCATTTAAATTCAATTCCTTGCTATTTCATTTACTTATATTAATATTGAGTCCTTGATCCAAAAGAGGTTCTAGAAATAAGGTTGTCCTACCATAAGCCCTTGTTGATTATGGTGTAAGGTTGTCCTTAGAACTGAATTTGCATCAATCTCTCGATATCTATTTATCAAGGTGATTTAAATTTAGCTTTGTGAATTGATTCAAGTTGTAAGGTTATTGGTTTATTTTATTTCCGCTGATTTTTATTTTAATTTGGCATAGTCCTATTCACCCCCCCCCCCCCCCCCCCTCTAGGACATATAGCTTGGCCTTTTCAAGTGGTATCAGAGCCTAATAGCTCATATTTGTTGCTTTTTATTTGGATTTATTTCCTGAGCTAACGATCTAAGCTATATAAAAAGATGTCAAATTTTGATAGCCTTTCAGTTACTAGACCTCCTCCCTTTGATGGCTCCAACTATGCCTATTGGAAAGCCAGAATGAGGATCTTCCTCAAATCAATGGATGAAAGTGTGTGGCAAGCCACAGTAACTGAATGGAAACCTCCTATCACGGAAGTAACTGGTGTTGATGGTTCAAAATCTATGAAAATTACACCGTATTACCAATGGACCACACTTCAGAAAAATGAGAGTAGTGCTAATGCTAAAGCACTAAATGCAATCACTTGCGCACTATCACCGGATGAGTTCAAAAGAATCATATCCTGTGATACTGCAAAGCAAGCTTGGGATATTTTAGAAATGACACACGAAGGTACATCAATTGTCAAGAAATCTAAAGTCCAACTCCTCACAACTAAATTTGAAGAAATTCATATGGAGGAAAATGAAATGTTTATGGACTTTTACACTAGATTGAATGACATTGTGAACTCAATGTGGGGTCTTGGCGATAAGATCCCAGAAAGTAAAGTGTGTGCAAAAATACTACGATCTCTTCCTGAACGGTTCAATTCTAAGGTAACCGCAATCCAGGAACTTCGTGATACGGATAATATGAAGGTAGAGGAATTAGTTGGTTCTTTACAAACCTATGAATTAAGTTTTAAAGCTCCTAAAGGTAAGTCTATTGCTTTTAAAGTCATCTAAAAG
This sequence comes from Magnolia officinalis, assembly GCA_021015155.1. Lineage (NCBI taxonomy): Eukaryota > Viridiplantae > Streptophyta > Magnoliopsida > Magnoliales > Magnoliaceae > Magnolia > Magnolia officinalis. The sequence continues at coordinate 78,562,901 of JAJHSJ010000002.1, read as the reverse complement.
TATTATTCAAGAAAATTCAGATTCAGAAAAGTCTGAAGATGATATGGCCCTTTTGGCGAAAAAGTTTTATAAGATTTTCAAAAGTAAGAAAAGAGTTGATTTTCAAAAGGCAAATGAAAAGAAACGTTCCAAACCTAAGTCTAAAACTTGGAAATCATTGAAAGATAGTCAATGCTACAACTGTCAAGAATATGGGCATTTAGCAAACAAATGTCCTAAAAAGGACAGATTCAAAAGGAAGGGTATGTTGGCTACTTGGGATGAATCGTCTGATTCTGAAGCCTCTTCTGAGTCAGAAAATTCAGAAACCGAGTCGGGCAATGAACTTAAGGCCCTTATGACTCTAGCCAAGTTTACTTTTTCCGATCACGATGATTCAACAAGTGAAGAGAATTTGGATAGTGATCATGAATATGATGAAGATCTTCAAGATGCTTACAATGCCTTATATAAGGAAAGTTGTAAAATTGCTGTCAAACTTAAACTTCAAAAAGAAAAGTTTTATAAACTTAAAGAATGTTTTGAAACTCTTATTTTAGAAAAATCTCAAATTTCAGATAGTTTTGAAAAGTCTAAGTGTGACCTAGAATTCAAAACTCCCTAATTGAAAATTTGAAATCTGAAAATGAGAAACTTAAAAATGAAGTATCTTCTCTTTTGAGTTTGAAGGACACATGGAGATATGCCAAGGTGATCCAAAATTAGAAAAATTGTTATCCGGATCAAGAAAATGTGGCGATCGATCCGGGTTGGGTTATGATAAAAACACATCTCCTAAACAGAAGAATACTCCTTCCAATTTTGTGAAAGGAGAGACTTCTAACTCAAAAGGAAAAGGTACTAGTCAAGTTTTTTCTAAAAATACAAAAACTTTTCCTAAAACCAAAAACAGCTATTTTAAAAATCAGATTCGAAACCCACTAGCTGAAAAAATTATTGATTTACTTAAGGAGCTATTAAAATCTAATTCTGTAGGTCACTCCTACAACTATAAACATAAGAAGACCAATTATTCTCCTAAACCTAAAACTGTACTGAAATGGGTTCCTAAAGCTGTCTGTTTGGTTGCTCACACTGCTTTCAAAGCTACAAGCCATTCGAAATGGTACCTAGACAGTGGATGCTCCAGACATATGACAGGCGACAAAGCACTATTCACCGATCTTAAAGATATGACTGATGGGTCAGTCACATTTGGTGATGGTAGCAACTGCAAGATTATTGGCAAAGGTACGGTCCAACTCTATAACCTTCCCTTATTTAAAAATGTTTTATATGTTGAGGGTTTAAAACACAACCTGTTGAGCATATCTCAAATATGCGATAACAACCATAATGTTAAATTTTCTAATCAAGGTTGTGAAATAATAAATGAAAAGGGTTCTGTAATATTAACTGGTCGCAGAACTTCTGAAAACTGCTATATAGTAAGCGATAGTAGCTCATCTAAACAAACGTGTTACATGGTCCATACCGATGAGACAGAATTATGGCATAAACGCCTCGGACATGTACACTATCGAAATTTATACAGATTGAGCAAAGGTGAACTAATTAGAGGTCTACCTAAGATGCAAAAAGTAGACAAGATTTGTGGTGAATGCCAGCATGGTAAACAAACTAGGAGCTCTCACAAAAAGGTGAACTCCAATACCACCACAAGACCACTCGAGCTTCTCCACATGGATCTTATAGGACCAACAAGAACGGAAAGTCGAGGTGGCAAAAAATACATCTTAGTTATTGTAGATGATTATACAAGATTCACTTGGGTTTCATTCTTGAGAGACAAATCAGAAACCCTTGATGAAGTGAAAAAGATTATAAAACGGATTCAAACTGAAAAAAGTTCTCAAGTCAACAAGATCCGTAGTGATCATGGATCCGAATTCGAAAATAGCGGTTTTGAGAAATTCTGTAGCGATCAGGGAATATCGCATGAATTCTCTGCACCTAAAACTCCTCAACAAAATGGAATTGTCGAGAGGAAGAATAGAGTGCTTCAAGAAATGGGAAATGTTATGTTAAATAGCATGAAGCTCCCTAGGAATCTATGGGCTGAAGCAGTGAATACAGCCTGCTACATTATTAACCGTGTTTATATCTGTAAATCTAATAATAAAACGGCTTATGAAATGTGGTTTGAGAAAAAGCCTTCTGTCAAATATTTCGAGTTTTTGGCAGTAAGTGTTATATTTTGCGTGACCGTGAAAATTTGGGAAAATTCGACACTAAAAGTGATGAAGGGATCTTTTTAGGGTATTCTTTAAACAGTCGTGCATATCGTGTTCTGAACAACAGGACCGGTGTGATTCAAGAGTCAATAAATGTTGTGATTGACGATCTTTTGAATACACCTGTTCCTAGTTCAGATAATGATGAAGTGCTTATACTTGAAAAACAAGAAACTTCACCAAGTGAACCTAATTCTGAATTTAAAGATCATCCAACTTCTCAAATACTTGGAAACCCTCTCACTGGTGTGTGCACTCGTAGACAATTAGAGGACATATGTAATTACGTGTGCTTTACATCCCAGATTGAACCGGTTAACGTAAAAGAAGCACTTTCGGATGAAAACTGGATTCTTGCGATGCAAGAAGAGCTTAATCAGTTTGTCAGAAATGATGTTTGGTATCTTGTTCCTAGACCTAAAGATAAACATATTATTGGAACAAAATGGATTTTCAAAAACAAATCTGATGAACTTGGAAATATTATTCGAAATAAAGCAAGACTAGTTGTACAGGGATATACGCAAATTGAAGGTATTGACTATAATGAGACATTTGCCCCTGTAGCTCGTCTTGAATCAATCAGACTTTTTATCTCCATTGCATGTTTTAGAAAGATTAAAATTTATCAAATGGATGTAAAGAGTGCCTTTCTGAATGGTGATTTACATGAAGAGGTATATGTTGAACAACCAACAGGGTTTGAAGATCCTAAATTTACTGATCATGTGTATCGTCTTAAGAAGGCTCTCTATGGTCTGAAACAAGCTCCCAGAGCATGGTACGAAAAACTGACTAAGTTTTTACTAAGTCATAATTTTCAGATGGGATGTGTTGATAAGACACTCTTTGTTAAGAAGTATAACGATGATATTCTAATGGTTCAAATATATGTTGACGATATTATTTATGGATCAACCTGTACTAATATGACTGTTGAGTTTGCAGATTTGATGAAGTCTAAATTCGAAATGAGCATGGTTGGTGAATTAAACTATTTCCTAGGGTTGCAAGTAAAACAACAACCTGATGGAATTTTTATCTCTCAAACCAAATATGCTCAGGGCTTAATCAAGAAATTTGGATTTGAGAAAGGTAAAAATTTTGATACTCCTATGAGTACAACTTTGAGACTCTCAAAAGACTCTGCAGGTAATGATGTGGATCCTAAATTGTATCGTAGTTTGATTGGTAGTTTACTTTATCTGACTGCTAGTAGACCAGATATAGCCTTGAGTGTTGGTATTTGTGCTCGTTATCAATCAAATCCTAAAGAATCTCACTTAACTGCTGTTAAGCGGATTATGCGATATGTCGCAAGTTCTACTAAACTTGGTCTCTGGTATCCACATGAAACTAATGTTCAATTAGCCGGGTATGCAGATGCTGACTGGGCTGGAAACATTGATGATAGGAAATCAACCAGTGGTGGTTGTTTCTACATTGGAAATTGTCTTGTTTCTTGGTTTAGTAAGAAGCAAAGTTCTATATCGCTATCAACAGCTGAGGCTGAATACATTGCTGCTGGAAATGCATGTACTCAACTTGTTTGGATGAAACGAATGTTGAGCGATTATGGAATTACTCAGGATTCTATGATTTTATTTTGCGATAATTCCAGTGCAATAAATATCTCTAAAAATCCAGTTCAGCATTCACGTACTAAGCATATTGATATTAGATTTCATTACATTCGTGAATTAGTGGAAGAAAAGGTAATATGTTTGGATTACATTCCAACCGAGACTCAACTTGCTGACATTTTCACTAAACCGCTCGACAAAAGCAGGTTTAATAAATTAAAGTTTGATCTCGGTATGTGCAATTTAAATTGAATTTGCATGATTTGGTGTATCATAATGTACATAAGTTTGATGATTTATTTGCTTAAATTTAAAATTATTTGAAAAAAAAATTGCAAATTTTGAGTCGTACTCGACCAGTCGTGAGTGTACACGACCGGTCGTGCTACGACCGGTCGAACACGTACACGACCGGTCGTGAAACTCGGGATTTCACTTTAATTTGGGGATTTTGACTCTTCTTCCTCATTTCTTTTTTCCCACCAACGGCTCTAGCTACGACCGGTCGAACCCACCTTCCTAGTTCTTCAAGGTTAGTGGTTCCTTTGCATTTTTATTATAGATTCTTGATATTAGTGTTTCAAATCACTCTCTTGTTGAATCTATTGGGTCGTTCATTGCAAGATTGGGGTTTTATCTTGAAAAATCTGATCTATTAAACCTCATCTCTTCTATCTTGCATCTTGTTGTTTCATTGAAATCCTCCATTAAAAATGGATGCTAGAGGTAAAAAGAAAACTACTAGAGGTCCATCTTCTTCTAGATCAACTTCTATTGTACAACGTCATCTTCGGTCTCCCGAAAATGATCCTCCAAATGTTCGGGATTTGCGTATGCGAAATATTATTGTTGAGCGTCCTGTGAATGTTAATCACATTGCTTCATTTGGTATCCCTCCTTGTTGGAATCTGTGGGATGGGATAACATCTTGCATTGGGGTGGACCTGCATACCAGTCCATTGCCCAATCCATGTTTGCATGTATCTGTGATTTTTCTCTTGAGAATTTAATTTTTAAAGTTGATACTCAAGAAGGATTGTTTGTAGTGGATCGACATTTGATTGCTGATATTATGGAAATACCTGTCAATGATGAGAGCATTCCAATTGGTATTTTACATGACAGTCTCTCTGAATCTGAACGTAGAATGCTTACTAGAGATTTATGTAATTTGGATGTTCATTGGACTCATAAAGGTCATGCACTTCCCTCAAGATTTTTGTTACCCAGACACAGAGTACTACATAGGATTTTCATCTCTAATCTTTATCCTCGTGCTGGCAATAAAACCGAACTCACTGCTTTTATGGTTCGTGTTTTGCATTCTGTCATCTCTGGTGCAAAAATATGTTTACCTTCCTTAATTTGTCATTCCATTATTCTGTCTCGTCAACATCCTGGACATAGTGATATACCCTTTGGTTATTTGTTGACTATGCTGGCAAATCATATGCTCGTTGCTATGCCTACTAGAGAAAAACCCATCCATCATCTCCCTTTTAATAATTCAAATCTTAACAAGATGACTTTAGAATTGGCTGATGGCCAAGTGGATGCTGGTGGCGGTGGTGCTGAAGCAAGAGATGCTGGTCAAGCTGGTGATCCTACTGAAGACGTGAATATGGATGATTTATTTGAAGAACTTGAGTCAGACTCGGCTGATGATCCTGATTTTCAGCCCTCTGATTTTGATGAGAGATTGAATTCCCTTCAAGAGCAAGTGGCTCAAATTCGTGTTACCCAAGATACGCAATTCTCTTATCTACGCAAATATATGAGGCGTATTGCTAAGGGTTTACACAAAATTGATCCTTCTAATCCTGCTCCATCCTCTGGTTCTGACTGAATGTTTTACTAAGTCTGTAATATTTGTTTCTAACTTTACATACTCACTGACTTTTTGAATTATGCACTAAAGCTCTCTTGAATCTATATACTAACTGCTATATTCATTATTATTGCTGCCCTTCTTCCTTTGTCATTTTGTGACAAAAAGGGGGAGAAGTTTTGGGTGATGTAAGATGTAAGCTTCTCAGGGGTATCTATTACTCAGGGGGAGTTAAGCTTCTCAGGGGAGTTATGCGAATGATGCGGTAGTTAGTTATGAGAATGATGCTAGTTATTTCTTATGGGAGAATGATGCTAGTTATTTCTTATCATATATATCTGTGCATGCTTCTCTATTGTTGAACTTGTTGTGAATATGTAGTGTGTACTTCATTTCATATTGAAGTATTATTATTTGGGTGTTTTGTCACAAATTTGACAAAGGGGGAGATTGTAAGTGTTATGATCTCATGCTCCTTTGGTTGTCAAATTTTGTGTGCCAAAACATCTATCGGTGTTCTGTACTTGTATGATCATTTATTGGAATTCAAGACACCTCAAGAAGCTACATGTTGAAGCCTCAAAAAGCTACATGTTGAAGCCTCAAAAAGCTACATGTTGAAGCCTACATGTTGAAGCCTCAAGAAGCTACAATGTTGAAGTTCAAATCTAAAGAAACAATGCATGAAGTAGTTCTATGTTGATGAAGATCTCAAGCATGATATGGTTCAAGATCTCAAGCCTGATATGATTCAAATTATCTACATTCGTTGAATGGTTGAAGTTCAATGTCCATACGACATGGTTCAGGTTTGAATGACCTTAGGTTGACCCTTTAAGTAGGTCACTTTGGATACATTAATCAAATATGTAAATTACATAAGGTTGGTCTATTCTACGACCAGTCCTAGCTCTTGTTCGACCAGTCCTAGCATTGGTTCGACTAGTCCAAGAAATTCCACGACCAGTCCTAAGAAGTTGAAGATTTTTCGGAATTTTTGGTACGCCCACGACCAGTCCTGGAGGTCCTTCGACCGGTCGTAGGTGTGGCTTCGACTCGTCCACGACCAGTCGTGGAGCTACGACTTAAAGTCCAGCAACGAAATCACTGGTCCTACGACCAGTCGTAGGAATCTACGACCAGTCGTAGGTGACCCACGACCAGTCGTAGGGTACTCACGACCAGTCGTAGAACGGCTTTCAAAGATCGCGCTTATTTTTTCAAAAATCTGTTAGAGCTACGACCAGTCGTAGGTTTCTAAGACCAGTCGTAGGAGCGATTTCTGCTTCTATAAATTGAACACGAAATTCAGAGTTTTCATAACTTCGATGCTATTCAATTCAAGAAATTTTCAAGTGATCACTCTGAGATAAGTTTGTGTTTATTTTAAGCTAGATTGTGCTTATTTAATATTCCTTTTTGCTAGCTTATTTAATTTGATTTTGTTTCTATATTCCAATCTTATTTGAAAAGAGGAATTATCTTATTCCTTCTTCTTGGAATCAAAATCAAATTTAGCTACGCCCAACGAGTTAAATCTAAAATCAATTAGAATTTAGAACCTTATGAATGTGAGTATTGGAAATTGAACTTTGACATTCAAATCATCTACTCCGATTGGTTCTACCGGGCTGCTACGAAAAAGGAGAAATCCAGGTATTTTACAATTCTGTAAAATTCATTTACTTTTGGTTTTGTTTGAGGTTAAGCCAGAAAAATCTCATTGTATTGGTTGTCTGAGGAAAACCAGAAAACTCAGAAAAGAGGGGTTTTTGGATTGTGTAAGCCCAAGTGAAAAAGACACAATTGTAAAGGTTTTTGGTGAACCTGTGAAAACCTATTTGTTAGTGAACGCTAATATCCCCTGTGTGAGGATATTAGGAGTGGAGTAGCTTTTTGTGTGGCTGTTAGAAAACAGTTGGTGTACACACAAGCGAACCACTATAACTCTTTGACTTGTGGTTTGAATGCTTGCTTAATTTTCATATCTTTTATCATTCGATCTTGTGGAATGTACAAGTGGATGTGAATGTTGTAACTATTTACATTTCAAGCAAGTGTGGGGATTGTTGTAATAATTTAGATCTTACTTCTGCATTTAAATTCAATTCCTAGCTATTTCATTTACTTATATTAATATTGAGTCCTTGATCCAAAAGAGGTTCTAGAAATAAGGTTGTCCTACCATAAGCCCTTGTTGATTATGGTGTAAGGTTGTCCTTAGAACTGAATTTGCATCAATCTCACGATATCTATTTATCAAGGTGATTTAACTTTAGCTTTGTGAATTGATTCAAGTTGTAAGGTTATTGGTTTATTTTATTTCCGCTGATTTTTATTTTAATTTGGCATAGTCCTATTCACCCCCCCCCCCCCCCTCTAGGACATATAGCTTGGCCTTTTCAGGTAGTATCGAAGTAAATCCTTAAGTTGCTGAATGAAAAAGGTCCCTTTCGATGACTCCGAATTTTGTTCGTCGGTGGCAGTCGGTGGTACTGAATTACCTTTGTAATGTTGCTAGACTATTTTGAACTCTTTCGGTAACACCGAAGGTGCTATTCGGTGACATCTTTTTCCTACCGAATGTAGACAGATTTTCCTGTTTTAATTCTTGGTCCATTTAATCATTCATCAACTTGGAACTTGCTAAAGCCAAGACTAAAGGGTAGAAAATATAAACTCAGAATTGGCTTTGAATAGATGACCTAAGTAAGTTTTCCTATTTGGGTTGGGATCATCTATTTGTAAGGTGAAGATCGTAGAAGCGATTCTTTGTCTTCAATGTAGCTTTGGTGCTTTCTGATCTAGTTGCGTCGCCGGTCTTCATTTGCCAAGAACTCATCCGACTACATGACACAACTAATCACATGATTGATAAACAAGTGTGCAAAGGTGGTTGCACTTTCACGTGGTTTACAATGATGAACCATCGTGGATGATGACCACGACCCATATAACATGATAACCACGATCCATGACAACTGAGAACCACGACCCTTACCACATGAAAACCACGACCCAAAATTATTTGGTATTGGTCGTGGTTGTAATGTGGTAATGGTCGTGCTTGTAATGTAGTAAGGGTCGTGGTTGTAAAAGTTCATGTAATTAATAAAATTATTATATTATTAGGATCGGGCTGATATTATGTTCCCTAGCCCTGATATTAATAACATTATTATAATATTATGTAATGTAGTAAGGGTCGTGTTATATGGATTGTGCTTTTTAGGGCCGTGTGCAGGGCACAACTCGTTGGGCCCACACTGATGCATCGTGATTGTCATGTTTTATGGGTTGTGGTTTTCATGTTACATGGGTCGTGGTTGTCAGTTGTAATGAGTTTTGGTTGTCATGTTAAATGGGTCATGGTTTTCATGCTACATGGGTCATGGTTGTCATGTTACATGGGTCATGGTTTTCAGGGCCATGTGTGAGGCTCAACTCATTGGGCCCCACACTGTTGCATCGTGGTTGTCATGTTATATGGATCGTGGTTGTCATGTTATAAAGATAGTGCTTTTCAGGGCCATGTGCAAGGCCCAACTTGTTTGGCCCAAAACGTTGCATCGTAGTTGTCATGTTACATGAGTCGTGGTTTTCATGTTACATGGGTCGTAGTTGTCATGTTATATGGGTCGTGGTTTTCATGTTACATGGGTCGTGGTTTTCAGCGTCGTGCATGAGCCTCAACTCGTTAGGCCCCCACACTGTTGCATCGTAACTGTCATGTTATATAGATCGTGGTTGTCATGTTATAAGGATCGTACTTTTCAGGGTCGTGTGCAAGGTCCAACTCATTTGGCCCAAAACGTTGCATCGTGGTTGTCATGTTATATGGGTCGTGGTTCCATGTTTCATGGGTCATGGATGTCATTTGTTATGGGTCATGGTTGTCATGTTATATGGGTCGTGGTTTTCAGGTTACATGGGTTGTGGTTGTTAGTTGTTTTGGGTTGTGGTTGTCATGTTATATGGATCGTGGTTGTCATGTTATAAGGATCGTGCTTTTCAGGGCCTTATGCAAGGCCCAACTCGTTTGGCCCATAACTTTGTATCGTAGTTGTCATGGTTGTCATGTTATAAGGATCGTGCTTTTTAGGGCCTTATGCAAGGCCCAACTCATTTGGCCCATAACTTTGTATCATGGTTGTCATGTTATATGGGTCATGGTTGTCATGGTATATGGATTGTGGCTACCAGTTGTTATAGATTGTGGTTGTCATGTTATATGGGTTGTGGTTGTCATTTTACATAGATCGCGGTTTTTAGTTGTTATGGTTCGTCGTTGTCGTGTTATATGGGTTGTGGTCATCATGTTATATGGATTGTGGTTGTTATATTTTTGGTCTAAAATGCCCTTTACACGTAAAAAGAGGTAATGATGAAAATGAGAAGTCGACACAGGAAGTCTTTTGTGGTGCTTGTATGTCTCATATGGCCTTGGTTATCTCTTGGTTGTTGGACAAATGTGATGTAAATTTTCAATATACACAGTTTATAAGTTGTATGAGTTCATTGTAATCTTTATCCAAAATTCTGAACATTACTTATAGATGAAGTGGACCACACCCAAATAAATAGTTATCAAGCGTTGAGAACTAAGTTAGTCATACACCTTTCTGATAAACATTATATTTATGATATCCCTTTATATACGTATATTACATATGATGAACAGGTTAGAAGATATATGCACATTACTTTGGGCCCCAAATATCTTGCTTTGTACCATTCTAATAAATCGCACGTAGGTATAGAAAAAATGGCGAGACGAGGCAGATAGTTTCACTCACGATTCCCAATGCCTAAAACCAAGCGTCGATCATCTTGGTCTAGTCTATGGGCCCATCATAAATCGGATCTAATCCGTTAATATTATTCAGGGCTGATGAATTCCTTACAAATCTTTAATCTTGACACTGTATCAAGCCATCAATGATTGTTGAGGGTCAAATATTGTATATTATCCCCATTTATATCTTAGTTTTATGAATATGATACTACTTAATGTCCTATTTTACTCATGTTTGTGTTGCAAGATGAATTTGAGAGCTTGGATTGCAAAAGGTGCTAAAAGCATGGATTTGACGCTCAAAGATCACCAAGGAAAAGAATGGATCTTAGGAGATAAGGATTGAAGATTTCAAGGTCCCAAGATTCAAGAAAACCAAGTGGAAAATGAAAGAAGTTAAAAGAACAAGTGCAGTATTCACATTAACTATGTCATTGATCACCGTTTGATTACATCGAAGCTACCATTCGATGACATTGAACACCGGTCGATGACATCGAATTTATGAGAGAAAATCGAGTTGGTTGTTGGACAAATTGAAGACGATTTTCAATGACTCAGGGACTTGTTCGATGACTCGAAGCCTTGCTCAATGACAGCGAATGACTTACACAAAGTTGCGCAGAGTTACACAGAGTAGTGCAAAGTTACGCAAAGTGCGTAAATTTGAGGCGGTTTTTGGATTTTTCCAAGTTAGTGCGAAAGGAGGTGTTGCACAACTATAAATATGAGTCCCCAGGGTATCCTTGGGCATCTATCTAGGGTTTGGAGGAGTGAAGCACAAGGGTGGAGAGCCGTCGCCAAACATTTTTCTTCTTTCTTTCTTACTTTTTCATGTTTTCTTCTAGGGTTTTAGTTCCAATCATGACTATGGTTTGTTAAACCTCTTAGCTAGGGCTAAGAGGTGAAGCTTGTAGCATGATAGGATGTTTCTATTGCTTTGATTCATGTCTATGTTGAACTCTCTTTGATTCTAATTTGATATTTAAGGAATACTTTCAATTTTTAATGGTTTGTTGTGACTCAAATTACAATAGATCTACAATAGCTTTGAGTATCTTCTTTTCATGTATTGAGATTGTGAAGTTAGTAAATCCTGTTGTTCACCATCATCCCTTGAGCATGGTTAGATGATGGAATCTCTTCTAATCTTCATAATTCTCCTATGTTTGATTGTGGAATTGGTATATCCTGTTGTTTGCCATTGTCTCTTGGGCATGGCTAGGTGATGGAATCACTTCCAATTCTCACAACTCTCATCCGTTGAGAATTAGGACAATGGAAGTCCAGATTTGATCTTAATTGCAGTATTTTTTAACTAGATAAGATAGGACTCCGATTCCAGTTGTGTCCTTGAATCAAGCATAGTATCACCCTGATTGCTACAAGTGGATCCTTGAAACCCCTAGTTCTAACCTTTGAATTTCTTAAGTTTCTAATTGAATCTCTCACAATTACTTCCTTTTATTTCAGATTTAGATTCACATCTTCTTCTAGTTTTACTTCTAGTTACTTTCAAAATACATATGAGATTAGTCCCTGTAGATTCGACCTCGATCTCACCAAGATTATTACTACATCACGACCCTACACTTGGGGTTGTGAATAGTGGCCCACACTGATGAAAAAGGACAAATGCTTTATTTATATAATACCTATTATTTTGAACTATTGTGGTCTATCAGATTTGAATATTTTGATCATTCTTTGGATATTTGACTTCCTTAATTTTATTGAGAGAATGGACGGAGCGGATTAGACAAAATGCAAATCAATGTGACTTAGAAACGTCATAAGGGGGAATGTATATAATAGAAAATGACCGTTTGGCCCCATATGGAACATCGACCCTACCACTGACATTTGAAGCTTCTTCTCTGGACCCTTTACACTTACTGGCTTTGAATCTTCTTCTCTGGGACCCTTTACTCTTACTGGCTTTGAATCTTCTTCATTAAGACCCTCTACCGCCACTCTGCGAGTACATCACTACTTTAGTCCAGCTCCAACGTCTTTCCTTATAAATGGCAAAATAAGGTATGTGTTTTGCCAAACTCCAATCTCAATCCATTCCTCAGTGTATGCCAATCTCGAACTGCATGAACAATGGGTCGTAATTGCCAACCTCGACCCAATGGGTCTTCATTGAGAACCACAACCCTCAGTTATTCCTATCTTACCAATCAACATCATTCCATTGTTAATGTAAACTTAAACTTAATCGGTAGTGGTTGACAGATATATAAAAATGGTTGTGGTTTACATGAACAATGGGTAATGGTTGATAGGCACAATGGATCATGGTTCACATGTACAATGGTTCATGGTTGTCAACCATGACCCAGTGTGGATCGTGGTTCACATGTACAGTTGATCGTGGTTATCAACCAGGACCCAATGTGGATCGCAATTCACATGTACAATCGATAGTGGTTAACATGTACAATGGATCGTGGTTATCAACCACGACCCAGTGTGGATTGCAGCTCATATGTACAAAGGATCGTGGTTACCATGTCCAATGGATCGTGGTTCACATGGACAATGGTTTGTGGTTGTCGACCTCCACCCTCAGTGCACTCACATGAATAATGGGTCTTGATTGAGAACCACTACCCATATAACATGACAACCACAACCCATCATTCATGTGAACCATGGATTATATTGTACATTGGGTCGTGGTTGTGTTCATGGTTGATATGCCCAGTGGATCGTGGTTGACAGGCACAATGGACCGTGGCTCAAATGTTATACGGGTCGTGATTGTCAACCAGGACCCAACATGGATGACAACCACGATCCATATTGCCTATTAACCACGATCCTTTACAAATTCCTATCAACCACAACGCTTTGTAGATTACAACCATGATCCACTATGTAATACAACTATGACCCATGCTAAATTTCAACTCCTATAATTGTAAGACCATCTTCTACTCTTATTGATTAACAATCTAAAACCATATTGGAATGCAAGTCGAAACCAGCCAATGATGACCACCTGCTTAGACTTCGAGAAGGCACAAGTCTCTCTGAAGTGTTCCATCAGTTTTTTAAAGGAGTACATGATAGAAGATCTGGACAAGAATCCTAGTAGAAAGGAATTATTTAGGAAAAGTTGTTTTGGATTTCTACTTGACTTTCCATTGACTGGGTGGAAGTCCCACTCTTAGATCATGCACTGCCTAATCCAGAGGTATGTTGGTGACCTAACATTCAATGTTCAGGGCACCATGATAAATTTTACTAAGCTTGACTTTGTATTAATAATGGGTCTTAAGTTTGAACCAGTTAGGATAATTGATGGTGGAGTTGAGAAGAGCATATGAGTAAAGTCAGGAAAAGGTATTAGGAAAAGATACCTGAGAGCAGCTAGTATGAGCAGGGATGAATTGAAAGAAACCTATATGTCACTCTTCGGTAAAAAAGAACATATAGACACGGTGAAGCTGGCACAATAATATGCGTTCAGAATCTAATAGTCGGATCTCCGCAAAAGAATTATTGTGTTGATAAGTTTATCGACATGGTTGATGACTTGGATTATTTTAATAACTACCCCTGGGGCAGTGTGGGATATGAGTACTTGATGGATGGGGTTAACACTGCAATTGGCGGTGTTCGCGAGAATGGTCAGTACCCCAAATCATATAACATTTGCAGGTGCGCGTATGCGCTACAAGTAAGTTATTCTTGTCCTCAGTCATACTTTGAGTTTGAATTTTTGTTTCATACATGTTAACCGATATGTAATGCATGATAATGGATTTTAAACAAATATGGCATATAAGTGATTTCCAAAACTCACTGGTGACAGTGAGTGGACCTCTAGAAGAGTACCTGCAAGGATTCCTCGAATACTAAATTGAGATCCTTTCAGAGTAAGCAGATATCCCCCAATCTCGACCATCTTCAAAGCTATCCCAGTAAGAGTGATTTAATTATTAGTGTAATCTAATTTTGCTTTATGTGTATAATTAATAAATAAATTTTGCTCCTGCAGGTGGTGCTTGCTCCAGAGCTTCAACCAACGATCGAAGAAGAAAAGATTGAGGTTGTTAGGAGTGTAACTGATGACACATATAGGAAGGATAAGGCTCTGTGGGCTGTAGCCACGATAGAGAAATTGATTGAGGATGTGGTTATTAAACATGTCGCTAGAAGAAAGGAGGAAGGAGGAAGCAATAACGATGGAGAGGAAAATAGAGAGGAGGAAGTGAAGGTAATAAGAAGAAAATTTGACGAGGGAAGCAAACTTGAGGCTGACCTTAGGGCCTCCGCCAAGATACTTGTTGGTAAGGTATTCAAACAGAATAAGAAATCAAGATCCACCATAAAGAATTTTATTCAGCGAATTGAGTTCCTTGCCAGTGAAGTGGAGGGAATAAAGGAGGAAATGAAGCATATTGATGGGTTAGAGGGTGAAATAAAGCATCTCAAGGAGGAGAATGCTTCTTTACACGAAGAAGTGAAGTTAGTGAGAGAGAATTTTCATACAAAATATTTACGTGATAGTGCTTTTAGTTTAATTGTTAATAAGTCATTATGAATGTAATGTCTAATATATGATTTTAATACAGGTCAACAGCACAACAACAACAAATGTTGAAGATGGGATGAGCCATCTGAAAGATGAGAATGCTTCACTGCGGGAGCAGATGAAGTAGCTAAGAGAGGAGTTTCAAGCAACGAAGGTATATGAAATTGAATTTATTTTTATCCTTATTTGGTCATAGTCGTGTTCCTTTATAGGTCGTGGTTATCATCCACAATGGATCGTGATTTTCATACACAATGGATTGTGGTTATAAAACACGACCCAATGTGGTTGATATGCCCAGTCTAGACAAGGTTTGTGGTTATTATGCATAATGGGTCGTGTTGATCCATGACCCAATATGGATGACAACCACGACCCTTCGTCTAGGTCGTGGTTACTATGAATCATGGGTTGTGGTTATCATCCATAGTGGATTGTGGTTTTCATCCATAATAGTTCGTGGTGGTGAACCACGACCCAATGTGGATGACAACAATAGTTCAGATGAAGGGTCGTGGTTCGCATTTCCAATGGATCATGGTTTACGTCCATAGTGGATAGTGGTTCAACCACGACCCAATATGGATTACAACCACGATCCAATATGGATTACAACCACGATCCACTGTTATTAATAACCACGACCCTTAGTCTGGATCGCGGTTGTCATCCACGGTGGGTCGTGGTTCACAACCAAACGCATCCAGTAATAACAAGTATGGACTGGATATTTATAGGTGGGAATTATGAAACGAGATCCAGTATTAGTATTTAAAAGTTGCTTCCATATCAAAGCCCAGTTACATGGTCCGATGTCATAAATCCTCACAGACCTTGTAACAATGTCACAAGTCTCTGGTACTGTCTGATTGAAACCAAATTGGCAAGCAAATTTGCTAGGATAATATGGTTCTCGCCAGAATT
The DNA here is from genome assembly GCA_021015155.1 of Magnolia officinalis. Classification (NCBI taxonomy): domain Eukaryota; kingdom Viridiplantae; phylum Streptophyta; class Magnoliopsida; order Magnoliales; family Magnoliaceae; genus Magnolia; species Magnolia officinalis. The sequence continues at coordinate 78,546,991 of JAJHSJ010000002.1, read as the reverse complement.
TATTACCTTCTCTCAGTGGAAGAGTAATGGATCTAATAAAAACAAGAAATGAGTGCTCATCAAAAGAAATAGAATCATTCTCGATAACTTCTGTATCTTCTGGGAAGCTAGTGAGTGGAAATTGAAAGAAGTTAATGGGCTCATTATTCTCTATTTTTCTTGGTGACCCAGCGATTTGATTTTTCAATCATTTTCCTTAATTGATAATGCTGAAAAAGGAGTCGGTGAGGATTCAAATAGGCTCTTTCAGAATCAACAAAAGTCCAAGGAAAGTATACTCCTAACCAGCCTATGAAGAAATGTCAAGGAGGGCAGACTGAAAGAGGCTCTGAAGATGAATTTTTAGAATTAGAAACAATGCTTCCAAAAGCACGATATAGTGAGTAAAGGACTAGAGGAGCTAATGAATATTTTCGACCTTCTGTCATTGCACCCGCAACCACAAAAAGAGATAGCCTAATGATTTCCACTTATGTTGAATTTGGAAATATTACTAAGCTGAGCCAATAGGTCAAGAATGCAACCAATTCACAAGAAGAACTATATTCAGTAGTTAGTTGGATATTCTCATGAGCAATCTTGAGGTCTTGATGATTCTGACCTATAAAGCTATCAAGATAATGATGCAATTATTAGACGGGTGATATGAAATATATATATATATATATATATATATATATATATATATATATATATATATATATATATATATGATGAAGATTTTGAAGAAGAAAAAGAAGTATACCGCAAGTTTTAAGAGAAATGAGCTAGCCAGTCAAGAGAATGAATTTCATCAGGCCGTGGGAAATTAGCCATTTCTCTGAATAGTTCAAAGAAGTTTCTAAAACTTCAGACATGTTACTTCCTGAAGAAGTAAGAACGAATTCTTCATTTGAAGGCATATATTCGTTGAAGATATTACCCATGATAGGAAGGCCCGCTATGCAAAAGAGGTCCAACAAGATGATGTTGATCTCACCCAGAGGAAGATGGAATGAATTGGTAATTGGAGACCAGTGATTATGAAAACTCTTGAAAATAGCTGCATCCCTGAAGAAATGTTTTGATGTAGCTATGATTGCATCAAAAAGACCGATCTTCTTCAGTATGACAATATGTTTCTGAACAATAGCACAAGCCCAAGCACTATAGAAATCTCAAGCCGATAAAAGACCTTTTGTCAGGAATCTGTCTGTTTTCCAGGTTAAGTTTTCATTGAAGAAGCGTTGTTGGGCAGTCTCGAAGAAATGAGTGGGAAAGAACTGATGAGGACTATAAGAAGGATGCAAAAATTGCATTTTATAGACCATGTCGACTTTCTGACAAGATTTGTCTTCTTTCAAACGTCCTCCTAAAATCCATGGCTCTATCATAATCCAATTATCTATAGAAACAAGACCATTTCATTGATCAGAGGGTTCACTATACAAAATTGATCAGTTACGCCACAAATTAATAGGAATGACAGTTGTTTCATTTGCAGAGAGGTTATGAAACTCTAAGACTTTTTCATTGATCTCTATTTAATCCCAAGTACGTTGGAAAATTTGTTTAGACTCTGGAGAAGATGAAGATGAAGCCTTCGAGTGCTTCATATCTGGGAAATGAAGATTACCAGATCAGATATTAGATTTTGGGAAATAAAGGAAGAATTTAAGGGCTAGAAGAAAATTCAAAACTTAAGGAAAAATGGGCAGAGTTTCAAAATAGGAAGAAACTGTACAAGTACAGAGGAGTTGTGCGGGCAATGAGTTGCGCTGCTAGACGAAGGGTCGTGGTTATGATGAACAATGGGTCGTGGTTGACAACCACGACCCTATGTGAATGACAGCCATGACCCATAGGAAGGGCCGTGGTTATTATGAACAATGGGTCGTGGTTGTCATCCACATTGGATCGTGGTTGGGAACCACCACCCACTATGCATGACAACCACGACCCGGACAAAGGGTCGTGGTTCACATGCACAATGGATCGTGGTTGTCATCCACATTGGATCGTAGTTGTCAACCACGACCCACTCTAGATGAAACCATGATCCATTGCTCAATAAGGCTTCCATCCAAGTCACATTATCGGATTGAAATAACAGGTAACTTCTTCTGCACTTTGAAATCGTACAACTAATGATCCAAGGACAAGGGCATTTTCATCTGGAATAATTTATAATAGTTGTTAGAAGGCTACCCTCGGAATATTTGGGAGGTAGGACCATGCATCAACGCCAGTACGAAGGGTCGTGGTTGTGAAGAACAATGGATCGTGGTTGTCATGGACAATAGGTCGTGGTTCATGTGTCGTGGATATGATGAACAATGGATCGTGGTTGTCATCCACGTTGGATCGTAGTTGTAAACCACGACCCAGTGTGCATAAAGGGTTGTGGTTTACATGCACAATGGATCGTGGTTGTCATCCACGTTGGATCGTGGTTGTGAACCATGACCCAGTGTGTATGACAACCACGACCCAGACAAAGGGTTGTGGTTCACATGCACAATGGATCGTGGTTGTTATCCAGAGTGGATCATGGTTATCAACCACAACACCCACTGTGCTATGGATGACAATCACGATCCAATGTGCATGTGAGACGTGACCCTTCGTCTAGGTTGTTGTTTTACAACATGAAGGGTTGTGGATGTCACTGTCAATGGTCGAGGTTTGTTTTCTTAAAGGGTGGAAGGTTTCAAAACGTGAAGTCGTGGTTTTCATTTATCAATGATGGAGGTTTGATCAAGGTGTGCCCTACAGTAAGATCCCTTCACGTGACAACCAAAACCCTCACCTTCTCCACTTTGATCTTCCTTTACCTAAGCAAATGCCTAGAATAAAATACTAACCTCGTGGTAGAAGAAGCTTTCAGATGAGAGAAATGACAAGGAGAAACAACGTCCCTCTTTGACAGTTAGTCCCTCGATTTTAACTTTTCTAGGAAAATGATAGAAGAATGAGGTCTGTATAAAGTGAATAAAGGCAACATTTAGCCCTTCCTAGGCTCATAAAGGTTGTCGTCCATGTCACATTCTTGGGATTGAAATAAAACGTAACTTCTTTCACACTCCAAAACCGTACAACTACTGATCCTAAGAACAAGGGCATTTTCGTCCGTTACATTTTATAAAAGTTGTTAGAGGGCCACCCTTGGAATATTTGGATAGTTGTATCTCTTTAGGGAATTTGATAGTACATGAGGTGAGTAAGGTCAATTTCCCTAAATGTCCACTAGTCTTATATTTAATAGGGCTGTCAATGGGCCTGGCTCAGGCCTAGCAACATTGAAATTTTAAATAGGCCTAGCTCGGACAGTTTCAAAATCTGGGTTGAAGCTAACCCCAGGCTTGGCCCGTTGACCGCCTTATTAGTTCATCAAGTATAATATTTGATTTATGATCAATCTAAATTGAGATACATAATTCGGATGGTCCTGTATCATTTATGTGTGCCTACGTATCACTCATCACACTCTACTGGAGTATCTATGTTTTTCTCATTAATTAATTTATAGTACGGATTGTCTGTGCTGAAGGCATAACGAATTCCTGAGCGGCTCCTCTTATTGGTCCATGTCACCGGTTATGACATCAGATAAGGTGAGATGAATTTTTTTAAAATAAATAATAAGAATACATCAATATTTAGACTTTGGTCACATGCGTATTCTTACATTTGGTGCGCCGCTTCAGTCTCTCGCAGTATGTCAGGTAGCAACGGATTTGGTGACATGACAAACTTCTCTGAGATCTGTCATCATACATGTGTCATATCCACATCGTTCATCCATTTTGCAAGGTCATTTTAGTGTATGAGCTCAAAAACAAGATAAAGTCAAAAGCTCAAGTAAACCACTTCCAAAAAATAGTGGGACAGTGATGTTCATGGTTAAAAACCTTTCTATAGCCAACTTGTAGACACTTCATCTAAGGTTGATAAGCTAATAAAGTTTAAATGGATGGATGGACAACCGAACCCCAATCCTAAACCCTAACTATAGAAGTCAAAACCCTAAGAACTCTAATTCTAAACCCTAAACTCAACCCATTCAACCCAGTCAGCCTAATAATAAACCCCAACCCTAGGAGCCTAAACCATAGGAACCCCCATCCTAAACCCTAAACTCAACCCAGTCAACCTGGTCAGCTTAACCCTAAACCCTAAGAACTCAAAACCCTAGAGCCTTGAGTCAACTCGGCGAGTCAACTCACCCTGTCAACTTACTAAGTCAACTCACCTGGTCAGCCTACCCAACCTCACAACCCAGTCAACTCACCTACTTAAGCCCAAAACCAAGCCCAATTGGAGAAATAGCCAAAACCTCAAAGCAGCTGCCCTCATAGCAGAGCCTCCACATGCTTAGAGGATGCTGACTGCCAAAGTAAGGAGTCCAAGTGGGGACTGGCGGTAGCCAAGTTGCCACCGGCCACGTGACACTCCTCTTTCGGGCAGCATCCCTCAAGCATGTGCATTTCTCCTTTTTCAAACCTTAAGTGTGCGGTTGAGATGCGTTTACTCCGATGCCCATCTCCTTATTCAAAATTACCCTTTTACCATATCATTCAACCCACAAGATGATGCCATGTGGCAATCTCCAATCCCAACCATTCAACCATATTTTTCCCCTATGATTACCAGGAATTACCAGAAAATCGGGTGGGGGACTATAAATTACCCTCCTCCCCTTCTCATCAGAGAGCACGCACACCAAGCATATCTTATCTTTAGTCATCCCTCTACCAAGGAGAGTAAGTGTGTGAGTGTGTGTGTGTGTGTAAGAGAGAGAAAGAAAAAGAGAGAGATAGCCTAGCCTAGCTAGAGTTTAAGCCTCTTGAGCCATCCAAGTTCAAATCTAAGCTACTTAATTTAGCCTTGCGACACTACTATTCATTTAACTGTTCAAGCCTTTACAAGTTTCATCAAATCAGTGCATCAGCATCATGCAACATTTAATCCCTTTTTAAACCTTACTCCTCATATATATCAACATAATAGTGCATTTTTCATCGTTTTCACACATCTGACTAGCGGGCATATATCTGTGGCTTGCCGATATAATCGGATCTTATCCATCAGAAACCTTAGCTAGTTAGTCATCGTTTTAGCATATACATTGCATTCCATCGTTTTTCAATGTATCTGACTGGCGGGCGCATGCTCTGAGACCTACCGATATAATCGTAACAGGTTTACTAAAAACCTTAACTGGTTGGTTGTCATTTTATCATAAGCACAACATCGAGCATCCCATACATATACCTTGTATGTGATTGTTTCAAACGTATACTTTGAGACTTGCCAACAAAGTCAGATCCTACCCATCAGAAATTCGGATCGATCAAACACCTCTACCATTACATTGCATTACATTTACAACACGCGAGAACTATCCCTTATTCTTCAAAAACTAGTCAGATCTTGTGAAGTAAAAACTATACATCCGTACGGGTAGATTGGGTGTCTAATACCTTCCCTATCTGTAACTGCGGTTCCTTAGTCGAAATCTTTAAAACTTAAACTTACGAGTTATCTTAGGGTTAAGAATCCTTGGGTTCTCAATCTTAAGCGTTTCTACGAGCTCTAACATACCGTAGAATCGTAATAATTGGTTAGTGGTGATTTTAGTCAAATATAACACCTTCATCCCCTTTTGCAAATGCTCTCAAGCGAGGTAAAAAATGAAAAGAAGAGAGTAGATCTCTCGTACCCTAAGGGAATCTGCTCCTTCTAGTGACCACACAACTATGATGTTTATTAGCACCCAACCTATTCATAAGGTCATAAAGACCTGGACGATGGCAAAACACAAACATCAATTGGATCCAAGGCTTCTACAGCCTTAAGAAGTTTTCAACAGTTAGTGTTCAATACCAACTGATTTATGTGGTGTGGTCCACTTGGGCTTTGGATATCCTTTTATTTTGGGATCATGCCCTAAATTGAATTGGCAAATTTAAAATGGATGGAGTGCATGCATAAAACACACACTAATATGGTCTCACATAGTCATTTCACGACGGGCCACGGTGGTTTGGTTCCACAAAGTCCTTACACCATAGTGGTTCGTTATAATCGTAGCGGGTCTACCATAGTGTACGAGCCAAAAAATGATGTAGATCAAAAGGTTCGAATAGACCACACCACGTGAAGCAGAGGAGATTGAATTCTTAATGTTGAAATCTTCTTGGGGAAGTTTTGGATCAAGCTGACATTTGTGTTTTTCCTTCATATCCAGGGTTATGTGACCTAATCAATAGATTCGATGGCAAATAAACATTACAGTGGCCCCTAAGACACTTTTAATGGTGGGAGTTCAATCACCACTGTTTCTGGCTAGTGTGGTCCACCTGACATTTAGATCTACCTCATTTTTAGGCTCCCGTGGTAAATGAACTACCAAAATAGATAGACGGCAGGGATAGAAAACATACAGCCTACAAAGCAGGCCAGGTAGCCTGATGGAGGTGGCACCACCCAAACGGTCCAAAACGGATGCCCTAAAATTGAGTTGGCAGTACCCAACCAAGGGAGAGGAAATTTGGACGCGTGGAACTTCAGTGGTCCCCACCATGATGTATGTGTTATATCCACACCGTCATCCATTTTTCTAGATCATTCTAGGCATGGTCCCAAAAACGAGGCAAATGCAAAGCTCAAGTGGACCAGACTACGTGAAACAGCAGTAATTTGACATCGACTCTTCAAAACTTCTTGAAGCTTAAGAAGGCTCTCGCATCAAAGATGACATCGAAGGGAATTTGACATCTACTGTTGAAAACTTCTCGAGGATTAAGAAGGCTCGCGTCAAGATGATATTTATGTTTTCCCTTCATCCAGTCTGTATGACGTCATGAACAGGTTAGATGGAAAATAAACATCAAGGTGGGCCCTACAAAGGTTTCAATGGTTTTCGTTCAATCGCCACTTCTTTGTGAGTTGTGGTCCACTTTAGCTCCACACCTGTCTTGTTCTGGGCTCATGGGCTAAAATGGTAGGGGAAAATGGATGAACAGTGTGGATCTAAAGCATACATTACGGTGGGGCCCACAGAAGTTCCATACGTTAAAAATTCCGTTGATTTGTTATTTAGAAATTCCGGTGAGAGAAAATCGTCGTACCAATGTAGAAGCATCGTAAATGTCCTTGTTGAAATCCGTATGCATTTTTATTTTTTTCTTAATCATCGGCGCCGATGTGGAGCAATAAAAAGTGAAGGCTCAGAATTCACCTATATCTTCAACACAGACGATCCGCACTCTAATTTATAAGATCTAACGGCATTCACTGAAAAAGAACGTGAGTGTAAGATCTGACGGCATTCACTGAAACAGAACGTGAGTGTAAGATCTGACGGCATTCACTGAAAAAGAACGTGAGTGTAATCTATAAGATCTGACGGCATTCACTGAAAAAGAACGTGTGTAGGTATTTTGTCCAACTGTACACATTGTCTTGACTTTTACTCTCATACGCCCGTTATCTGAATCAAGCTCTTAGGTGTTGGCATCTGTCGATGGTCCCCACATCATTCATGTCCTTTTACTACCTATGGCCCGACCTCCATTGATACGCTTCCGTGCTTCCATCCAGGAAAAAAAAAAAAAAAAAGCTGTTGACCGTACAAAAATGGTCAAATGGCTTCAGAAAAAGAGACAGGAAGATGGCGCTGTAGATACTGTGGAACTGGAAATATGATGGAGCTGTCTCTCCACAGCACAAGTGGCAGGATAACATATCGTTTCGGACCGTACATCTTGTTGTCCCCACCGTGGATGAAAAAGGGTCTAAAATAATCATAGATCGGGATTAACGTAGTAAACTCATCAGAGGCCTTTGAAGTTAATGGTGTAAAACAAATCGCTTACTGGTCAAACATTCAGGATAGAAAAATGAGGAAGGTTATCAAATGGTGTGATTTTTAAAACATGATGTGGGGCCCACTAGACAGAGGGACATGATTGAAACATCCACCACTCAGATGTGGGGTGGAGAGATGACAGAGATGGCTCCACCGCTCATCCCTCTATGGAGGATGGGAACTGGCATTGAGTGAACGAAGTTCAGATATTTTTAATGAAATTGGATATTTTCCAACTTTAATATTAATGGGTAACATGCTTGTCAGGCCTTTTTCGTGTGATCCTAGCCTATTTAAGAGCTTTTAAAGCCATCGGAAAAGAACATACATTAATGTGGCCCACCAGTTTGAAATTTGAGTAAACGCAGTCCGTCTTGTCACCGTCCCGTAACTTTAGTCTTCCCGAAGAAGAGGGTAATTTCTCTATTCTTACTTTTCATGAATACCAAATAATGTATCATCCTGGCAAATTAATAATTTACTTGGACATAAGGTTAGAAAGAACATGATTGAGAATGTTAATAATTTACTTAGACATAAGGTTAGAAAGAACATGATTGAAAATGAAGGAGAGGGCATGCATACATTAGCTAGGAGCTGAGGAACATCATAGGGTAATTCGGATAAAAATAGAATAGAGTTTAAGGAAGACTTAGTTACTGGGTCTTCAACCCTGGTGATCTATTTTGGTTAATTATCTACGCTTTTTGGATCTTTTATTATTACCGTTTTCTTATGAAATGATTACTTAATGATTCATTCGATTTATATAATTCTTCCTCATTAACTCTACTCTTTGATTATTTGTTTCTTTTGTGATTCATCATGGACATGTTATCTGATTAATACTCCTTATCTCCACTCTATAAGGTATTCCATGTTAGGAAAATGGCATTGGATTCCTTCAATAACCTAAGAAAGATACTGTGTAATAGTCACAAGAATTCTACTAAAGGCAATACAATACTCATAATTATTGTAGCCTCTTAAATGCCTTATCAATTGAATTCAAGATGGGCATAATATATTGTCAAACACATACTCTTTTGATACGTACCACCCATGTTAGATAGTAGTGATGAGAACAATGGCCCTGGGCGTATTACTTGGTGATGTGTGATGAATAAATGTTTCTAAGATGGCTTCCACACTTGCTTTGCATGTACATGCAAATTATGGAACAATGTGTTTTATCTCATCTGATTGTGGGCACTATGTTACGAGATGATTATTACCTTAAATTGAGAGTTAATTGCTTGTATTTTCTTTTCTGATTGATTGGATATAAGGCATTACTCAAATGATACCAATCAAAGGTACACCAAGGGATGTGGACCAATAGGTCCTAATCTACTCACAAGTATTCCCTTGGTTGGCTTGTGCGTGCATAATATGACTTTAAAAAAATTCTTAGTTAATGCGAGGAAATGGACAGTAATGATTCTTCTTTGATGTCAGAGGACATTCATGTTAAACAACCTTAGTTAATTTCCACCCCTTATGGATGGATGTGCTTATCATGTTAAAATTTTAAACATTGTATTTGTATTATGTCACTCTTATGTTAACATTATCAGTTTAGCGTGTAATATGACATGGGTTCTATGATATGCACCCTAATCTACCGGTCATGTGCATGTGATACAGTCAATCTCAGCCATTGATCTTGATAATCATGAGTCCTCAATGTATGTTATAAACTTAAATATATCTTGTGTTACGATGTTCTTACATTCTATGGGTTGAGTGAGGAGTACCCCGTACATCCTCTTGTCTTTGAGAACTTAAGATTGGATATGTTAGTCACTGGCCAAGGAGAGTTGTGTTCTATGAATCTCGATACCTTGATGAGACTTGGCCAACACAGATGCTTAAGACACATGCGGACATCAATCATTAGTATGTATGATTATCTTATGTGAGGGGACTGACTTGCGTCAGGATGGAAGGTCGTCATCATTAGAAACTGACTTAGCGTTGGTCGTACCTTTTTACCATATATCCATAGATATGGGATCTCGGTTTGGATCCTTGGACACTCACATTGGTTGATCAAAGTTTAAGTCAACAATTTAGGGGCATATTAGCTTCGAGTGTGATCGTAGATTAAGGACCTGACTACTCACATTAATTTATCAATCCTTAGACCTAAGGACTTGTGAGGGTCTTAGATCTTGGTTAGGTAGCTTTGGCTCACTTTGTGAAGTTCTCTAAAGGCCACTAAAAATTGGTGATGTTGGGTATATCTATCAAGGTTCATTAATTCTTGCACAGGCCAATAGGCAATCCATTAGTTTTACCATGGAACTTATGTAGGGAAAGATTTGTTAAATAAAGGACTCATCATCTGATTTTTCCACTTGGCCCAACACTTAAAAAATTTTAATCGAGTTTTAAAAGGTTTTCAACTATGAAAGTTTTGCTCTAATAGTTCAAACTATTTTAATCACACTTGATGATCTGATGGTCTACTTCATGATCCGCGTGGGATCTATATCATAGGTGGATGGCCATGATATTGGAAGGATTTAAATCATAGACATGTACATGTGAGAGGCGGATTCATGGGATTCATTTATAGTAGGTTACACCAAAGTTCATAAGGTGGTAGAGCACCATACTGATTGCAACCTGAAATCCCAACCCCTACTTATATAGAGGAGACTTTGGGGGGGGGGGGGGGGGGGGGGGGGGGGGGGGGGGGGGGAGGGGAGAGAGAGAGAGAGAGAGAGATATTAAACGTGTCTTGCCCCAAATTCGGGTATCATAAAGGAACGTGTTGTGCAGTGTTGCAATCGTAACGTCGGTGCGATCGCAATGGTAGATGTCTCGAGTCAAAATGACACAAATTTTCAGGGGGGGTCGGTGATTGATAATCTGGTTGATCCCAGTGTCAAAAACTAGCATATGGAAAGTTCCAACTAAACATGAGTCTCATACTCTCCCTCTTAAAAGAAAATTTTGTCCTCAAAATTTCTTAACAACCCAACCCCAAACAAAGCACACCCGTTAAGGTGCTACGTTTAGAAGTTTTTAAGTTCTCAACGAGCGATAATTTAAAATACATTCACAAACTAGGAAGTCTAATGGTAAATTTTTATGTCCTTTCAAACAAGGATCTTAGTGATTCTAAGTTTACAACCACACACGGTTAAAGATTCTAATGGCCAATAGCAAAAATGTAGAATCGTCCACAAGTATTCCCGAGTTATGCTTTGATATCATCTTCCTTCATATCCGAAATTCGAGTATTGCAAAGGGACGTGCCGTGCGACATTACGATCACAGCACCAATGCGGTCTCTACAATAGAGGTCTCGGGTGTTCACAACCCCAAGTGCAGGGTCACGATGTAGTAATAACTTGGTGAGACCGAGGTCGAATCCACAGGGACTAAACTTATACGTATTCTGAAAATAATTAGAACTAAAACTAGAAGAAGATCTAAATATAAATCTGGAATAATTGAGAGTAATTGTGAATAAAGTATCAAATATCAAATGGAACTACAACGCCAAGGATCCACTTGTAGCTATCAAGATGCTACTTTGCTTGATTTAATAAACACAACTGGAATCGAAGTCCTATCCTATCCAGCTGAAAGATAAAATAAGTGAAGCACAATCTGAACTTTGCATTGAATTAGTTCGTACATGAAGAAGTATTGTCATGATTGGAAGGGATTCCATCATCCTTCCATGCCCAGGAGACGATGGTGAACAACACGATTTACCGATCTCACAATCTCAGAATGGAAAAGAAGATATTCGAAGCTATCACAACGTCTATTGTAATTTGAGTCACAACAAACCATAGAAAACTGAAAATATTCCTTAAATTCAAACTAGAAATCAATGGAGTTCAACATAAACAAGAATCAAGGGAAAATAAACATCTCAATACACTACAAGCTTCACCTCTTAGCTCTACCCTTTGGCTCTGCTCCTTGAACCCTAATTCGTTTTTATAACTCCTCAAGGAACCCATATTTATAGCCTTTGCTTTTACTGACTTTGAAACCACCTCAAATTTACGTAGCTGCGTTACGCATCGGTCAGACCGAAGTCACCTACGGTTGGACCAAAGTCAAGTTCAAGTCGTGACAGGATTCTATTTCAGCAGTTGCTCAATTTCGGTCACACCAAGCTTAGGTTCGGTCAGACCGAACTTATGTTTCGGTCGGACTAAATTAATCCTCAGTCGAACCGAATTAACTCTGAAATTCATCGTTCTTCGCTGGAGCTTTTTGTACACTTTCGGTCGCACCGAATCCTTCCTTCGGTCGAACTGAATTATCCTTCGGTCGAACCGAATTAGCCCTAAATTTCATCGTTGGTCGCTGGACTGTTTTGTGCGATTCCAGTCGAACCGATCCGGGTTTCGGTCGGACCGAACTGTCCTGTTTTCTTTATGTGGATCAAGTTATCTTCTCCAGTCTTTTCTTCATCATTTGTACTTGGTTTCCTTGGATCTTTGACATGTGAATTCTTCACTCTTAGTCTCATAAGATCCATCCTTTGTCTTGATGATTCTTGAGCATCAATTCCATGCTTTTAACATTATTTTCAATCCAAGCTCTCAGACTCACCTTACAATACAAACATGTATAAAATGTACTCATTAAGCATTATCATGTTGATGAAACCGAGATATAAATAGGGGTAAATATGCAATATTTGACACTCAACATCTGGTAAAACTGGCACAAAATATCAAGGTAAAATCAACGATTGACAATGTGATTGACCCTGGTGTCTAAAACAGGCACACGAAAGGTTCCAATGGAACACATGTCTTATAAAACGTCCCCCTGGATGTCCTAACTTTAAGAGAGAAAAGAGAGATAAAACGTGAGAGATTCATCATCTCATTTCCATAATCTCCTTAGCCTACTTATTTTCCTTGTGTAGTTTACTTGTGTAGACAGTTGTTCTATTTTCTCGGCCCTACCAAAAGAAATATATTCTCTCTTAGGTGTCCCTTCATTTGTGAAAGATCAAGAAGAGACTTTGGTTTAGAAGATCGTTATTGGCAAATTTACTTTGTCGAGATTGTTTACGCCATCAATTATGTCTAAGTATGATTTGAACCTTACATATAGTTATTTATATTTGTTAAATTTGAGGTTACTACATTCAATGGTTCCCTAGGAATGGATCCTTTGAGAAAGTTGAATTATATGTTCATCTGCCGCGCTTAGATTCGAAAGGACCCAACACTTCATACCTGAGCACCAATCGTCTACACCCCTATGGCTCAGTGGTAGACTCACAAGAGTTTCAACATGCGATCATGGGTTCGAGCACCTAGGCATGTACATGTGTGGGGTGTGTGAGTTTCAACTATTGCTTGTCTAGCAAAAACGGTTGTGGAGATTACCAGACAGTCGTGGTATAAAGTCAACAAGATGTGATTGACGATGTATCAAGAACTCGATAATTGAGAGAATCCAACAATGGGTGCCATGGATATTTAACTTACTCCTAAGTGTGTACTGCAGTGGTGCGTTGAATAGTAGAGAAACTAAGCTAAACTAATGGCTCTGGATTTGCTGCAACATGGCTGGACTGAAGCGTTGTGACAAAGTTAAGAAGCTAAAATTATTAATCGTCATGGATAAAAGGAAAAGTAGCGTAGAGTTAAAAGGATTGATTGATTGTTGTTAGCGAAGGCCTAGAGCTCTTCTTCGAGTACTGCTTTTATAAGCTTCTAAGAGGTGGTGCGGTGTTGCGTGTAAGTCCTGTAGTTTACGCATGAATCTTTCAGTTATGCAGCGGTTTTATTCTATTAGGATTTGGAATCCTTAGTGTGCAATGCTATCATATGTGATTTGCTTTTATTTTTTAATCACTTTCTATGATTTGTTCCTATTCCTTGCTACCTCTGAGAGAGTCTCAGACGTCCCTTTGGAAACATTTTCATTTTGGGTTGATCCAAGATAACTAGGCCATATATATGTTAGACTACGAAGAATCCAACATCGGTAGGTCTTTTAGAAACTTCCTTAACACACTAAGAGTCACACATGTGTGGCATATGTCAGTCAAATGCCCTATAAGTGATGACCACCTTTTTTGGTGTAGACATGTGTACGACTTTGAGTATGGCTCATTTTGAAAGGCTACGTGTCATTGAGAGATAAGTGTTGACAATCTCTCTTGGTGTGAGTACATTTCACTCCCATCTTTTGTACCAATATGCCAACATGTGCTGGCTTCTCGTTAGCCGATGTGAAGTGTGTTGTTTGTGCCTCGATTTGTAAATGACGTGTGCTAGGAGTCTTGTATCAATTGAGGCCCCCATTGGAAGACACTAAAGACTGAATACTTGAAGCATCAAGGCTTGAAAACAATGGGTAAATTGACGTGTCTAGATGATTCTGGCCCTAAACTCCCTTTAGTTCCAAAACAACCTTTAAATGATTCATTCTCCCATATTAAAATCCTTACTTGATCATCCCAAGCCTTAGTCGTAAAATGAACATGATAATCTAGGCTCATAGAGGTTCCGATTTGCTAAAAACTAGAAAACTCAATCAATAGAATTCTTGAGACTGTTGATCGAATCGACAATCCATCGATTTAATTCGATTAATCGAATGGTCTGGTCGATCGATCAAAGGTCCAATCGAGAATAGCCAAAACTATCTAGCGAATAATATGAACATTTCTATGAAACTTTGATCGAATTGAAGGATCGCTCGATCGATTGAAGTAGTTGTTTTCTATCCATTTTTTATCCATTACAAATCTATTTTCTATATGATGGGCATCCGTACCTCTTTGCAAATGATGGTTTTTGATGATTTAAAAGCCCTAGTGTATCACACTCCTTCCAATTACTCCTAGGCTCTATCCTAAAGAGATTATTGTCATCTTCCTTGTGATTTATCACTCTAATGAGCATTTCAAGCTTCATTCGAAGATGAATATGGTATCTCGCATTCTCTAGAGATTAAACACTAACCTTATAAGTAAACCCTTATCTATCATTCTCTAGAATACCAATCTATCTAAATCCCCAAATCGGAACCAACTAAGCCATTAGTTGTAGGAGATTCAACTAACCCATCTCTCCCATTATCTTAGTACTTCATACGTACATCTTCAAGGTAGCCGATCGTTTGAAGCTAAAGAAGATTGACATTAAAGTTCAGGAGAGCAAAAGAGAAGATGATTCAAGTATGGATTGATTAAGCATCTTAAGAAGGCACATCAATGGGGTTCAATCCAACTACAAATAGTAAAATTTTATATTTAAGTCCATCATATACTCCTACCTTATGTATGATTAAGTATAGAGTTTGCAACCCGAACTCAAACATGTCCTTGTCTAGGAACGCCTTTGGGTGGAAGTAAATTAGTTCTTGTGTAGGACTAATCGAATGTTATTGGTTAGCCTATAAAAAACCCTTGAGTCTCCAAGGGAGCCACCAACATGGCTTTGTACGTGTAGGAGCGCATAGGTTATTGGTGAGCTTACATAAAATCTTAAATCTTCGAGGGAGCCACTGACATGAATGTATACGTGTCTACCGACACAGGTGTGTACGTGTAGGTCCTTATTTAGAACAGCCACCAACATGGGTGTATACGTGTCCATGACACAAGTGTGTATATGTAGGACTGCCATTGACACAGGTGGATACATGTAGGTTTGTGGTGAACCTATGGAAAACCAATTGAGGTAGTGAAATCCAGTACGCTTGAGTTTGAGTGCATCTCCCTGGAGTGAAGTAGGTACTTAACTGAACTACTATACATCATTGTGTTTAAGATTGCTTATTTAGATGCATTTTTATTCTTGTTTGTGAATGAATTAGTGTAATTCATATAGATGCATTATTAAAGTGTATGCTAGCCACTTAATTTGTAGCACACACAATTGATATTTCATATCTCCCACTTAAGACTACTTTGCTCATATAATTGTATCTTTGTAGTCTATGATATTGGATTCACTTAATTGAATTATTTGATAAATAATTTTAGGTGGTCCTATTCACCCCCTAGGACTTAGACATAATGTTAAGCTTCGCAAGCTTCCACGTGGCGTGGTATCCTGTTAGATAATTTACGTAAGTTCAATTGGTATCAGAGTGGGTTGCTCTTCAAGGATTTAACCGTATAGAGTAAGAACTGTTAAGTGCTTTATAATGATGTCTAACAATGAGGGGAGTTCTATTAAACAACCACCATACTTTGATGGATCCAACTATGGCTATTGAAAGGCACGGATGAGGATATTTTTGAGATCCCTAGACCATTTGGTTTGGAAAATTATAAACCAAGGTTGGCATATGCCGATGGAGCAAACCGTGATTGACGGTGTCACCATCACCACTCCCAAAGAGAAATCCAAATGGAGTGTTAATGAGAGAGCTAGATATGGCTATGATGCTAAAGCTATCAATGCTATTTATTGTGCCATTTTTCCGAATGAATTTAAAAGAATTTGCACATATGAAATCATAAAACAAGCATAAGATACTTTAGAAACCACCCACGAAGGAACCGGCACAGTTAAGCATTCCAAGATTCATCTCTTAACCACACAATTTGATAATATTAAAATGAAAGAGCATGAGTCTTTAATGAAGGTTTTATTCTAAATTAAATGGTATTTATAATTCCATGTAGAGTTTAAGAGAACAAGTTCCGGAGGTCTATATATGTAGGAAAATTCTTAGGTCCCTACCAGATAGATTTACCTACAAAATAACATCAATAAAAGAGTGTAGTGACATTAATAGCATGAAGGTAGAAGAACGTATAGATTCCTATATACATTTAAACTACACTTTAAAGAAACACCCTCTAAGAAAAAATACAATGTCTTAAAAACTTCACATAAGCACAAGGAAAACATATCTAAAGATGATTGTGGTGATGAAAATGAAGAGTAAGAAGTGACCTTAATGACTAAAGAATTTATGAGGTTCTTAAAAAAGAATAGAGAAAAATGTTATGAGAAAAAAGGTAAATGATAATGCCTAAATATTGCATATTTATCCTCTCAATTACATTAACTTTACTGACATTTAAGTATTAATCTGATATAATTATATATGTTTTCTACATGCGAGGAGATTTTGGATCTAAAAATGAATATACGCTTAAAAGGAGAATTTAAAGCTTAAAAGAATGATCATTGAAGATTTGGAGATTTGGAGGATATTATTGAAATTTTCACATGCTAAAGATCTAAGAAAACAAAGGACAAACTACGAAAAAAATACTGAAAAAATCACAAAGTACGATAATAGGAATAACAAATTGTTCGGTCCCACCTGAGGTTAGTTCAGTTTGACTGAATGTGTACAAAACAGTCCAGAAAGAAATAGTGATTTTTAGAGTTAATTCGGCTCAACACTTAGGTGTGATCGAAGCCATATTCGCTCCGACCGAAGGAGAGTTCAGTACGACCTAGGAGAGCCAGAGACTTCAAATAGATTTTTATGAAATTCAGCTCTAGTCGAAGGAATCTTCGACTACACTCATTGCGACTTCGGTGCGACCAAAGGTTGTTATCCGTACGACTGAAGCAAAATATAAGTGCGTAAAATTGAAGTCGGTTCTAAGTCAATATGAGTTTTCCTTATTTAAAGGGGTGTTTTAAGCTTTCTAAAGCACAAATTAGGGCTTGGGAGAAAGACCTAAGGGTGGTAGAGCTTCCATGGATTTGTCCTTCTTCTTCAATCCCTCAAATCTAGTTAGTCTTTTTAGTTTTTATTTTATTTTCTCTCTAAGATGTTAGCAATGTTAGGTCAATCTCTTAATTAATGCTAAGGGATGAAGCTTGTAATTCAATTACAATAATTAATTTATTTATTTCATTAACAATGGTTTGAATGATGATTGTAAATTGATTTCATTTAGATTTACTTTGAAGACTTTAAGTTGTTTATTTTTGGATTTATTGTCGCCTCCGAGTATAATGTATGCTTTGATTTAACAATTGATTAGCCTGAAAGAGAGAACGATTCAATCTGTATAATTGATTGATCTATTGTTGCCTAAGGGTGCTTTAGACACTTTTGATTCTCTACGATTGAGATCCGAGTACTTTATGAGGGAATTGTTCAATCGAAATTTATATTTTTATTAGTGTTAATGATTGATTTAACTGAATTATCTTCCGGTTGGATAAGATAGGACTTTGATTCCAATCGAGTTATATATTGAATCAGTGAATTGGATATTGTGATTGTTATGAGTGGATTCTTGGATCTTTAGTCTCTTATTTATTTGTTTTAAAACCCTTTTTCTATTCGCTGAATTAAAAATCCAAATAAACCTTTACTGTTAGACTAGTTCTAGGTCGTGTTCTCCATTCCCTGAGGATTTGGCCCCAGTCTCACTGAGTTATTACTACATCGCAGCCCTGCACTTGGGGTTGTCAACCCTTGGGTTCGATCAAGTTTTTGGCATCGTTGTCGGGGAGTGGCGCGAACACAATTAGGTTTAGTTTCTATTTTAGGTTAGGTCTTTCTATTTCTTGAAAAAAATTTAAAAAAAAAAAAAAAAAAAAAATCTAATCTAGGTTTTCGTTTTCTAGAATTTTCATAATTTTGTTTTTTTTTTTTTTTTAATAACATTACTAACATTGTTTGCGTATTTTTGTTTGTAGGATCTTCAGTCTAGTTCCTCTCTTCTAGTAACATCCCTCCTCACTCCCTCTACTTGCTTTTCATATGGCTATAGGATTTTATTTTCTGTAGGATTTTTTTAAGTTTATATTCAAAATTAGGGCTTTATCATGTTCATGTTGGAGTAGACACGAGAATACTCTAATCAACTTCTAAGAGACGAGATATTGGTTAAAAAGTTGTCAAATCATATGTTAGGAAATACCCTATGTCTCATAAAGTAACTGGAGCCACGATCGAGGGCCGAACAGGATATGATGTTCCACCAATTAAGAAGACAATGCATGATTATATGGGTGAGAACATTTATCATCAACCATTGAGTACACTCACTTATGACCCGTATGATCTTGAGTGGTGGAACCATCAGAGCTTAAATTGGAGAGGTGTACCAACCATGGATTCTAATGACTATCCCTTAGGTCTCCTACTTATGAGATCTAACTAGAAACAACCTAAGAAGATCCGTTTTAGAGATTCATGGATGCTCAAGAGGAAGTAAATCAAAACATCATACAAACATTCCATGACATCATAATATTATTAGAGATGTTCGCATCCTCCATTCAAAGAATTCGGTCATGCCTCATTGATGAGGAAGAAGCTTATCTAGCCCAACCTCGGCCCAATCCAATAATACAATGCAAGGAGAGTGATCTCAACTCGCTTGTTGAGCACAGAGCGTATGGTTTAGTTTCCCCAAGGGTTGATTTCATCTAAGTTTCTAGTTAATGATAGGGGGACAGAAGAAAATTTTCAAACATGGTGATGTTGATATAATACACCAATATGACATGTTTGATTCCATTGTAGAAAGTGAGCCCATTTTCACTGGATGTCCTAACTCTATAGAAGTTTGCTTGGCACACTTTGAGGATTCTAATAATAATATGATAAAGAAAATAGTGAATGCCTTGCAATGCAATACCTCAGTAGTTGACACTAACCAGGGGAATCATTATTTTGAAAAACCTTCTTCCACCAATCCGACATGTTTATCATCAAAGGTGGAGGAGTAGGAATTAGAACCGAAGTCTAAAACTTCAGATTAAATGGAGAATAAACTTCCTAAAGAGTTTTTTCTGAATTTCAACTGATTGTAGTTTTTTATTCAATGTGGTGCACTAACATCGACAATTTTTCTAAGAAATGTGAACTTTATAAAAGATAGATACCTCAGAGCAACAAAAGAAGATTTTATACTGAGGTTTATAAATTTTTTGGACATTAATGCTCCAAGATATCCCAGCCTACTGTACAATGGACTTTTGGATGATTATGTTGAGAAACTCGTCGAGAAATTTATCAAGATACTAGCCAAAGGAGGAACCTATCCATCCAGAATGAGAAGTTTTTCCCTTGCTTTATTATATTAGGAATTTATTGCTTTCCTAGTATTAGTTTAGTTTAGTTGTTGAAACACTAATTGGTAGGAAGTTTGCCTTATCTTTGAGTCGCCTTTTAGGTACTTTTCATCTGCTCCTCTTTATTTTCATTGCTTTCAATGTTGCTTTTATTGCATATGTTTATACATTGAGGACAATGTGGAATTTAGGTTGGGGGGTAGGTTTCCTTTGGAAATTATTTGAATTTGTGCTGAATTTTTAAATTTTTGAGCTAAAATTTTTAATATTTTTTGTAAATTTAAGTGATTTTGAAGATAATTTAGATATTAAAATGATAAGATACCTATTATTGATGATTTTGGACGATCGAATTTTAGTTATTTGATAGATTTCAAAATTAAATTTGAATTTCTTTTAATCTTTGATTTGAAAGTTTAAATATTGATTGAATCATGTAATTCACATGTCACATCTAGCTTATACATTAAATTTTTAGTTTGATATTGAATTGTTAACTTGATGATTATTGAGAATGATAGGAACCAAGCCTGAAAAATTTGTCCATAATGTTCACTGAAAGAATTTAAAAAAGAAGAAAAAGTAATGCCCAACTTAAAAAATATAGTTGTTGTAAAAAAGGGGCTACCTATTAACGTTCCATGAAATGACTATTGTGAAAAAAAAAAAAATGAAAATAATGTGAAAGTCGTCGATGGAAAATCAAAAGAGTTTTGGTTATGTTGAATACTCTTTTGATTATCAATGTTATCATGAAAGTAGAGAGTTGAATCTTTAGTTGTGAGAAGTTAAGATTTCATTATGCACTCATGGAACTCAATGTGTAGAATTTTTCTATTATAGGATTAATGTTTTGAACTTGATTAGGATGTTTACCAAGTGCTAGAGTTTAGGTGAAAGTTATGCTTTACATTAAAGAATTTTAGATTTCTATCATCTAATTTGTTTTTAGAATTATTTGAGTTATAGGAAATTTATTTGTTTAGTTTCTAAATATCTTTCGCATGTTTTGCTCGGGACTAACAAAATGTTGGTTGGGGGTGTAACGACGCCTAAATATTGCATATTTATTCTCTCAATTACATTAGCTTTGTTAATTTGATATAATGTGATGAGATTTTGGATCTAAAGATGAATACGCACTTGAAAGGAGAATTTAAAGCTTAAAAGAATGATAACTGAAGAATTGGAGATTTGAAGAATGTTATTAAAGATTTCACATGCCAAAGATCCAAGAAAACTAAAGACAAATGATGATGAAAAGACCTGAAAATTTATAAAGTGCGATAACATGAATAACGGACTGTTCGATCCTACCTAAGGTTGGTTCGGTCCGACCGAATGTGCACGGAACAGTTCAGCAAGAAATGATGATTTTTAGAGTTAATCCGGCTCGACACTTAGGTGCAACCGAAGCCATGTTTGGTCCAACTGAAAGAGAGTTCAGTGCGACTTAAGAGAGATAAAGACTTTGGATAGATTTTTATGAAATTTGGTTGCAGTCGAAGGAATCTTTGGCTGCACTTGATGGACTTTGTTGCGACCGAAGGTTGTCGTCAGTGCAACCAAAGCATAGCATAAGTGCGTAAAATTGAAGTTGGTTCTAAATCGGTACGATTTTTCTTATTTAAGGGGGTGTTCTAAGCTTTCCAAAGCATGAATTAGGATATGGGAGAAAGACCTAGGAATGGCGGAGCTTCTATAAAGTCGTCCTTCTTCGATCCCTCAACTCTAGTTTATCTTTTTAGTTTTTCTTTTATTTTCTCTCTAAGATATTAGCCATGTTAGGATAATTTCTTAGCTATGGCTAAGGAATGAAGCTTTTAGTTCAATCACAATAATTACTTTATGTGATTCATTAATAATGGTTTGAATTATGATAGTGAATTGATTTGATTTGGATTTACTTTGAAGTCTTTGAGTTGTTTATTTCTGGATTTATTGTCGCCTCCAAGTACAATAAATGTTTTGATTTAACAATTGATTAACCTGAATTAGAAAATGATTCAATCTGTATAATTGATTGATCTATTGTTACTTAAGGGCGCTTTATACGCTTTTGATTACCTGTGATTGAGATCTGAGTGATTCATTAGAGAATCGTCCAATCGAAATTCATATTCTTATTGGAATTATAATGAATGGACCAAATTATCTTTTGATTGGATATGATATCACTTCGATTCCAATTGAGTTATATATTAAATCAGCAAATTGGATATTGTGATTACTACGAGTGGATTCCTGGATCCTTAATCTTTTATTTATTTGTTTTAAAACTATTTTTCTAATCACTAGATTAAAAACTCAAACAGACCTTTACTGTTAGACTAGTTCTAGGTCGTGTTCCTCATTCCTTGAGGATTCGACATTAATCTCGCGAGTTAGTACTACATCACAACCCTACAGTTAGGGTTGTCAACCCTTAGGTTCGATCAATAAATTGGTTGAACCCAAGTGAATAGTAAATCTTTCAAAAAAAAAAAATAGATGACTAACGTTACAATTGTGAGGATTATGGTCATTTTGCCTCTAAATGTACTAGCAAGCCAAGATCAAAGGAAAAGGGTATGACAACAACATGTGATGATTCTGAGAAGTCTAAATCATATTGTGATGATTCCCATAGTGATGAAGACCTTGGATCTCTTAGAGTTCTAATGGCCTCCATCACTACCTCTCTCCCTAAAAACTTGGGAGGAGATTCTGACTATGACACCTGAGAAGAAGAAGAAGAGACATCATTTCTTGAAGAGGAAGAAGATGAAGGACATATCTAATTGCAAAAAACCCACAACCTACTTTGCATTAAAAGCTTCAAATTCATTAAAACGTTAGGTTTAATAAACGCTGGGAAGATTCAATTGGTTGACCAACTTGAGCAAGCAAAACTAAAAATCTCTCCCTGATTCAAATACAAGAAAATCTCAAGTATGACCTTGAGAAGACTATAGGGAGATACACGGGTCTTGAATTTGAATTTAATACAATTAAATCTGAAAATCAAGACCTAAGATTGAAAGTTAACAAACTTGAACTTATCTTGCCAATGCTAAGGTTGCCCAAAAGGACCAAGTAGAAAATCTTTATGTATGGGTAAACCTTCTAGGGATATGAGAGGTTTTGACCATAATAAGAAAACTCATATAACATCTACCCCTTAAGTGATCACAAATGACTTGTCTGCTTCATGTTCACAACCCCAAGTGTAGGGTCGCAATGTAGTAATAACTCGGTGAGAACGAGGTCAAATCCACAGGGAATGGGGAGCACGGTCTAAAACTAATCTAAATCTAATTTGATTTGTCTGAATTTTTAATCCAGCGATTTAGAAAAAGGTTTTGAAATAATAAAGATAAAAGACTAAGGATATAGGAATCCACCTATAGCAATCTCAATATTAATCTACTTGATTCAACGATGACTCGATTAGAATCAAAGTCTTATCCTATCCAATCAGATGATGGAGCGGTTAAAACAGAATCTGGAGTTTCATTGGATTAGTTCACACATGAAGATCCATTGCATTGATTGGAAGGGATTCCATCATCCTACTATGCCCAGGAAACAATGGTGAACAACAGGATTTACCAAATGATAAATCTCCACTACTCCAAATAGATTAAGAATAAATCAAAAGCCTCCACAGAATCTACTGTAATTGCAGTCACAATAAATCATAGAAAATTGAAAATATTCCTCAAATCAAATTAGAAATCAGTGGAAGTTCAACATAAACTTAAATCAAAGAAAGATAAACATCAAAAAAAATTATAGGTTTCATCCCTTAGCCTTAGCTAAGAGATAAGCATGAAAAAACTAACATTCTATAAGAAAAAATAAAAAAGATCAACTAGAACCCATGAAGAAATCAAAGTAGAAGAACGTTGCCGGCGCCACACATAGGTATCCTCTCCCTTCCTAAACCCTAGAAGATGATTTGGAACATCCTAGGGACTCCTATTTATAGTTGTGGAACTCCAACTTTCGCACTGAGTTGGAAAAATCCGCAAACCACCTCAAATTTACGCACTCCACATAAGCTCCATGTAATGCCTTCGATTGCACCTTCGATGCCATTGAAAAATTTCCAAAACTGTCCAGTGAGTTTAACTTGAGATATCCTAAAATTCTCGATTGCATCGAACTAGCTTCGATTGCACCTCAATGCCATTGAAGTTTGTTCTGGAACTATTTCAAAACTATGTTTTTTGGCCCCGGATTTTCAGAATATCTTTTTTCACGACAATTTTCAGGATTCCTTTTCTTCACTTCAAATTTTTGATTCTCTTTATTCCTCACTTGGTTTCTTTGGATCTTTGGGCATATGAATTCTTCATTAATGACTTTCAAATTCTCAATTTTTCATTATCTTCTTTTAAGTTCTAAATCCATCATTTTAAGCACATATTTATCATAAGCTTCCGAATCACTTCGCATGACAAAAACGTATATAATTAAATCAAATTATCAATTAAATGCCAGGAAAACTAATGTAATTGAAGGGTTAAATATGCAATATTTGAGTCTCAACACTTCTAGAAGTAGATCGAGAGCCTTTCTTGTGTGTCATAATTGTGAAGATGTGAGCAACTTAAAGTTTGAATGCTTCATTTCTAAAAGGCCACAATCCACCTCAGTCCTGAACCGAATACGTAAATATATCATTCATGACTGAGAAATCGGCACACCAATAGAGGAGTCATCCTAAATGGTCACCGGAAAGGAAGAAGAAGTTCCAACCCTTCTAAAAATGAACAATCATATGAGAGAGTTGATTAAGTTACTCTTCTGAATAAGAAAATAAAGAAAATGCTTAGTTGGGGCAATAAGAAGGGTAGGAAACGCATAGGTAAATCCCCTACCAAACATTGATCTCCAAACAAGATCTCACCTAAAAGAGATGAATTCAATGAAGAAATTCTCTCGCGATAACAATCCGGGTTTTAGGAAATTTACACCCTAGTAGGTTGTGAAGAGAGATAGGTGACCTTAGATGGTCTATGTGCGCTTATAGGTAAATATGAGGATCTTAGCATCTTTATCTTTTTTTTATTAGTTTATCTTTAAGTTAATTCATTCTTATTTTAATTTTGCTAAACTATCTTGGTCATGTTGCTTGATAGGTATATCTTTTGAATTACTACATTATGCATGCTCCATGAGTTTAATGTTTATACGCACCCTTTATATATTCCCTATTAGTATGTGCTTATAGGTAGATTTATAATTTATAGATATTTTCATATTTTTGCGCTTATTGGTATAACCATGGAATTGTCTTTTTGTCATTTACTGAAAAAATGAGGGAGAAATCATGTCCCAACCCACCAAAACATGTGTTGAATTTTGTTTTAAAAGTTCACTTGTTTGCAAGGATTTGATGAAGTTAGGGGGAGCACTGCAAGTGTCTACATGTCATATCTTGTATTTATTTTGTAAATCATTGTAATATATTTGACATGTACCATTTTGAGTTGTTTAGGGTCTAGTTTAGTTTAGTGTTACATAATTAATAACTGGGGAGATTGTCAGTGCCTCGATTTGTCGATGACATGTTCTAGGAAGTCTTGAGTCGGTTAGCCTCATTTGAAGACATTGAAGACCAAAGACTTGAAGACTTAAAGCATCAAGGCTTGAAGACAATAGGTAACTTGAGGCGCCTTGGTGATTTTAGCCTTGGACTCATTTAGTTCCAAAACAACCTTCATCTAATGATCCATTCTACCATAAGAAAATCTTTGTTTGATTATCCCAAGCCTTATTCTTAAAATGAACATGATAAGCTATGCTCATACAAGTTCAGATTTACTGAAAACCAGAAAACTCAATCAAAAGAATTCTAGAGATTTTCAATAGAATCAATAGTTCATCGATTTGATTCAATTGATCAAAGGGTCCAGTCAATCGATCGAAAGTCCAATTGAGAATGGCCAAAACTGTCCAACTAATAATCTAAAAAAAAAAATTTGTAAAACTTCAATCAAATGAAAGATCGCTCGTTCGATCAAAGTAGCTATTTTCTATCCATTTTTTATCCGTTACAAATCTATTTTTTATATAATGGGCATTCGAACCTCTTTGTAAATGATAGTTTTTGGTGATTTAAAAGCCCTATGTATCCTACTCTTTCCCATTACTCTGGACTCTATTCCAAAGGCACCATGTCATCTTCTTGTGATTCACCACTCTAATGACATTTCAAATTCCATTTGAAGATGAACATAAAATATGCATTCTCTCTAGAAATTAGAAACTAACCTTATAGGTAAACTCTTGTTATTATTCTCTAGAATGCCTATCTAGGTGAATCCCCAAATTGGAACCAAGCCATTAGTTGTACGAGATTCAACCACCCATCTTCACATTACCTTTGCACTTCATAAGTACATCACTTTGGTAGAAAATCATTTGAAGCCAAAGAAGATCGAATTAAAGTTTAGGGAACAAAAGAGAAGTTGATTCAAGTGCGGAGAAGCATTGATCAAGTATCTTAAGAAGGCACATCAACGAGGCTTAATCTAACTAATAAGAGTTTATATTTGAGTCTATCATATACTCATTCCTTGTGTACAATTAAGTACAGAGTTTGCGACCCAAACTCAAACAGGTCCTTGTGTAGGATTGCCTTTGTCGGGAGTGTACATAGATTAGTTATTACGTACGGCTAACCAAAGGTAATTGATTAGCCTATAGAAAACCCTTGAAATCACCGAGGGAGCCACTAACCTGGGTGTGTACGTGTAAATTTTTGTGTAAGACCGCATAGGTTATTAGTGAGCCTATAGAAAACCTTTTAAATATCTGAAGTAGCCACCGACACGACTGTATACACGTTAGCCCTTATGTAGGACCACACTACGCCAAAAAAAAATAATAATAAATAAATAAATAAATAAAGAATCGACATTTACGATGGACTTCGTTCGTCACATGGTGCATCAAATCTTTTGCAAATACTAAACAACGGATCTGATCCATCAGATCATATCCACAACTGATGGATGGGTCATTCTAAACTTTTGCGACGGATATGGTCCATCGCTACTCTTTTCCTTCTAAAAGTAGCAACAGATTTAGTCCGTCGTTAAAATTTCATATGATGCACCTAATCAACATCCACCCATTAAAATCATAATATGAAGGCACATATGATCATTCAAATGGATAGTAAAAACTTACAAAATATTTATAATGAAAATCATAATATTAAGGCAAGTAAGCATATATGAATCACGTGTAGCCGTTCACTTGGGCAGCTAGGTAAAATTTCTGCAAAATGTTTTTTTTTAAAAAAAGGTTCACATTTGCTGTTTTTTAAATTCGTTGCACCTGATAGCATATCTATACACATTAAAATCATAATATGACAGCATGACCATTCAAATTCGTGGATTATAAAAACTCATAATATCTATACACATCAAAATCATAACATCAAGGTAAGAAAGCATATCTGAAGCACATGGAGCTGTTCATTTGGGCAGTCCATTGGATCAATCTAAACCACCCATGCCAACAAAATAAACCAGTAATAAATAATAACAAAATCTTGTACCAAAGTTGAAAGTGTATAAAACCACACAATAACTAAACAACTATACTAGGATCATATGACTTCTCTCACTATGATATCCTACTTGTGAAAAAGTTGGGAGTGTATGAAACCAGCCACCAGCTGACCATAGTCACCAAGCTTCAGGCACTCCCTTATGTTTGTAGGGAATACCTGCAACAAAATCAAGCTTTAAGCAACAATATAAACCCAGTAGGCTGTGTTTGGATGCATAAACCCAGTAGGCTGTGTTTGGATGCACAAATAAATTCAATTGTGAATATTTAGAAAATGGCTTCAAGAAAAAATGCATACTAGACTAACTGTTGAATATAAGCCTGTTGAAGATGAAAATAACAAAAAAATAGAATTTAGAGAAACATCCAATTAATAACATGTTGGGTAAATGAAAGGTAGGATCTCCCTGCAAAGAACACAAAAGCTATAAGTGCAATTGCTTCGAAATATCATTTACATGAAGAGGATATAATTTTAACAAGTGTAATGATAGAAAACTGCAAAATTGAAAGAGACGGCAATCTCATCATTGTCTAGACCTAGACTCTTGATGACAGAAAATAATAGGCATGAGCATTCCCACTCCAAACGTAAGAAGTTATGTGAATGTTCTTCTTTTTTTTTTTCTTTTTTTCTTTTTTTTTTTTTTTTTATTATTATTTTTTTAATTTTAATACACACGCACCACACCCCCACACACTCGCGCCATCTATGCAAATGTTCATTCTCCACCTATTAGCAATTTCTGAATGAAGCAAGTACTTGGAACTTTCTATAACCTAAGCCTCCAACCATTTCCACCTTTTTTGAAAGAATCAATGCAAGATTCATATTGTTTCAGTCTGTTTAGAAAATCAGTCTATCGGATGATTCAGCTTGAGTCACCCAGAGTCACATTGAGTTGACCGAGTCGGACGGCCAACTCTATGAGGCATGCCGAATAGGGAGGCAGTCACCACCATGGGCAAGTTTCCTAGTGCCTCAGCTTGAAATCTCATCAAGTTGACTTAGCCAAGTTCCAGTTTGAGTCATTAAGTTTTAGAACTATGATTACAACTTGGTTTTGAGCATTTTTCTTTGGAATTTTTGGATGTTGAGGATTTTAGTCTCCATTTTGATCTATTTCGGTTGCCACAACTTGCTTTCAACGAGTCATAACAGTTTTGGCCAGGTTGGGTTGCTATGCAAAAGTTAAATCCTTGGAATTATGTATTTTCTAGAAAGTTCAATTTTATTGGCCACGCATTAGAAGAACTAGAGGAAGGCATGTGCCACACATGCAACCAACCATAAGCATTCTTACCATTGGTAGAACATGGCCAATGATGGTCCACCCATAGGCAATGTACATATGGCACATGTGTAACTCAATACAAACTGTCCAAATCATGGGCCTTATTGTAGACCCTCTATTTATATCTTCGTTTCCAAGGTTACTTGTCCATTTGGATCATTGGGGGAAACTCTTGCACCCACAATTCTCATTATATATAGCATAGATAAACATTTGTGGATTCACAAGCGAGTGTGTATGCATATTTCCAAATTTTCTTAGTTCTGCAAGAAAGCATTCATAAACACTGACTAGAAAGATTCCACTAGGAAAACAGAATGTCAAAATTGGATTATTCATTAAAAAATTTTAGAAAAGTAAAAAATCAGAGTCAAGGAGAGCTGTACAGTACAATTATATGCTAATTTACTTCCTCTAATGTGATGGGATACTAAGAGATATGTACCTGGTATCACCCTGTTGCCGCTGTCCAAGATTTGTTAGTATAATAGCAAACCTGGTCCCAAGAATCTGCATAGAAGATCAAACAGTAGCAGGCAAATAAGAATCAAAACTTGAATGCCTTTTTCTGGAAACATGATTATGTAAGACTTGCTAAGGTTACATTTAGCTGTTCCCACTTTTGAAGCTAAATGAGCTGTGTGCTCCGCCCAAATTACAAGTGGACAAGAACCTTCTATTTCAACCACAATTTGAGGTGAAGTGTTGGAAAACTGAAACAAACACAATGTGGTTTTTGTCTTCCATGCCCCCTAATAAGGATGGGGTGTATCATCAGTCGGAATGGCTGCTGACAATAATTACCCATTTTCATTTATTTTTAAATAGTTCTTTAATCATTTTCAATAAAAAGTTCCGTATGTTCGAGATGTATCTGACGTGGATCCCACACCCATTTCCATGCCATGCAAATATGCCTAACATGTTTTAACATTTTTCTTCTCATGGGTGATTGCTGCTATAGTGATGGTCTATATTGGCTTCTAGGAGGAAGACATACTAAAGACGAGCGATAGATGCATTGCTGATTGAGCCAGGTGACATCTTAAAAGTTCTTCCTCATTCAAAGGTTCTAGCTGATGATGCGGTTGCATGGGGCTAAGTTATGTGGATGAGAGTGTGGTAACTGGAGAATCGGCACCCGTTATGGAGCTAAACTCTTGGTTATAGGAGGAACAAATAAATTTGCATGGTGCCCTTCACATAAAAGCCACCAAAGTGGGGTCTAATATGATTTTGAGCCAGATAATTTCCTTGGTTGAGACCGCCCGGATGGCCAAAGCACCTTTTCAATAGTTTACTGATTTGTAAGTATTATTACTGAAGCTTCACTGGGAACTTTCCAAGTTCATATTTAATCAACTCTAATGATTCAAAATTGTTAGCTCAATTGGATTTGGAACCTTTCAAGTGCATATGAATGAACTGCGATTCAAAATTGCTGGCTCAATTATGTTTACTGCAACTACCTTAGATTCTCTAGTTTTCTCTCTCTGTACTTTCTTTCTACTGTCTACCATTTCGTATGTCTCCATCAATCCGATAATCAGCAAGGAAATAAGAATTAACTGTAAAGAGCTTTCCTAAGTGAACACATTTGTGCAATAAAGCTCGCGTACACACTACACGTGCTAACATGGCACATGTGTGCGAGATCCAACACATCCATTAAGGTTGGTCTAACCTTGTACATATTTTCACAAAAAAATTAAAATAATAATAATAATAAAATAAAAATAAAAATAAAAATAAAAATAAAAATAAAATAAAATCTGGTCCAATCAGCATGTGGACGCAATATTGGAAACAGGTGGATAGGTTAGAAATCTTCAGCCAAGTTTTTCAGAGTAACCAATGGAGTAACTGATTCTTGGGCTACATCTTCAATATAGTAGTGCCATTCTGATGGATGGATTGGATCTTGGACCTATCATGCCATGTTGGTACATGTGTGGCGTGTGCATGAGCTTTATTGCACGTTTGTAGCAAATCTTTGACGATAAACATGGAAAAATAAGCGAATTTTCTTCACAGGAGGCCCCAAGGATTTGAGCAAAAGAGTTCTAGAAGAATCATTCTTCTAAGGTTTTGAATTCCTTTATAGGAAACAAAGGCATATAAATCTCATAATAATCTGTTCATAATTAAACCAATATGTATAGCTTTATAGCCGAATCATGAAGTCCTACCCTCCACAAAAGAAACAAAGGTTTTAGCCCTATTGAACAACATAACTTGCCTATTTTGTCTATGAGATAAGGAAACTTAACAAGAGTCCAACTATTCTAAACTGCCTTAAATACCAACCATATGGCTTACACATGCTGCATGGTTGTAGAGAACCTTCAAAAAA